>JARHVA010003108.1:0-297500 GCA_037957365.1 Torreya grandis | reverse complement strand
ATCAATCATTGATCTTAACTTTGGTATAATGATATGATGGTCTTCATTCAAATTTCTCATCTTTAAAATGTATCCATTTGATCAATATTTGATAGGCTTACACACTCTATTAGATCTTTGTACTCTTTCAAAATTTTACCTTTTAACAATAAAACATGTCCATTGATCTTTTTGATTTGAGTTCCTACGTGTTGTTGGATCTTGATAGTTGCACAAACATTATCTATGTCTATGATTAAATATTGACCACTTGTCCTCATCTCATTATATCCTCAATCTTTAGAATTAGTACACTCCATCAATCTCTTCAAACTAGCTCAGTATTTAACTCATCTCTATGTCAATAAAAATTTATCACTTTATCCCATTGATGCAACTTGTTTGGTTGGTTATTCTTTACATGATCAACTACTCACCATTTGATCTTCTGATTAGCTTGATCTTTATCTCTAATTAGCTCTCAAGAATGTGATAATTGGAATTAACATATGCCTTATGCACATTATTTTTAGTTCCTACTATTGAGACACTTGGAGTCCTCACATTGATCATTAACTAATTTACTTTGAACCACATCATAGATTTACCCTACAAGCTCTGTGATTGTGACACTTGTCACTAGCGCATTTACTCATAGGTGCCTTTGACATACTAACTTACTTCACATCATTGGATCTTCAATGTATGATTAAGTAATATCCATTTATATTCTAACAATCTCAAACTTTACCTTGTGTATTTTTGACCAAGTATGGGGACCATCTCAATATGCCTAGAAAGATAAATTTGTACTTTCATATCTTTTACTTCATTGATCTACCTATTCTAAAATTTGGACCATATAAACTAGGCATGATAATAAACAAACCCATATGCTCATTTATTCATGAATCCTTTATTTATGTGATATATAACAGCATTATTTTGCTCACTCAGATTATTCTACCATAGAGCTAATTTAAGTTTAAAACTTCCTAGAAGGCCAACTTTGTTCCTACATAACTTTTGATGAGCTTCATGAATGACCTGTAATTTAGTGTATAATATCCTCTAACATAGGGGATTCCATCCATATATTCATTTTCTCTAGAAACCTTCATACGTGTAATATATGACATCATAAAAATACTTACTCATCTTTTTCTTGCAATTTATAAATTTGACTAAGTGTGGGAAAACACTATGAAAATGCCTAGGAGCCTAATTTTGATCATGTATATATTTTATCCCATTATATTATGTGACCTAAGAACAAACAAATAAAAACTAGGCACATAAATGAATAAACCCATATGATCATTTTGTCCTAACACCTCCATATATGTAAATATTCACATCATCAACATGCTTACATGGCTTTGATTGAACCCTTTTGCAAATTTGGCTAAGTATAGAAAATTAGTGAATTTTGTCTAAGTAGCCAACTTTACATCCCCATTTATTCTACTAAACTTCATAACATGAATTCAAATATTTCACATAATAACTAAGGACTAATGTGATCACAACCATGTGACCAACTCCCCTAGACTCATCCACATGTGGTAATGGTGATGCTAGTAAACTACCTTCTTATATTTTTCTATCATAGACCCAAAATGTATAAATGATCAATATGAAGAAGTGGATGAATTCCATTCATGCACAAAATCACTCCAATCATCCTTGACCTCTAATAGGATCCTTTACACATCCTTAAATGACCATACTCAGCCCTAAACATCAATGACATCCATAATTATAATGGTCTCCCTTTTGACATTAATGACAATCATATTTCCAATAATATCCCCCTTTATCATTGATGGAAAACTAAATGCTCTGATCTTATGATATTTTTCTCCTTCTCTAGCATATATTTCATTTTCTTGTGATGACTATGAACTAAAGTTATTCATACCAAACTTGTTCCCCTTAAGTAATGGTACATTTTCCTAAACTCAACTTGGACACATGCTTTGATCTTATTTAGCATTTGAAAAATTTCTCCAAAATTTTTTAGAGAGCATTTGTACTTTTTATCCCCCTTTGACATTAATGAGAAAGGGAATCTTTCTCAATGTTTGTCCAAATGTTTCCCCCTTTATTAGATAAAGAATTTTATCTAAGAATATTCAACCATCAACTCATTATAAATTTATGCAAGTATACATAACTAAGTTGCCTTTACTCTCTTCTTCTAGGGATTAACAAAGCTTATTTTAGACTCCTCCTAGACTCATGCCCTATCACTTAGATCTAGTGATGTGATTTAGAAGCCACCACTCCCAACTTTTATCTCATATACTCAAATTATTCCTTTGAAAGAGGTTCGGTGAGTATGTCTCTAATTTGATATTTATTTGGCACATACTCCATTATGACCTCTTGATATACAACCCTTTCTCTTAAGAAGTGATACTTGATTGATATGTGTTTGGTTCCCAAATGCGTCATTAGATTATTTGATATATTAATAGCACTTGAATTATCACAAAGAATAGAAATAGGTGATTTTTAATTTACCTTGATGTCTTTGAGTGTTTTATTCATCCCCAAGACTTTAGTGTAACATGACACTATTGTGACATACTTTACTTTTGCTATGGAAAGAGTAACCAACTCTTGATTTTTTTAAGCCATGAAACAAGTCTGTTTCCATGAAAAAATGTACCACCACTAGTGCTTCTTATATCATCCACACTTCCTACCCAATCACCATTTGTATATGTTATTAAAGTGAAATATTCACTTTTAGGATACCATAGGCCATAATCAATTTTTCTCTTGATATATCTAAAGATTCATTTCATAGCATTGACATGTGACTCTTTAGGAGTAACTTGAAATATTATAACCATGCACACTACTTTCATGATATCAAGTCTTCATGTAGTTAGGTATAACAAGCTACCTATCATTGATCTATACATAGTCTGATTTGGAGTATAGATTAATGTCTACATATCCTTGGGTTTCTTATTTTAATTATTTTTATCCTTTTCAGAGACTTTTGAACCTTTGTTCAAACTGAGAGGCATGCCTTTCTTCTTACTTTGTGTTTTTTGGCCTTACAAATTTTATTCTATATGTTTAGCTATGTGACCAAAATTATTGAAATTATAACATATTACATTTCTATCTAGTAAAGGAACAAATGAATTTCTACTTATAAAACTTTTTATCCTTATAGGTACAACTCTAAAATCAATAGCCCTTTGACAAAACTAATTATAGGTATAAAAATAACTATAGAAGATGATGAATACTTGGTCAAAGTATTTCTTTGTGTAGTATGAGGAGCTCTTCAAAAATATGGCTTCTTTAAGTCTCTCACTTTTGTGTATCCATCTACATTAGCTACCTTCATCTTGTTCTTTTCTTTAGGTTTCCTTTTTTCTTCAACTTTCTTCACATCAACTATGTTTGAGTATGTCTTCGTATCTTTGTAAGCTTTCTCTTACTTTGCTCCTAATTCTCCTTTTGATTAGAATTTGTCATATAGTTTAGTAGATGTACTAGTTATGGAATTTTTTCCTTTTCAATAACCAAGACTTCATCTCTATATCGAAGTCTTTTGAGAGTTTATCAATTCATCAAGAATCTCTAATCCTCTTATCAACTTCAAACCTTTGTCTATTTTTCCTTTATATTTATTAATATATTTTCTCAAAGCCACTATCTATGCTTCTAACTTCATGTGCTTATCAGATTTAGATTGTAGTTAAAGTTTGACTACATCTATTCTTTTATAATTTTCAACTTGTGTCTTTAGGCTAAACACCATCTGATCATATTTCTCAAGACTTGGACTTTTTTTCAATTTCCTTTTGTCCATGCTTCTTCTAAGGAACCAAGGTTTTGATACTACTTGTTGAAACATAAGTATCTACTAAGAGGGGGAGGTGAATCAATAGATTAACTCAATTAGTCCTTTTTTATACCTTTTTTTAAAAATAGATTAAAAATCATATGCAAATTAAAAAATATATGTAGAGATCACACACACACAAATTCACATGATACCATATGTATATGTGGAAAACACAATATGGAAAAAACCATGGTGAGAATAACTACTATAATCAACTATTCTAATATATCCTCGTAGTCGAAAGCTCATTGGTTACACATTTAAGGGTACCAAACATAAGGATACACCAATCCCCTAGTTTAAGAGAACCAACTCTAAGGAAAAACCCACTCCCTAACTGAACACCAACTTACCTTATTTGATGGCACCCAATAATCAAATTCTACTATAGAGATACAACTCCATATTACAATATAGATTCAGAAATGAATCTAATTATTTGTTATCTATTATAGGTCTGGTCTAGAAATATTCATATTTTGCATTTTATCTCTCTTCTCCTCTACCCTCACTATTTCTATGTCTCTATATTTATCTATTTGACATAATTCAATAACTCCAGTAGAACCTACCTATATCCTAAATGACATATATCCTAGTGTGTGAACATAGAGAAGATACAAAACCCTAAATCAATTGATGTATATATATAATCAATTGATTTAGGGTTTTGTATCTTCTCTATATTCACACACTAGTTTGCTAACATATCACACTCTTTTTGGACTTAGTTTATTATCTCTTAAACAATAAGTTTCTTACATCTTGAACTCATGATCTAACACCATTATTCTTAGTCTCATTACTATCTTTAGCATATATTGGGCTCCATTTTTGATACACATGGATAATTACTTAAATTTGATCGATTAAAAAAATTAATCTTGTTGTTTATATCATAATTTATGGATTACTTGCATGTTACTACATGTTCCTAAACTTGACCATTATGATGATCATATCTTTAAATATCAATTGTTGATCTTAATTTTGGTGCCATAATGTGATGGTTTTCATTAAAATTTATCATGTTTAAAATATATCCATTTAATCAATATATGATAGGATTACATGCTACAATCAATGTTTGAACACTTATGGACTTTAAAATTTTAAATTTAATACATTTTGATTGATATTTTATATCCAAGATCCCATGTGTCATTGGATCTTCATAGTTTCACAAATGTTATCTCTGTCTATGGTTTAACATTGATCATTTCTCCTCATCTTGTTGCCTCCTTAGTATTTGGAATGAATATTCTCCATTTATATCTTCCAAATAACATGATATTTAACTCACTTATATGTCAATAAACATTGAGAACTTTATCCCACTAATTTCACTCACTTTGTTGGATCTTTTTTGCATTATCAACTGCTCACCATTCAATATTTTGACTATTTCAATATTTATCTTTACTTAGCTCTAAAGAATGTGATAATTAGAATTAACACATGCATTATACTAATTTATATTAGTTCCCTCTATTGAGACACTTGGTTTCCTCTAATTGATCATTGACTAATTGAATTTGAACCACACTGTAGATTTACTTTTCAAGATTTATGATTTTGACACTTATCACTAGTGCATTCACTCATAGGTGCCTTTGACATATTAACTTAGTTACACATTCTTGGATCTTTAATGTATGATTAAGTGATAACCATTTATCTTATAAAAATCTCAAAATTTAGATTTTGTAGTTTTGAATAAGTATGGGGACCATCTCAATATGATTGGAAAGATAACTTTGCACCTTCATATATTTTACTTCACTCATTCACTTGTTCTAAAATTTGGAAAATATAAACTAGGCATGATAATAAACAAACCTGTAT
This sequence comes from Torreya grandis, assembly GCA_037957365.1. NCBI lineage: Eukaryota > Viridiplantae > Streptophyta > Pinopsida > Cupressales > Taxaceae > Torreya > Torreya grandis. The sequence goes on along the minus strand of JARHVA010003108.1, from coordinate 291,802 downwards.
GCTCATTTATTATTGAATCCTTAATGTATTTGAGACAACACCATTAATCTATGCACTCAAATTATTCTACCATAAAGCTAATTTATGCTTAAAACTACTTGGAAGGCTAATTTTTTTCCTACATAACTTTTGATGAGATTCATCGTATGACCTGTAATTTAGTACATAAGACCCTCTCACATAGGTGATTCCATAAATATATTCATCTACTCTAGAAACCTTCATATGTGAAATATATGACACCATAAAAATACCTACTTAGCTTTTTCTTTTAGTCTACAAATTTGACGAAGTGTGGGAAAACACTGTCAAAATGCTTGGGAGCCCAACTTTGCTCATGCATATCTTTTGTCAAGTTATATATCATGACTTGAGATTCAGTGCATAGAAACTAGGCACAAAAATAAATAAACCTATATGATCATTTTATCCTGACACCTCTATGTGTGCAAATTCTCACCTCATCAACATGATTACTTGGCTTTGGTTGAGCCCTTTAACAAATTTGGCTAAGTATATAAACTTAGTTAATTTTGTTTGAGTAGACAACTTTGCATCCCCATTTCTCATATTAAAATTCATCACATGACTTTAAATATGACACATAAAAACTATGGAATAATGTGATCACAACCATATGACAAACTCCCCTAGACTCATCCACACGTGGTAATGATGACATCAACATACTGCCTTCTCATATTTTTTCTATCATAGACCCAAAATATCTAAATGATCAATATGAAGAACTAAATGAATTCCACTCATACACACAAGCACTCCAATCATCCTTAACCTATAATAGGATCCCTTTCACATCTTCAAACCACCATACTTAGTCTTGAACATCAATGATATCTATAATGCTAATATTCTCCCTTTGGACATTAATGACAATCCGATTACCAACATGAGCTCCTATTGCAAATTTTATTGAATGCGATAAACTATTTTTGATCGATTACTATTTTATCAATATTTATTAGGGAAAAATATATTTTATCAAAATTAATTTGTCATACTAGGGCATATCGTTATGGTATTGATTATAACCATCTTTGGGTAAATAAATAGTTCCACCCCTATTATCACTAAATGGTGTCATTTTTCCTCTTTTCAAAGGCCCATTTTATGATACTATTTTCTACTCGCTCCCTTGAGGTGAAATATAGGGATCATCAACTTAATTTTGGGGTATTAGTCAAATCATTAATAATTTTTTTCATTCTTTAAGAAGACAATACTATGCTTGTGTCTTGGAACACCTACTCAAATAGGGGTAGAACCTAGACACTCTATTTTGGCCACATTCATTTCTAAACTAGATATCAAACCAATTTATATTAAATGATGTAAATTAAACCTATAAATTACCTAAACATCCCAATAAATTAAACCAATGCAAGAACTTAAAAAGTCAATGAAAATAAATATCTAAAATGGAAAGCCATGCCTATTAATTTTTCTACTCTTCCAAATATTAATGGAAAAAATTGAAGCCTTTTGCCTCTAAAATTGGGCCAATTTTGAATCACACATATGGATCTTAGATTGAACTAGCATGATTGATTCTCCCCATTTCAAGAAAACTATAAATACAAGTCTTCATCCTCACTTCTAAAAAGCTTTCTCGTGCAATTTTATAATGTTGAATCACTCCTAGACAATCTTCAAACAAGACTAATTTACAATACTATAGATAAAGTGGACAAAGGGAAATAATGCAAGATCACCATTGATAAAGAACCATTACTCACAAGTTGAGATCAATCCCAACCTCATGCCAACAAGTTTTACAAATTTTTAAGGAATGTGTGTTTTTGTCATTTGTCTTTTAGCTTTTATTTATTTTACTTTATTATTTATCTCCCCCTAGATCCTAGGCTTATAAATATAGATTTTTTTATTTATTTTGTTTATTCAGGCTAAAAAGATAGGCTAACATTTTTATCCTTAGATTCTTTGGATAAATATTTTTATCATACATACATGCTTCACTTGTTCTATTTGAGTGTTTTAATATTCTTAAAGGACTTAGGTCTATCACACATATCCAAATTTTATACTATCTACCCAATTAGAGAACATACATAGACTCATCATTGATAACATTTTCCCATTGAGGGCATCATCAAAATACATATTTTGGTTTTTTAGATTACATCTTTTTATACTCTATATCATAGATTTAACATTATTTATACCTTGATATTGATCATCACATACTAATCATGTTTTTTGTTGAATACTACTACTATATACTTAGCTTATGTACAAATTTTATTTTATATAGATTTTTACCACATGTTCATACATACTTTCATTTCTATCTTTCCTAGTTTATACTTGATTGTCTCTTTTATTCTACATCTATTAGAGGGAATTTGAATATGCCATTGTTTTATGATGCTACACCAATTCATTTCATTATGTGTATGCTTTGGACATGTGACCATGTTCTTATGTGTGCCTTATTGATTATTTATGTGGACATTTAAACATGTCCTTTTATCTATTTATTTATTATATTTAGTGACATGTACCCATGTCCCTTGTATCATGTCCTCTTTGCATACTTTGTGTACCTTATGTGTGTTGTATGTATGATTTCATGTATGTGTCATGGCCATGATATGTATCTCTTTATTATTTATTACACCCAATTTTGGATATCATGTGTGTCTTCATGGTTCTCTAATTTGTCCTTGGGTGTCTTGATGAACATCATGGCCCTTCCCACTAGGTAGTTTACGTAGATTATTTTTAGATTACATAGTTAATACACATGCTTACATTATCTTATATCTATCTTTACAACCTTTTAGATTCTATGTTTAACATACATTTTACATTAATATCTTATGATCATATTATCTTAAATTTCTATGTCAGGTATATACATTATATTGGTTCACTATGTAGATGTCCTATGTTTTCAACCTAACATACATCATGTAGATCTTTTCTTTTAAGGACAATTATCACATAGGTACATCAATTCCACGCAAAAGGTGGGGAATTCATAGGGGTTTATCATAGAGATAAAGCCACATAAGTACACTTAGAGTATATTTTTCATCACACAAACATAGAAATAAAAATCTCAAAATTAAGAAAACATAGTAAAAATAGTCATACATAGATCAATTTCAATTTGCACATAAAAAACATAGGGCATTAACACTAAAAGGAGGACACTAATGTCATGCACTACTATCCAAGGTATAAATATATTGTTTAGTATCATATAAATAATAAAATATATATTTGACATAATGACACAATAATTACAACCTTGATTTGCATATTTACAGTCACATGTTATCAAATTTGACTAGTTTATGCTCAATTTTACACAAAATCATACCAAGCTTGCTTAGATTGGGCTAATCATGCATAAAATTATCAATCCCATTTTAGTTTAAATATACATAAACACATATTTTTATAACTCAATCTATAATCCATATGAAAATATCTCATTATTGGGGGCATGTGAATGACACATTATTTCCACATGATCAATTTTGTACCAACTCATCTAAGATGGAATTGAGAACTCCATGTCAGTGTCTCTATTGTATATTTCAAACACCATTTTCACCAAGTACCACACCATGTTTAACCATTATTACATATGTAATGGTTTTTATTTATGTGTAGTACTTGAGCTACAATAGAAAGTGTTCAAGAGGCCCCTTGGCCATTTTTCATTTTAGAGTTTCTAAATGGCCCTAGGTCTATGTTGACCATTTTTGGTCACTATAAGTAGTGTCTAAATTAGATCAAAACTTTAGGGTTAGTAGGGAAGGCTTCTCAAAATTTTGGTTCAAGGTTTGACAAAAAAAAAAGGCTAAGTCAAAAGGTAAAAAAAGACTTAGTGTATTCTCATAAGTTTTCCTTCACACTCTTCAGAATAAATGAGTCATATATTTTACATAGATGTAGTATATAAAAGTTTTAAATAACTCATGAAATTAATATAAAAGATTGAGAAAAAATTAAGGTGAAATATTTATAAAGGTTTCTAAGTCTTTAAAATACTTTACAAGTGTAGAAGCATGGAAGCACATAAGTATTTGAAGTGTGGAAGCATGAAGGTGTGAAAGTATTCAAAGAAAAAAAATATCAAAAGCTTAGGGGAATTAAAATATCAAGCCAAAATTAAATTCCCCTATGGTCTCAAATCCCTCGATAAAAACCCATGTGGAATCTCCCAAGAGGGTCTAGAAGCATGTAAGCTTAGAGCCATTAGCCATTTGCCTACAATGCAGAGATCCAAGGAAGTGATGTGTGACAAAAATTAACCCAATGGAACAATAAAATTGAGTGGACATATAGAGGTGGTGTGACTATTAAGTTGATAAAAGTGAACTACAAAGATAAATCTTGTAGATGTCAATGAGCTTCCAAGTGGAAAAATTAGAACTTGGAAGACTAAAGTAAATAACACAACAAAGGAAAAGTAAAAGGTTACAATAATGAAGACATGTGGAAGTGATGTATTCACCAGTACAATAGCCTAAATTTGATGGGATTATTTTCCATAAATACCATAAAAGAATATTTGAAAATTCAAAACATTGTGGTACAAAATCACAATTTTTTTAGATAAGCGATAAATTAGAGAACTTTATAGTTGACACAGTGAAATGACTTGAGCCCAAATGTATTGTGGTTAGTGTGACAAGATCATGACTAGAGCATACAATAAAAAATAGCATATTAATGATAATCATGGCATGGATGTTCACCATGGGAAACATCAAAAGTATAAATAATGGAATCAAACCCAAATTTTCCAAGGCAAGTAATTTCAAGAGAACTAAAGACTCATTTCTATGCACATAATCTTGAAAATTGAGATGTGGTCATTTATTGATTAAAGATTTGTTATTTTGAAACCAATGAGAGTGTGTGTTGAGATAATGAGTTTAAGTTTGAGGTAATCATCACCATGCATCGAGGATGCAATCAGGATCCCAATTAACTTTGTCAATCCTTATTTTATTTACATATAAATTGTGTGTCTCAAATTTTGATATTCATTAAATTTTATTTATTATTACAATAAATGACTTGTGAGATTCCCATTTCCTATAAAAACATGGGTCTTATAATGTAAAAGTGTCAACATATTTTTACTATAGTAATGCTATCAAAACTTTCCCTCCATGAACCCTTTAATGCTTGAGCCTCACATTTTAATGAGAATTGAATTCACCTCTTTCATTTATTCTTGCATTATGTGTGCATCTTGTGGTATATTTATATTTGCCTATGGATAATATTTGTCCATTTATTTTTTGTCTATTCCCCAACACCTCTGTATAAAACATGTCTTTCTCTTGTAGGTCATATGATTTGTGCATATAGATCTATACAAACACCACTTATGGATCATTTATCATCCCTCTTATCATTATATTGTGTCTTGCACCTCCATGCAAAATATTTATGCAATTATAATGTTCATTTTGGAGTTTGTGTGATATTTTATCATCTTATGATATTTAAAGTGTGATTGTCAAGGCCTTTATAGGTTTTTGTCTAGCCTTGATGCATCATCATTATTTACCTTTTAGTAGCCCACTCTCTCCAATTCCCCCATAATATATTTTAGACTTAGGATTTGTTGTATATTTGCATTTATCTCATTTAGGCATGCATGTTTACCCTAAATCAAATGTATCTATATTCTAAAGAAGTTGTCATTAACTAAAGGTTATTCCCAAGGATTACAAGTGTCCCAAACCTTAGGGATTGTCCCATTGTCTCACTAAAGGATATTCCAATTTAGTCAATGAAAATTTTGAGTGATAACATGCCATCTTACATAGTTATAATTACATTGTATAGTTTTAGTTACAGATGCATCTACTAGACATAGGTAGAAAATTAAGGAGTCATATCATATTTTGATTTATTGACCAACCTACATATAATTTTTTAACAATATATTAGTCTAATCTAATTTATTCATAGTGTATGATCCACTGAGCAGGGGTGGGCAGTGATGGAATCAATAATAGATTGAGTTCTTGAGCCACACACACATGGGTATTGAGTAATCCATCAACTTATCCCAAACTATTCATGTATTTTATCACTATATACATGCATACACATAAGATGTCACCAAGTTTTTGCATTGGTCAATGTATCCAATGAGGTGTATTCATTTATTTTCTCTCCCTCTTATTTCTTTATTCAATTTTATCTTTGATTTTGATATCAGTTAAGTAAGCATCGATTCATCCATGTTTCATTTGTAGGATACATAATGGAGCGTGCTTCACACACTCATACCTAGATTCATAGGATTCCCCTCATAGGTAAGTCTAGGTATGCTTCTTTTTCCTTTATCCTAGTCATTTCACTTTATTACATTTATAGAATAAAGGGGATAAATGTAGTCATATAAAATGTCACTTGAGGGCAATAAGTTGAATTTAGGACCACCCATCCCTAGCTTATCCCTATACCTATCATAGGTCCTCTTTCAACACTTATCTAACTTTCATGTATGCCTTACACAACCCTATACATCTAAAAATTAGTCTCAAACCCTCCCCTAGGGATTCAAGGCCCTAATGCCTTAGGTTTTACTAGCTTGACACTAGTAATGTACTTTGGACACTAGCACCCCATGATAGTGTCCTAATTTTAGTGTTAATGTCCCTTTCCTAATTTCAACTTGAACATATATATTTTCAATTCCTAAGACACATAGGGTCAACATAGACGTATTCCAAACCCCACAAAAGCACTAGATTATTATAAATACATGACATCTAGCCCTTATCAACTATATGAAAATTAGATGAAAAATACACAAACAAATTTAGAATAATTTGTGAAAAATCAAGGTTATTGATCCTTATTTTTCCCTACTTATAAATATAGTCATCTATAGCCATCCCAATCTTGGAATTCATAAATTTATTATCTCAACCGTCATTCAAATCACTCAATTTAACACTCATATTATCATTCACTTTTACTTGTACCAAAAACATAGGTGGGAGAACTACGTTGAGCTTGATCCATTCTCAAAGTATTAGTTCGTAGGAAACTCTCAACATAGTGGGGTGTTGAAGATGTCTAGTCTACCCAACTAACATCACACTTTTGATACTTGTGCTCCTCAAATACCCTATCAATATGGAGGTCTAGTTTTTGATCCTAATTTAGCTCAAAACAATACACAAATAGTAAATTAGAGTTTATTCACACATGTATATATAGGTTAGATTCAGTCATAAGTGCACTAAAAATATTAGACAACTTTATACACAAGCACATTAACGTTGAATGTAGGATACTTATTCCCTAACGTTATTATCCAAGGTATAACACTATTGTCTATGAGGGTTTTTGACACTTGTATCCTATCCATAACACTCAAAGATAAGTCAGTTTTTAGCTAAGAAATTATTTATGTCATTCATTACTATTTTTAGAATGATCATATTAGGTTAATTCTTACACAAATAATGGCTATATTTATTACACATTTATACCTTGGTTTATTATACTCAAACCATTTAATAATCTAGGGATTACACTCCATAATACCCTCAAAAGTTAAATAAATAGTCAAGTCTAAGATGAGTAATCATGAAAATGGTGGTCTAGAGGAAGAGATGATACCATCGAGAGTTCAAGTTGACAATGACCTGATCCAATAGTGTCTCTACATAATTTAGCCATGGATGATAAATCTATAAATCCTCTGACTTGGGAAGAACCAATTCCATCTCTTCTAGATGATGAAAATGATAATATGGATATTTTCAAAGTGTTCAAGTTAGCTAAAGAACAACCAATAGTAATTTCACCACTTGGTTGTCATAAAGTAAATGATTTGGTCATGTTGGGTATATAGGTTATTCTAGTATGTATTGATTCCCACTACTATCCTTGACCATAAATAAATTTTTGGGTAGAGGTATTTCCTAAACCTTATCCTAAGTACTTATTTATAATAAAATATAAGTACATTACTCAATTTTATGGAATAGATCTAATTAATTTGCATGAAAACATTATTAACAAGGCTCTTTGGGATATTATTTTTCAACATAAAGGATGACATAGACATAAGTACATGTCTTCCATTGGTATAATCAATACCAATCTTATCAAAATACTAAACATCAATATGTTTTGTATCATGTGTCTAACTATTGAGGAATTTCCATTGCTTGAGATTGGACCAATTCTCAAACTTTATTTATAAGCATGCATTTGTTTGACATGATCATGTAAATAATTTTATTTTTTATTTACTTTTCTTTCCTTGCTTATTATTATTTTTTTGTTATTTAGTTTAGATTTGTTTTCTTAATTTATTATTTTTACTTTCCTTATTGGGTATATCCTAGTTATTTTATTGTGGTTCCATATTTTTCAATGAAAAATACTAAAGTGAAACACCTATAGGCTGGTAACAGTAATGGTATTTTATGAAAGGTTATTCTTGTAGTTATTTTATTATTTAAGATCATGTTATTGATTTAGTTTTTATGGATTAGATTATTATATGTGTTCTAGACTTGTTCTTATTTGGTTGCATTTTGGTAAATCTAATTGGCTACTAAAGGTGACTCCTTAACACCAAACAAAAATTTCACATCTTAATAGGATTTTAAGTTTGCTTTGGTGAACTTTAATTGATGAAATCCTAGGGTGAAAAATATATAGTGATGTATTTAATTTTCCATAGTGGTCCTCAAACTGAGACATTGACAAAAATAAAAAGAGAAAAGAGAAAAGAGAAAAGAGAAAAGAGAAAAGAAAAGAAAATCAATTGCAAAAAAACTTAGACTTGGGTGATGTAGGCAACCTCCACTATAGGATTTTTGGCCTAGATATAATTGAAATAAGTCCTTAATTGGGATCAAATATAACTCCATTGGGGATATATATTCTTGGTTGAAAGTGGAACAATGTCTAGGAAAACATTTACAAGGTAAGAGTCACTATCTTGATGGTTAGAGTCACAATAATTATTCTTTGTAGGTCCTTAAAATGGTAAATTAATTTATATTACACACATTGGGTCAATAAAAATGTTAAATTTTGTCACATAACTAAACCCATATTTTTCATTATTGGATTCTTTCATGTTCTATGCTTTGTTTTTACAATAAATTTTGGGTTCTTTAACTATTTCTTTGCTTCAAACTACTCAGGAGTATTTTTCAATATAATCATAATTTATTGTTCCTTACACAACATCCCCTAGTTTTATCTATGAAATAATAGAACCTCTTTTTTTATCTTTTGAAACCTGATTCTACATTTGGATACATTTTTTTAAAATGTTTTCGGTGTGTAGTACAACTTCTATTCGCTACCACTAGGCACTATTCTAGCATATTTTTGTACCTATAAACAAGGTCAAATTCTACATAATTTTTGTATGATGATAGCCAAAGGTCATTATAATACATTATTAATTAAATTCATATAAAAATCATTCCCAAATGATAAATACATAACCATAAAAACATATTTCTAAACTAATATTTGTGTCCTAGTTTTAAATCTTACTAGAAGTTAAGTTTTTGGATGCATTTCATACAAACAAATCATGTCCATTTCAAATAACATTTTATGGTTTGGTAATAAAATTTGGAAAACATTAAAATACATGTAAAATCACAAAAAAATAATTATCTAATTTTTAAATTCACATCAATAAAAAAAATTCTTATGCATTGATTTTTACTTGGTAATTTTATGTGTTTTCCAAATATGTCTAGTATGCACTCTTCAAACATATTTTCATAAGGGTAAATTACATCATATTTCCTCAAAAAAATTAATAATGGTATAAAAACATGGGGAGAGTGCAAATCTGAATAAATTTTTAAAACATTTATTCTCTAGTTTCAAAATGCAAAACCATCAAAACTATATTTTTGACTAATTTTTACTTCATCATTTTATATGCCTTCCTAGTTTCTAGATATACCTACTATGCACCATTCAAACTTATTTTTGTAGTAGGGAATTATATCAAATTTATTTAAAATCTTTCATGTAAATATAAAATTATCATTACAATTATTTTTGAAAATATTAAAATGAAATTATCTCCCATGTTCAAATTATGCAACCATCAAAACTAGGGTTTGAACTAATTTTTACTTGGTCATTTTTGTACCTTACTAAGTACCTAATATACCCAGTGTGAACATTTCAAACCTAAATTCACATTGTAAAAACACATCCATTTATTATTAAATTTTTCATGAGATTAGACCAATATAAGTAAAATATAATCATAAATATTACACAAAATATTTCTTCATTTGAAAAATGTGCAATCATAAAAATTGACCAATGTGTAGATTTGTGTCTTCCTAGTGACCAAATATATCTAGTGCATACTATTAAAACCCAATTTATCATAGCTAAATGAGATATAATAAAATTTAAAATTTGAATGATAATATTCACATGTATTAATAATGTGTTAGTGAATAAATTCATAAATTATTCCATTCCACGTGTGAAAATCATAACATTAAAAATATACTTTTGCACTAATTTTTACTTGATCATTTTCTGTGTTTCCAATTTTCAAATCTTGCCTCTACACACTTTTCAAACATTTGGTAGCACTAAATAATGAGATAACAATTGTTTATGTTTTCTTATGAGAGTATCCTGATGATATTAGAATGCAATGCAATTTGTATTTCAGTATTTGGGTTTTCAAATGAAAAGATATAATGGTTCAAAGTGGCCCGTCTAGGAAGATTTGATACTTAGCGAATTTTCAACCAAAAAACACAAAAAAAGCTAGTACACAGTGATTAATTTGATCATTTTAAAAAACCAAAAATAAAATTTTGAGCATATTTTCAATACCTTCCCATAAATATAAGATACGATGGGTATTGATTATGTTTTATCCTACAGATATTTCTTTTAGTCTATTTTTAAGGTGTTGATGTAGCTGCACATGACTATGTGTTGGTTTTTAAGCCATATATTTTGATATGTATCTCATTATTCGATGTTGTTTATTTTGTTGGTAATATTTCTTATCCACATTTGTAATGGTGTTATTTTAAAATTAGATAAATACAAGATGAAAAACATATCAATATTTTAATCATACGACTCTATTTTATAAATATTATGCATTTATAAATTTGATATTTTTCACATTTGATAGGAAATTAAAATGTTTTTATTTAATTATTTTTTATAATTTAGCTAAGAGAATTGCATTTTTAAAGGTAGGACTTGTCACCTATATTAAATAGAGCTATGATTCATGCATTAGAAGTATGTAAATGAAATAGAGAAGGAATAAAACTTGGATAGATGAATGGGATCTTGTGCCAAATATGGACACTTAGGATATTTTATTATTCTAAAAAATTATATTGCCCTTGAATTTAATTTGATTCTATCAATAATTATTTTTTCATATATTTCCCTGGATATGTAGTTCCACACAAAATTTTGGCCTTGATTGGTTCCTATTATTTAATGTTTGTAACCACATAATGGGTTGGTAGTATTAGATTGAAAACCTATATAAATCCAACCAAAGTAATTATAAATGATTGGTTCATTAGGTTAGAACATAGAATAAAGGACAATATACTTATTTTTCTATAATTTCTTACTTTTTCATTGTAAGTTTTTCTTGTGATCAATGTTTTTGTGAAGAATTTTATAAAATTGCCTAAATCAAGGTGGATCCAAACATTATTTTCAAGAAAATATTTATAAATATAAAGGTTATGAAGATGTATATTCATCATTTGTGCATGTATATTTTGGTTTTTTCCATATTTATTCATATATGAATACCTTAAACTCTTTCATCATATTTGTTTATAGTTATGTGCATACTAGCTGGGTAACATATCAGTTTTATGGGGTTCATCTAAGTCAAATGAATCAAAATTATTCTAGCTACAAAATAGACTTACACATTTATATTTTCCCTTCCTTTTTTCTATTTTTTATTAATTTTTTAGAGTAGGTAAAATATATGTAAAAGTTTTAATCCATGTTTACAAGATTTATCTTCATTGCAATCACATTTCACTTTTGTTAATGCATTGTAAAAATAATTATACACATTTAAAAAACATTGAATCAATTATTTTACCTTGAAAAATCTAATTTTACTTATTTTATAAGAAACAAATCCATAAGACTAGCATTACCTATCATTTATCTAAATGTATTCCAAACATGCCCATTGAAATGGAATAGTTTCACATCAACTACTAAGTTACCATGTAAATTAAGACCTAGCAATAACAAACCTTGGGGAGATTCCATATAATTTTAGGAGAAGTTGGGTGGATTTACACCATGCCTAAGTTGTTGTGTCAAATGACCCATAAATAGAACCAAATGGATAACATATAATCTACTAATGATGAAAATGCAAAACCAACTTATTCAAATGCAAACTAAGCCTCAAAAAGTTTGATTTAGAATTAAAAATAAAAATGCCTACCCACACCCCTTTATATATTATCATTTCAACCTCATTATACAACCCCGAATTCAAAATGAACCCTTAGTCCCTCAAATATATAACATTAATATTGGTGTAACTAATCCTAAAATATCTTATAATGTATCCACTAATCCCACTTTTCATATAAAGTACTTTGGTAATGTTTATAAGGACTAGATTAAACATAACACCTTTAAAAATATGACGCTACTAGTCAAAACCTTTACTAGTTATGATTTATAATGGTACAATAAATTAAGGTATAGCTCCATTTCTAGATTGGAAGACGTAGTGAATGAATTAGTCCAAGATTTTCAATCTAATGACTTACCTAAAAACAATTTAGCTCACTTTATGAACTACAAACAAGTAGAAAATGAGAACTACCTAATACTTCATTAAATGTTAAAAAGCCTTACCTAATAAATATTATCATAAGTTGATGGAATATAACCTCTTACACCTCTTATATCACATTATATTACAAATTAAATAAATTATTGAGGATATTTCCTCAAAACCATTAGTCTTATCCTTAGATCAAAATAAGCAACAATACTATCTTCTTAGATAATTCAAGCCTTCCCAACCTAAGCATGAAACCTAAATGCTTATGAGACCTAATAATAAGCATACTATTGATGATGATGTCTCTAACATGCATGATACATAGTAAACCATACATTTTATTATTCCAAGAATATCTGATGGAGTGACTCTTTCCAAACCTATAACATGTAGTCCCTTATAGCCTCCTCTTCTTCCCTCGCAAGTTCACGCTAGTGGAGTCCATTGACATCTTACCCTTGATGAGATTAGGAAAAATATTTCTAGTCCCTCACCTAGAGATATTGATCCTTCCCCTTTTAATAACCATTGGTATGAACCCATAATTATTTTTAGGTATAATACATATTAGGGTCATTGTCATGAATCTAGTGATCAACTTAGACATTTAGCATTTGAGTTTTGTACTAGTCCAAAATTTGATCATGAAGCCATGATTATAATATGTCACCAAACCTATGATAAGGTAAGTAAGTCTCATGACTCTATGGTAAAGCATGAATAGATTCATGAAACCATTACTAACCTCACTATTTATTTCAATCTAATTACTAATCATACTTAGAATCAACAAGCTACTAATCAACTTCAAACCTCTCCTCAACAAGCTGTCAATGTTATTGAAGCCTTAATTAACCCCCATTCTTTGAATGATGTGGAAAAATTGGTGAAAATTAGCAACATGAAGTGTATTTTTTCATATATTTATCCTTGTATTTTTATAAGGTACATTCATTCTACATATTACATAATAGTTTAGGTTTATCCTTCATATCATTTTCTAGTTTTGAGATCCAACTAAATCATTACTTTTGTGCTTTTAGATAGCCTAGTTGTATTAGGGAATATGATACAATTTATATTCAATCCTATTATATTAACTAAATATATATAGTTTCTTATGTTTTTGTCTCTATCATCTAACCTGATATAGTATTTTTATTTCATTATTGTTTCAACTATATTAAGCATCCCAATACAATCATTTGTTTTCAATTTAGGTCTAACTATATTAGCCATCTCAATATAGTTTATTTCTTTGACTAGTTCTATTTCAAATGTATCAACTCTCCTAATGTAATATTATTTAACCCAATATTTATAAACTAGATATTTCAACCTAATATAGTTTATTTTTCACCCAATATTGATTCTACTATATTAGATAGCCCAATACAATCTATTGCTTAAACTTCTAATATATTAGTAATGTCAAGATCATGTAATTTATCTAAAAATTAAATTCATTTGTTTTCTATTTCATTTATATCTACATCTAATAATTTTTTGAACTTATTTCCTCTATTTTAGTCATATCCAACTCAAATTAGGCTTGATGAATGAGAACCCATAGAAGAAATTTCTAGACTCCCATATTAAATCTCATTTTTTTAGCTCATGAGGATTATCATACAACATAAAAATCATATTATGGATCTTGTGTTTGAAATGAACATCCCTTGACCACCTCATAGGGGGTGAGAAGCTATTTTTCCTAGGTTTGAGGAGAGTAACATGTAGAAATGTGAAGATATTTCTATGCATGTTGATTGCATAATCGATAAACATATATCTCTTAAATTTATTATTTTATTTATTATCCTTGATAAATATTACTTCATGTATATGCAAATTAATTTTTCAATTAGCATCGAAGTAGGTGAAATCCAAATCAAGTAAACCTTTATCTATGAAGGCTCCAATACTTATGTCTCCTCTCTAGATTCCATTAAATACCTAGGATATTTTGAATGTAGCCTTAAGTTTATCCATATCACATGCCAAGTATATGACCAATATTTTATGTTTCCTCTAACATTACCATGTATTAATGTTAGGTCTAAGTTTAGTATATTAAATTTTACTCTATCCTATACCATTTTAATAAGTTTAACTTAGACTCATCGTATGAGGGTCGTGGCCTCTTCCACATGCTAGTGTGTGAAGTTTGCTTACATAGATGTTATATATAAGGTACAATATGATACTAAACCTTATATTTTAAATAATTTTTAGAATGCACTATCAATAAAATCCCTAACCTTGAACCTTTACCTAGCATACCATTTCATAATTACTAATTTTTAAAATATCCTATCAATTCAAACATATGTTATAGTGGTAACCTTGAACTTATGGGAAGCATTCTACCAAACCTCCTTAATTCTAATTTTTATGATCCAAATGATATCATCTCTAAAATAAAAACATTAAATTTTCCTCCTAGTATTATAGTTTAGTTACTACCTACTTTATGATCTAATTCTTGAAAGAATCCATCTCAAGATTCTCTAGCTTATGTGGTCACCCATATTAATCCTTACTCAAATAGATCTTCTAGTGATATAGTGGTTTTATAACTCAACTTGGATCTCAATAGTCCTAATTATGATGATAGTTACACCATTTATGACCTTTAATTGTCTGGTAATGCCCAAGCCATTGATGCATAAATCCTACATTATTGTTCCTCCCTTTAGTATTCTTATGAAAAATCATCATTCTCATATAACATTAACTTAGTTGATATTTTTGACCTAGTTCACACCTAATTTCTATTTGGATCATGTTCACAAGAAAGTCCTTGCATGACTCTGAAAGAAGGCAATAAAGACTATGATTCAAGTTAGATATCATTTATAAATGTGATAGATGTTATTTTTGATGTGTGCCAAGATAATTTATGAGAATTTATTTTAGTATTTCATTTTATTCACATTTTTCATATGATTCAGTCTCATTTTATTATTTTTAGTATATGTGGTGCTTGTTCTCTATATCTTCCTTGTACCATGATCTTTAGATTTTAAAACTTTATTTTCATCACATTATTTACTTTAAAAATATATTTAATTTAATTTAATTTAAATTTTGTCATTATTTCCTTTGATAATTATTGTTATTTTTTATCTCCCCCTTCTTTCGGGATGACTTACAGTTGGCCTTAGTTTCTATTATGAATATTGGTAGTACCATTTTTTTATCATTTTAGATTTAACCTCTTTTGGTATTATTTAAAATCAGCATTGACTTCCCTTTTGGATCCTATGTAGTACCTTTGGGGTTTTTTTCACATATTATAGTATCTTTATAGTCAAATTTGGTTTCTTAATGATTTTTTGGTCTCTTTTGGCATTCCCCCTCTTTTGGGATTAATTCCCTTATCATTTATTTTAATAAACCCTTTTTAGGCTATTATGTCATCTTTCGAGACATGGTTACCATATTTCATAAAATTTACCTTATTATGGTTTTATTTCCATGATTTAACTTATATTTACTTATATTTTTAATCCCCTATTTTACTTAGTCACTTTTGAAGACAAAAATCTCACTTCTTATTTCTAGGTACTAACATATATTCATTGTATAAACCTTGCTACATGCATGGATATTTCATGATCCCCATATTTCCCTTTCCTTTCACTTGAGGCACACAAGAGTTATATTTCAGATTAATCTCTTTCCTATGATGTAGGTTTAAGAGTCCTTAGCCATCTAGGACCTAAAATTATCCTCTATAGTGTTTAGGTGTAGGCCCTCTTTCAATAGTCATCTTAAGTACCAATGTTTGGTTTTTTGAATTTGTATGGAGTAGGAATATAGAAAAATGAAAGTTAAAATACATAACTAAATAAAAGGCAATTTTAAAAGGTATTTTCTCCTAATTTGGATTAATATGAGTTAATTATCATAATTAAGATATAGCTTATGTAATGTAATTTAGATATTAATATATGGAATTCAAGCATACAAGTGGCAAATGTTGAATATAGTAATTATAAAAAAGGTATAGAATTTTTTGGATGACTATCTAACATTGAATATATTATAGCTGTGTGAATTATGGTAAATAAACAATGTGATTTGTTCACTTTTGGAACTGATAACTGATTCTCTTTCTATGTAAGGTTGTTTCCACCAAAGTGGGTTAGTATTACCAATCACTATTAACCTATTGGTCATCACAATCCTAGGTAAAATTAATAAATAGTGATTTTACAATCACTTTTTCTTATCTTTATTTATAATTACAAACCCTAGTGATGCACATAACTTCAAAAATCAATTTCCTTTACCTTGAAACCCTAGGTGTGGTTATGAGAGATATACACCTAAAAAATTGGGGAAGTATATTGGGTTGAACCTGACCCCAATCATGCTCATTGAATGATTAGTCAATGCCTACATATCTAATAATATGAGGAGGGAAATAAATTTACATGTATTTATCCAAAATTATGTGTTTATGCAATTGTACCACTTGAATATATTTATGTAACTAATAATCATATTTTATACTTTAAAATTATTACTTTGACTAAGATTTAGAGTGATTTATACTTGGCTTGTGACTAATCTTAGTGATAGGTTTGAAATTTATCAATAACATGGTAGATATTTTTCAATGTGTAATAGTGTATAAATGTATATTAGATAAGTGCCAAGTCCTTTTTGAGTAATACCTTAATTTTATTTATGTATGGATCTAATTGGGTAATTATCATGCCACTAAGACATTAGGATGATGGGTTGATCTTAATATAATATTTGATTTTTAAAAATATCCATTGTTTGGAGAAGGTTGGTACCTACTAGATCAAGTTATTATCAACTAGTGATATTGATGAAATATGGTAGAACTAGCCTACATACAAGCAAATATAACTGAGAGTTTATAAATGTCTATGTAGGACAATTAATAGGTTTGAAATATATAATTAGGTTTATGTAGGAGTGTAATAGTATAATATAAAGGTTGACTCATAAAATACCATACAAGTGTGAGATAGTGGCAGAATGGCCCATGTTTGAGTGCACAAGTCAAGCATAGTAATATGTGTCAAGATTGCCATTTTAAATTACCAAATACCATAATTTGGTAACTACAATTTCCCACATTTTATTTCAATAATGAAATTGATATAATAAAATTATAAAATGTACCTGAGTGTGTATAACACATTTTGTGTTTGGTATGAAGCTCCAATAATGTATGTCAATAAATAGATAAAATTGTAATTATGTGTAGTCAATGTCCATAGATTGAAAAGTTTTATTTATGAAAATAATTTTGTTAAATAATAATGGTTAGATTACATTTGTATATTCATGAAATACATGCTTCCCTTCAATTTTTTTTGGAGACGATGCTTACTCGTTGAAGAAGTTGAGAAACTTGTGATTCCTTATTGAAGTGAATGTAGATTTGGAGTGATTATTACATAATTTATTATAAATATGTAGGATCTTGTGTTTGGAAGGAAACATGCCCTAACCCTCATGAATGTGTGGAAAATTACATAATCTACTAACCCAAATAACTATGTAGGTAAAGAGAGATAGTTATTAGGCTAGATTCAATAAAATAAATTAAATCAACCACTACATCTGACTTATAGATTCAAACGTAGTGCTTTGCTAAAGTTTTTTTAAAGTAAAAAAAATGCATGTTCAAAATGGAATGAAAAATGTTCATGTACCCAACATAAATGTAGTTTCTAGTGTATATTTTTATTGAATATAGAATAAACCTCATCTTTGAAAGAGAATAAATAGTGTTCATGCCCCCATCATGAACAAATATTTGATGAGTTTAAAGTGTAATTAAAACCATTGTCATTCAACTATAAACTATGATTTTGAATATATTTAAGAACCACTATCATTCCTCATGAATATGAAATGTGTAAAAATCTACATGAATAATTATCATATCCCTAAATTTGTACCAATTGATAAAGAATTTTATGCATGTATATGTTAAAATTGAGAACATGTATATAAAATGTATCTGTGTATGGAAAAATGTAAATCTTGTTCCTATAAATTTATGGTATATTACTATGCCTATACACCCAAGTTTTAAAACCAATTTTTTTTTTAATACTAAGATTAACAAATATGGTACAAGGCTTTCAATCATATTTTAACATGAAAACATAATGAGATTCATAACTAGGTCATAGCTAACACAAGAAATAGACCAAGTCCATGAATTAAAAATAACTTCATTAGCAAGCATTTTAACCACTTAGTATTCAAATAGAAGTGGGTTAGTGTAGAAACAATCATGGACACCTATCTATTTACTTTCAATGTAACATTCTTAATAGAGACATCACTAACTTATACACTTACCCAAGTACCTACACAAGTTATAAAATAAAACGTGACTCATTAGGTAAATTAAAAAATTTCAACAAACAAATGTACAAAAGAAAATAGATTCAACAAAAGAATCATCATATTAATATTGCATAAGAAAAATCTACCAAACTCATAGGAAACAAGTAATGATCATTGGAAAGGACTATTTTAAAATGCAATGTAGTGTTTTGGAATACATTTACAACATCATAACCATTCATGGAATGGGATGTACATCCTCAAGCTAGGTAGCTTAAGGAGTTTGGATTAATTAATTACGTAATTGATCAAAGGTATAAGAGTTTCATAAGATTATATGGCATAATTATTTATACCTCTTAAGATGTTTCAAAAACCATTCTTAAGTTCTATTTTGGAATAATTTATTAATTTCACAATGTTGAGTTAGACTCATGGCCTTATCTTAATTAGTTGGTATTTAAAAGTCAAATCATGCCTTATTAATTAACTTATTAAATTTATCCAAACCTTAATTAAGGTCATGTACACATACTTAAAATAGCATGTATTAATTCCCTCATGAGTTTCAAAGACCTCAATTTACGTATAATAGGTTTACTAGTTAACCTTAATCAATTAAGTGTATTATAATTCAACTTAGGACACTGTATTTTATACTAAGTGAAGATTTAATACCAATGCCTTAATTATTATAATTATTCATTTATTCTTTAATAAAATTCATTTATTTTTCTTATATTCCAATTCAAAGCTTAACGATTATAGATCAACTCTTTCAAACTTTCACAATTTTATAGGTCATTTCCAAATGGAGTAGAGATGCTCCTCAATTGCATCCTATTCCATTTGTAATAACCATCATAAATTAGATCCTTGAATTTCTCATTTGTTTAAAAAATTAATTTGAGGTTACTTAACTTATTTCATGCATTATATTAGTGTAGTATTAAATGGTAACTTAAGTTTACAATGGCTCAACATCTCATTTATAAATAATTATTTAAGGTTGTCATAATAGTCTTATCACTTAAATAATGATTTTAATGATTTCATTATTATAAGGATATGATCAATTTTATAAAGGGATTTCTCATAACCTCATAATATTTTGTTTAACAATCCAAACTACATTTCACTTCATAACTAGATCATTTCATCATATTTTAGAATGATTATGATCATAATAATCCTTATAGGAATATTAAGTTATAATACCTTTTTGAAGATTCTTAAAAGAATCTTAATAAAATATATATCTTCACAAAGTATAATCTTGTATATGGAATTAGGTCTAACTCTTTTTTTAGTCTAATGAAAATGTATCATAATGATCTATTAATGATAAATTACTCATCATAAAAGTAATGTATGTAGTTACTTTGTGCATAATTAGCATAACTCTTCAAATTCTTTTCCTATAACTATTTAGACTATAGCCATGGCTATTTATTTATGGTCTAAATTTTATTTAGATACCCTAGGGTTTTAAATTTCATGTTAAATCAAGTTGAGTAGACCTGAAAATGAGTATGAAGGTCAAAACCTGCCATACAAATCACCATTGTTATGTTGGATCTCATTTTTGGGGTTTGGAAATCATTTTTGGTTGGAATAAAATTAAAATGATTCTTATTTCTTTGTCATGGTTTTACATTTTTTTTTGTTTACAATAATTTGGTCTATATTTGGAATGAAATAAGTCAACTGAGCTACCTCCTATTTAGGTTTTGACTCAAATTAAGATTTTATTTTATCATGTAGAAATGATTTTGTTATGGGTCAATATAGAGGATGTTGACTCAGTTTTTCATTGCATGTATATTTATCACTTGATTGTAGATACCATGAGTGGTATGGTTGACTTCTAGTATAAAATGTACGTCTCTTTTTGTTGGATACCTTGTTAGTTGCATTCAAATTTTTGAGTTGTCTTTTACTATAGATGATTGAAGGTTTTTTATTGATTATTTTTATGTTAGTCTTATAACCCTCATGGTAGATAATTGATATTTTGATAACATTATGAGTTAATAACAATGTGGGTACTTATTCTATCTTATTTATATTTATTAAATTGGCATGCAATACATGGATATAAATATAGATATTTATAATGATTTACATATCATATTATATTTATAGAATAAAATATGACTCACAAATAAAAATCTTAGAGGGATGAGCAATAGTCATGAATTTTATGCCAAGGTAATAAATCTTGGTGAGTTTTAATATGAACAAGTTGAGTTTGTTTTATTTGGTTATTTATTGTTTATTAATTCAAGCTCAGTATTTAGTGTTAATCTTAGTCACTTATCTCAGCTGGCATGAACCACATATAATTGATGGATGAGGTGGTCTAGGGCCGCTTATGGTTGAGGTCATTAGAATTTTTGAGGTGATTTTTGATTTGTTGGATTTGCATGTGGAAGGTTACCTGATTGTACTTATCCTATTTTCAAAATATTTATAATATTAATTGTAAAGTGAAGAAGATCATTTTGTTAAAATGTGTTGATTAAATTTTGTATACTTATATACATTAATTATATGTGAGGTTTGTAATGATGATACACAATGTAACTATTATGCTTAAATTACATAAAATGTTTAGTTATAATCACGTTGATTTATAATTTTAAAGTGGAGGTTGAGATTTTAACTTATAAACCCATTCATTATATATCTATATATTTATAGCTTTAAGGAATATTATTGTTGCATTTGGAGAATGTGATCATATAGTTGTATAAATTAAATTACATATTCATTGGTTTAATATTATTTAGATTGAGGTTTTTGTTATAAGCATAATTATTTTTGAATCTCTATTTATCATACATCAATTGTGTATGTTTAACTATATCATTGTTTATTTTTAACAAGTTCATTTAGTTAATTTACTCTAAGAATGAGCATGTGTGGAACTTCTAAGGATCATATGAATATTGAATACTCATATTTTTCTTATATTACGAATATGGAGTTGATTTAGTTATATATTAATAATATTACTTTCTTTATTTTGAATTAAGTTTATAACATTCAATTATGAAATATATGTGAACATTATGTTTATAAAAATTGATTTAACCTTTTAGGGCTTTACACATGTAATTACTTATGTTTGGTTAACAGATTGAGATGCCTAAGTTTGTTAAATAAATTGAAATAATTAAGCTATTGATTTTTTATGATTTTAAACTTTTTTAACTTTCTATAAATAGCAAGAAATAGGTATAAATAGATACTTCACTAAAAACTAACTCTCATGGATAATATGGGTCCTAAAGCTAGAGATTTTAGCAATAGTCTCTATCACCAACATGATTTTGATATTCATCTATTCACTAGGAAATAACACCCAATTTAGATACTAACACCATTAGTGTGTAATGTCTTTAATGTGCTGCTAATGTCCCCTTTGTGGGATTGTTATTATTTTTTAGGAGTACTTGCACATGTGTCTATATGTTCTATTCCTCCATGACCAAAACCTATAGATGTGTGTTGTACTTGGAAAACTTGATTTGATGTGACAACCATTGTTATTTTTTCAAGTATGATATGTTAAAAAATTTAGTATGTTAGTAGGATGAACTAACACATGTGTTTATATGTTCTATTCCTCCATGACCAAAACCTATAGATGTGTGTTGTACTTGGAAAACTTCATTTGATGTGACAACCATAGTTATTGTTTCAAGTATGATATGTGAAAAAATTTAGTATGTTAGAACCCCACTATGTAGAGACTTGGTTACATACAAATACTCCAAAAAGAGATCAAGTCCAATGTAGTTCTCCTACCTAGTGCTTGATGTATGTGCAAGTGAATGCTAAAATGAGAGTGGCCTTGGATTCATTGAATGTGATTAAGCTTTGAAATACTTGAAAACTGGATTTAGGGATTTGTAAATGATAGTATGTAGAAAGTAGGGTAGAATAAGGATAGTGTAACTTGTTTTTACATAACTTTGTCTTGGTTTGAATAACTTTTTCATCTATTTTTAATCTCCCTAAATAGAGGTGGATTAGACTTGTATTTATAGGGTTATGTTGCTTATGAATATAATAAAATGAACTTAGGATTACCTTAATAGGGTCACATATTTGAAAAATTATTCATTGAGAAGAGTTGGGGCTAAGGACAATAATACCTACCCAATTAGGAACACTAGTAGAATATGGATATAGTGTCCAAAATTTAATGATAATGACTTCTTATCAAACTACTAAGAAAGTTAGATTGGGGTCAGAGGTGATATTTCAAGGAATGTGTCTTGACTAGATGTAAGTAAATAAGGACTATTAAATGGCTAGAAATTTAGGTCTCAAGATTTATAATGGGTATATGGCAAGCCTAGGTACAAGGTAACTCAAGTGACACTCTTAGCATACTACCACTTTTAGTTGATTAAATATTCCCCCACCTCATTTATGCTAGTAATACAATAAAGCAAAATGAGTAATATAAATGAAAAAGAAGTGCACTTGTACTTACCTTAGAAGTAAAGCCCATGTATCTAAGTCTGAATATGTGAATCTATGTCTACATACCTGAAACATGATCCAAAAAAAATTCATATAATGAAAAATGCAAAGATTAGTCCTTACTAATGAGATAATCAAAAGAAAAAGACTATACTAAAATGAAATAACTAAGTAAATAAAGAGGAAAGAAATGAATCACCTCATTGAGTACATGATCCAATGTATGAACCTAGAGATAACATGTGTGTGTGTGTGTGTGTGTGTGTGTGTGTGTGTGTGTGTGTGTGTGTGTGTGTGTGTGTGTGTGTGTGTGTGTGTGTGTGTGTGTGTGTGTGTGTGTGTGTGTGTGTGTGTGTGTGTGTGTGTGTGTGTGTGTGTGTGTGTGTGTGTGTGTGTGAATGTGCATAGTGATAATATCATTGAATATATTTAATTGACTTGATGGATTTCTCAATCCTCATATGGGTGGCTTAAGAACTCAATCTAATTTTGACTCCATCATTTCCCACCCCTGCTTGGTGGACTTAAGCTCTATCAATAGCTTGGATAAGATTGTAAGAGTGTCAAACCCTCTCATGTAGGTCGATAAATAACTCAAGTAGGCCATGAATCCATCATTTAACCCTATGTGAATTAGATTCATCTATAACTATATTTTTCAAACTGTTAAAAGTATCTAACTAAGTATTCATCTTTATGACCACTCAGGTATATTAGGGAACTCAATAATTCCAAACACTAAACATAGAGTAAGGCATGAATATGGTTACAACATAGAATGTGATAATAAGTGTATACAACATAGATAATGACATGGATTTTGACATTCCATCTGATCAACCTATCTAAATCTGAGTATATGGAAACTAATGTGTTACACACATGCCCCTAATTTGGTATCTAAGTATTGTGAAGCTGAATCAAGTATGTAATAGCTAAATATATATAATTGATCTAAATGTATTAGTGATTATATTGTGTATGATGCCTCCAAATTTGAGTAACTAGTATGAATCTAAATTAAAATCATTGAATCTAAGCTAAATTTGAACATAACTACCAAACCTATGATTATATCTATGGAAATATGTATTGTATTTGGTGTACTAGTCTAAATGATTTATATTGTAATTAAACTAGGGACACTATATAGTATTACCCTATAGTGTAAAAAATCACCCTATGGTGATAGCTTCCTAAATTGAGTGCTAACAACTAGCTAGTCTAATCTCTATGTGATCAAAACTCAATGTTGAACCTATGTTATATTCTATGTTTGCCCTAAGTTTGATCTCTATAGCTGAGCCTATATGCTAAAATATATATGTGAAAAGTAAAAATAAGATCTTGTTCTCTATAATAACCCTTGTAAATGACACCTCTTTTGAGGTTAGATGTGAAACCTATGGAAAAAATACCTTCTGAAGATGTAGGTCTGCAAAATGTGTTAGCTAGATCATGATATTAAAATAAAATATACAAACATAATATCAAAATGTAAATGTATTTCATTTATTTTCCATCTTCCTGAATAGAGGTGGATTAGACTTGTATTTATAGGGTTAAGTTGATTTTGTTGATAAGAAAATGAGCTTATACTAACCTTAAGAGGGGCACACATTTGAAAAATTATTTATTGGGAAGATCTGGTGCTAAGGAAAATAGTGCTCAATTGAGAACATTAGTAGCATGTGGTTGTAGTGTCCAAAATTTGGTGATAATGTCTTCTTGTCAGACTACTAAGAAAGTTAGATTGGGGTCAGAGGTGACATTTAATGGATTATGTCTTGAATGGCTATAAGTGAATAAGTTTTATTAAATGACTATAAATTTAAGTCTAAGGATCTGTAATGGGTCTATGGAAAGCTTAAGGGTAAGGTAACTTAAGTGACACTCTTAGCATTGAACTACCAATTTTAGGTGATTACACTTTCTCCCCATTTATGCTAGTAATGTAGTAATGAGAAATGACTAGTATAAATGAAAAATTAGTGCACGTGTACTTACCTTGGAAGTGAAACCCATGTAGATAAGTTTGATTATGTGAATCTAGGTTTTCACATGTGAAACATGATCCAAAACAATGTCCTATAATGAAACAAGCAAAAAATCAGTTCTTACTAATGAGATAATCAAATGCAAAAGACTATACTAAAATGAAATAACTAAGTAAAGAGAGAGGAAAAGAATGGATACACCTCATTGGTTACATGAACCCATGCATGAACCTAGAAAAAAACTTGTGTGTGTGAATGTGCATAGTGATCATATTATTGAATAACTTTAATTGAGTCAATGCCTTGCTCAATCCTCATATGGGTGGCTCAAGAACTCAATCCGATTTTGACTCCATCATTACCCACATAGTCTTTATGGATCATAATCTATATGAATGGCTTGGATAAGACTGTAATTATGTCAAACCCTCTCATGTAGGTGGATAAATAACTCAAGAAGGCCATAAATCCATAATTTACCCTTGTGTGAACTAGTTGCATCTATAACTATATTGTGTAAAGTATTGAAAGTATCTAACTACATATTTGGCTCTACATCCACTCAGGTATATTATGCGACTTTGGGCCACTCCAAAGTTCCAAAAACTAAATATGGAGTAAGGAATGAATATCGTGACAACTTAGAATGTGATAGCAAGTGTATCCATCATGGATAATGTCATGGAGTTTACCATTCCATCTAATCAACCTATCTAAAGATAAGTATATGAAAACCAATGTGTTGTGCACATGCTCCCAATATGGTATATAATTATAATAAATATAAATCAATTATGTAATAGTTGGATCTATGTAACTGATCTAAATGTATGACTAATTATGATACATATGATGTCCCCAAATTTGAGTAACTAGTATGTAAATGAATTTCAATTATTGAATATAAGATAAATATGAACATAACTACCAAACCTATGACTCTATCTATGAAAATATGTATTATACCTAGTCTAATGGATTAAATGATCTAGATTTTCCTAAATATAGGGATACTATATAATATCACCCTATATTATAAAATATCACCTTGTGGTGATAGTGTCCTAATTTAGGTGCTAATAACTTTTTGGTCTAATCTCTATGTGATTTGGACTCAATGTTGAACCTATGTTTTATTCTATGTTTTCCGTAAGTATGATCTCTATAGCTAAGCCTATATGTTGAAATGTATTTGTGAAAAGTAAAAATAGGATCCTAACATCTATAAAAACCCTTGTAAATTCCCCCTCTTTTGAGGATAGTTTTGAAACATATGGAATAAATACCCTCTAAAGAAGTAGATCTACAAAATGTGTTAGCTAGATCATGATATTCCAATAGAATTTAAAAATATAACATCAAAATGTAAATGTATTTGATCTATTTTTCATAGCCCTAAATAGAGGTGGATTAGACTTATATTTATAGGGTTATATTTCTTTTATGGATAGTAAAATAAGCTTAGGTTGACCTTAGGAAGGGCACACATTTGAAAAATTAATCATTGGGAAGATTTAGGGCTAAGGGTAGTAGCACCTAGTTGAGGACACTAGTAAGATGTGGCTATAGTGTCCTAAATTTGGTGCTAATGTCCTATTTTTACACTAATAAGAAAGTTGGATTAGGGTCATAAGTGATATTTTAGGGACTGTGTCTTAACTGGATATAAGTAAATAAGGTCTATTTAATGGATATAAATGTAAGTCTAAGGCTCTAGAATGGGTCTATGGGAAGCCTAGGGATAGGGTAACTCATGTGACACTCTTAGCATCAAACTTCCACTTTTATTTGATTACATTTACCCCCCATTTTTGATAGTAATGCAATAAAGAAAAATGACTAGTATAAATGAAAAAGAAGTGCACCTGTACATACCTTGGAATTCAAGGATACGTAGGTAAGTTTTAATCCATGAATATAGGTTTGATTATGTGAAAAATGATCTAAAGAAATGTCCTATAATAAAACATGTAAAAATCAATCCTTATTAATGAAATAATCAAAAGAAAAAGACTACTAAAATGAAATAAATAAGTAAAGAAATAGGAAAGGAATGAATACACCTCATTGGGTACATGAACCTAAAAATAACCTATGTGTGTGAATGTGCAAAGTGATCATATCATTAAACAAAATTAATTTAGCTAATGGATTACACAACCCTCATATGGGTGGCTCAAGAACTCAATCCAGTTTTGAACCCATCATTTCCCACCCCTGCTTGGTGGATCTCGATCTCTGTGAATAGATTGATAAGACTATAATTTTATAAAACCTATCATGTAGGTGGATAAAGAACTCAATTAGTCCATGACTCCATCATTTACCCTTGTGTGAATTAGATGAATCTATGACTATATTGTGTAAATATTTTAGAGTATCTAAATAATTAATATAACTATGTATTTAGCTATAAGGCCACTTAGGTATATTAGGCATCTATGGGCCACTCAAGAATGCCAAACACTAAATATGGAGTAAGAAATGAATAGGGTGATAAACTAGAATGTGATATCAAGTGTATATAACATAGATAATGACATGGAGTTTTTCATTCCATCTAATCAACCTATCTAAAGCTGAGTATATCAAAATCAAAGTGTTGTGCATACACCCCCAATCTGGTATCTAAGTATACTAAATATGAATCAAGTATGTAATATCTAAATATATGTAATTGATCTGAATATATGAGTGATTATGATCCATAAGATGTCCCTAAATCTAAGTAATTGGCATGAATTTGAATTAAATTTATTGAATCTAAGCTAAATATATACATAACTACCAAACTTGTGACTGTATCTATGGAAATATGTATTTTACGTAGTGTGCTTGTCTAAATGATGTGGATTGTCTTGAAGTTAGGGCTACTAAATAGTATCATCCTATAGTGGAAAATATCACCCTATGGTGATACTATCCTAATTTGGGTGCTAATAACTACCTAGTCTGACCTATGTGTGATTTGGACTCAATGTTGAACCTATGTTCTATTCTATGTTTTCCCTAAGTTGGATCTCTATAGATAAGCCTATATGTTAAATGTAAAAATAGGAGCCTGATCTCTATAAAAACCCTTGTAAATGCCCCATATTTTGAGGTTAGTTTTGAAACCTTTATAAGAAGTACCATCTAAGCATGTGGGTCTAAAAAATGTGTTAGCTAGATCATGAAATTATAATAGAATGTACAAACATAACATCATAATGTAAATGCATCTAAGCAATAATAGGAAATGTAAGATGTATGATGTAATCTATAATTACATAAGGGTATCAAGCTAGATGTAAGTAATGCATAATAGTAGTAAAATATGAGTAATTACCTATGGGTATGGGGCGTGATGTCCATCAAGTATCCCATGTAGGATAGGTAGATGCATTACATCTCTCATGGCATAAAAAATTGGTGTGTGCGTGTCTAAATATCAAATACAAATGTCATGGTGTAGAATCATACAAAGAAACAAACATATAATCACATGAGGCACACAAACAATAGTTTAAGGGTTCTCAATATAAGGGACATGGGCACATGTCACTAAATCTAAGAATAAATACATACAAGTAAATGTTCAAATGTCCACATACACAAACAATAAGAATTTTGACATAGATCCACATAGAAAAACATGTTCAAGTGTCTTCATATAGAAGCATGAAAGAGAAAACACAAGGGAAATGGGTACATACCCAAGGCATATAAATATATAAGTGGTGTATATTCAAAGGATAAATGACATTCAAATTCCTTCAAAGATGGAAGAAGCATAGTAAACATAATAAATTCTAATTGAGGAATTAGAAATGAATGCATGTATAACTATGTAATACAAGTCTATTTAAATTTTGGGATGCATATATACTAAATCTAACTAGTGATTTATATAAAAAATCTAAGAAATGAATATAAATGATAAATATCAAGATAAATAAATGCATAAGAAGAATGTATGGTATGTAACATAGAACCTAGCTATAGTAACTACATAAGAGATGCCCTGAATTGAGCATATTTAGCAATGTACAAACTTGGATCAATGTGAAGGATGCCAATGAGTATATGATTATTGATCTAGATTAGTGTAGTGGATTATAATCCTATTTATAATCAACAATCACTTGATATGAATAAGTGAAGCATATGTGTATGATAAAACCAACTACACTAGGATACCGATCAATATGCAATATCTAGCAAGTAGTAGAAATGTAAACAGAACCATGCATACAATTTATAAAAAAATTGGTTTTTTGAAAATTTTGAATGTTTTTGTATTTTGACATATTACATTACATTGTTTTTTTTACGTATAATCTATGTATAATCATATAAAAATAAACTATGTACAAAGAGTGATAGAGAAAAGAAAGTATGTAAAATGGTGGGAATAATACTAACCTATGAGTCTCATGGGAGACTCACCATCACCATGACCTATGTTGAAGAATGGAATTGTGATTGTAAATGTGGTATGAAATGGAAATTTTTATCCCATGATGTGTTGTGCCATATAATTTGAACTTTAAGTTGCCTGAGTAGTGATGTAATGATGCAGTGACACTAATTTTGATGCCTTGTGAACTCTAGTGGTCATAGGGACCCATCAGGTAGATGTAAAAGCATTATTTGATGTAGGTTATCTATTATAATAACCATTAAAACAAAATATAACTCATATTTTTATGGAAGATGTAGAGGATGGTCCTTTAGAATATATGAAATATCTTTAATACAATGGTCTCTCTAGTAATTATCTCTAAGGGAAAGTATGCATGCATGCATACATTGTAGAGGTAGACCTATCTTTAGCTTAAGACTCTACTAAACATTGTGATGTATATATATGATATGTACTCTCTTCTATAATGGATATATGTGAAATATCTGGTACTGTAACTCTTGATCAATTTCTAGTCATAGACTATAGATAGTGAAAATATGCACACCATGATTTTGAATGTCAAAATAGCACTCAACTACCTTAATAACCCCTCAAGACCAATACCACATTTTGAACCCTTGATGAACCTAACCTATAATAATTTTAACTTAAATAACTTAGCCTAGCATTTTAACCCTTTTCACCCTTTGGCACTCGACCATTGATGATCAAGGTAACCATCGATGATCACCCTGACTGTAGATGGTCAAGGTGCACCTCCTTAACTAAAATAATGTAAACCACCCACTTTGATTTTATAATTATATCCCATATAATTCTATTTATGATCCATTGCATTGATGAGTTAATTTTAGGAGGCCCAATTTATGTGTTGTTGTAACTCTCTCACCTTGCCTATAAGAGAGAGCAACAAAGAGGTGAAAATGCATATGAAATTATCATCAAGAGCTTGTGTATCCAAGATTTTATTTCTTGCATGTCAATCACCATTAGAAATCCATCAATTTATTAATCTTTTAAGAGAGTCAATTTAGTATTACCTCTTCATCAAGCCTTTAGGTACTATTACTCTATCAAAATCAAACTAGATTCTACCAATAGATTAACTACCTCAAATATTTATCCAATTGACTTCTGGTAAGACAAGTACTTGTTTTTGAGTATTCACATACTTTTTTTTCATTTCATAATCAACCTATACCTTATCCACCTCTTGAAATACATCTTTTTTATTTTATCAACTAGCAATTTATCAACCCATATCTTCACATAATAATTATTTATAGTTGACTCAACCACCAATAGTGTGTTCAACCATCAATGGTCACCTTAACCACCAATAGTCACCTTAACTAACAATGGTTACCCCAACTATTGATGGTCACTATGGTGGTGAAAATCAACAAGTCATTTTCACCTACCTACACCTAACCAAACCTAATTTTCTACGTTCCTACCTGTTCACAAGCCCCCTTGTGTTTTTTTGGAGCATACCCTAACTCTTTGGCACTAGTATTAATTAGTTTATTGATAATTAAACCATTTTTAGCATATTTCTTATTGAGCATTCTTGTATTTAGTTTTAGTACCTTTTGATTCATTGATGCAAGTACCTTTATTTTTTATTTATAAACTTAATTTCTTAAAATGTGTGGATTGACATTCCCTAAGGAAGATCTCACTTCCATGATCTAGCTATCACTAGGAAATCCACCCAACTATTTATCTGATGAACAAGTTTTCTTTAGTGATTTCTTATATATAGGTCATCCTCCTAAGCCAAACAAGAGATCTTCATCATCTTTTAATTCAACATGTGTACTATCAATTAGGTTTGTCAACTATACTCGTACTTAGTTTCTTCTTTTCCTTTTCTCCATAATAAGTAATAAATTCATTAAAACATTCTGGCATTCCCAATGGGACCATTATGTCTTTACTTGGGTTCTTGATTGTTTTCACTCTCTCTATATATTATTTGATCATTAACAAAATCAAAAGTTTCTTTTGGGCTTAAAAATAAGTGCATATATTGACTAATTGAAAGTTTAGTTCACATAGCTTAACTTAAAGGCAAATTAATCTATTGTAGATTCACTCTGTATTGCACACACCTAAACCAAACCATTTTCATTAATTAAACATAAAACAAACTCGATACAAGGCCTGAATGGGATTTCATCACCTAGAAATAACCTTACCCTTTCTCAATGATCCTACTTAGAGGTCACTAGCAAGGGGAGAGCCAACTCAGCTCTCTAGTTGAGTATAATCTTTGGATATCAATATATGTTGGTTAAACCCCTGACACTATTATCACTATGGTGTGTGACATGAGGGGGTAGGCCCCAATACTAAGACACATATTGATTCCAATATAGATTATTTTTGAGATCCTAAACACAACCTAAAACCAACCTTATATTTCCTTTTTAGTACTTGATCTATGATCCAATTCTAGTCACATTCCTTCTTAAGGCACAAGAAAAAAGTGAGATTAATTAAAACTCTGTGGTTTAATGCATCTTTTACAATGTGATTTGATTTAATTGATATTTTTATTGTCTTATATTTTTTTGATTAGTTAGTCTATTTTTTCTTTCTATATTTCTTATCTTGTATGGTTCTCACTTGCCAACAATGAAGAGACCTTGTAGAGAAAAATCCATCTCCAGTTCAACCTACCTCTTCTACCTCTTCATCCATGGACTATGTTTCCAAACCAGCAAACTCTCCTCACCCCTCAGGAATTCCTTACTACCCTTGGGAGGTCCCTCAAAGAGATTTATATTTTACCACTTTCCTAGATAACAATTATATAGCATTGTAACATTACCTTATAAACACATCTTACCATATCTTGGTTTCGACCCCATCCATAGATCCACCTTATGGAATGCCTCCCCACCTCATGAGGAGTGCCTCCATTTTCATCATTACTACACAAACATTGACTACCCAAGCTTTCTCATCAACCAACAACCCCTTTGAGACTACCACTAAAAACCAACCAACTTAAACCACCACCTCCCTTATACCTTCTACTCCTAAAAACCACTCCTCCACTATAAGAGTGATTACCTCTAGCACTACTATCCTTCCTCTAACTATATTCAACCCATTAACCACAATTTTGATTTAAAGCCTTATGGTATATATACCCTCTACCTTACCACCAATAAATATAAGGGTCACCACCCTTCTATCGATCACCAACCAAACTAAGACTCTTATCCAACAAGCACCCCTTGGACCAACCTTTGGCTACATTCCTAGTTTACAAGGGAATTTACCCACTACCTAACCACATCTTACACTAAACCATTTATCTCTATTTACCCATATGTGGTAACCTCCCAACCTTCTACCCACTATATGTATATCTCTCAACTGCCTTATTAATATGTATCTTACAACCCTTTGGGTACACAACCCCATGCTAATTTAATCAAGATGCTTATAGACAAGATGACCACCTTAGAGTCATACTTCTTGGGTGCTCACAACATCTTGTCATATGACCAAATCCATAATGATCCCATCCATCCATCCATATCTATCAATACATATCTTCCCAATGGGAACTTCTCAAATTTTCTAAGTTTTAAAGTAAAGAGGATCCCCAAAAACACCTTAGGGTATTCAAGCATGATTTCTATCTCATCACCTATGATGATGCCCTTCTCCTCCATATCTTACCCTTTTATCTAACTAGTTTGAAATTGGATTGGTATAGTTCCTTACCCAAGCATTCCATCTTCTCATTTACCCAACTAGCCCAAACCTTCTTGGACCACTTTTCTATCAATATCTCCAAGAAAGTTTCTATCACTAACCTCTATTATATTTGGAAGTTTGAAGATGAATCAGTCACCAATTTTATGGCTTGTTAGAGGAGCCTTTTTAACCAAATTTCATTTTTCTTACCTCAACCTAAACTCATACAACGGTTTGCTTGAGCATGTGCCAAGTATATCTCCTCTACCCTATGTGTCTAAATATTCCAAACCTTTGATGAAGATTTTACCATGGTGTGTAAGTTTGATAACCAAGCCATTGATGAAGGAAAGCTTAGTATTAAAAATAAGAACTCAACCTATAAAACCAATGAGGCTTCTTCATCCAAGTCAAGAAACCAACCCAAAACCAACACCAAGAAAAAGGGATCCACAAAGGTAGTTGTCCTTAAATATGATCCTCTACCTTATTTTGACCAATCAAATTCCTCTAGTTACTCAAAGAAAAACCCAAGGAACCAAACCCAAAATAACCAAAATCAATACACTCCACTTAGATAATCATATGCTTCCATCTTGTAGAAGTTATTAAAAGCCAATATCATTCAACTTCCTCCTATTAAACCACCCCAACAATTTGACTCCTCTCATCTTGTACCTAACTGGTATAATGATAATGATTTGTGTGCTTTTCATCAAGTGGGAAAACATGATGTTAGTAGGTAAAACACCTTCATGAGGCTTATCCAATCCCTCATTGATATGGGGGAGCTCGTATTGGACAACCCCAATGCACCATCAAACTAAGCCCTTGACATATTCAAGCAACCCTTCTCAGACCATTCCCCTACCAAGAATGAGATAAATAACATTGAGTGTTCTCATGATACCCATACAATTAACATGGTCCTTGATACAATCATTATCGAACCATCTAGTACCCAATCTTCTGATCCTTGACCTCATCCATCTATTGAAGTAGAGGAGTCACCTTCCCTTCCTTTGGACACCTAAGCTGAGGAAACACCATCTTTTACCCTTCCCACATAGGAACCATCTATTTCAACCCTACACCCTTTGATTGAGGAAAAGGACTAGGATACCATCCCTGTGTCCCCACCTAAGGGCCTATGTTTTAGGTCTATCATATAGGGATTTAAGCCAACTTACAAATAATTCTCTAGGCTAGTGTAGAAATTAGAGTTTATCTCCAACTATGACATGGATCAAGCTATATTTTGGTATTGATTAGGCCTCTCTTATGCTACCTAATCATAGCCTCAAACCCTTTCTTATTTAGAACAACCCGCTAATCCCATTAACCAACCCATTACCATATCTACCCAAATAACCAAACTCTCTGGCCAACCAACTAAGACCTCCACCAAATTGACTAACCTTTAATCACTTAATCTAGCGAAGACACAAGTAACTAAACCATCTCCTATCATCCCAACCAGATCTACCAAGAGCCTTGGTATCCTTCCTACATTGAGCCTTAGTCACCCATCTGTGAAAGTGGACCTAAACCCTTCAAGCTAACCAACCAAATGCTAAAATAGATTATCTAAAGAGGTGAATCCACACAAATATTGAAAGGCCCAAACTTTACCTCCCTCAAATTTTACCTCCATTTTGGGGCCTTATCCCTCTACCTTGAGTAGGAAGTCAATTACCTCTACCAAAACCTCACCACTTCTTTTAGTTACACCTTCACAATTACTCTCTAATGCACCTCTTTTCACCATGTCAACAATGCCTAAGCTACCTAGCTTGTGATATTACACATATATCTCATTAACCTCCTCACTTAGACTAAGGCCATTAACTAAGTGTACCACCTTACCCAAGGCCCATACTACCAAAGTTATTTCTAAGAAACCTCTTACTTCAACCACAAAATTTAAGACTACTACACCTTTACCACCTTTAGTTGAGTCCCACTCAACCATCCTCTATAGGTTATTTTAGACTTCTTATTTAACCTTACCTCCCATTAGGTCCTTTATCCTCTATCGTAAAAACCCACTTGGTAAAACAATCACCAAGTTTATGCTTATCACAAGACACTTAGACATGATATAGAGAACTACAAAGCTCTCCAAACCATCATCCACTAACTTTATGATGAGGATTATATAATAATAGATGAACCTCTTATAATCCCTAAACCTATCCAACTAACCACCATACCTACCCAACACTTACCCATTCCTTCACTCTCACCTTGAAGTGAAGATGAATCTGACTAATCCTCTATCTCAACCTCTCCTTCTATCCATACTATCAACATGGTCATGAGAGAAAAATAGAAGGATAAGGGGAAGGATAAGGTGTCCATTGTTTGGACATACCCCTCCTAGAACTCCCAACCAACTTACACCCAACCATATTAATCTTTGACTAAACCCAAAGTTATCTTAGGTGCCTCCTAATCTAATCCCTCAAAATCCATTTGAAGATTTATCCTCAAATAAATTTATCAAACCTTGACAAAATTGAGCTTGTATGAATTGATCTCTACTTCTTCCCATCAATTCCAAGTACTAATAAAATATTTTCAATCTATCGAGATCTAGCTTGAGGACCTCTAACCTCTATCCATCTTTGTCAGTTCCCTTCATATTTCTAGCCTTGTTACCTTCAAAGCTTCAAGAATACCCTCCAACCATCACAAGGATCTAGATCCTCCTCTCTTTACATCAACAAAACCCACATCAAATGGGTCATGATTGATGGGGGAGCTAGCATAAACATCATCTCCTCTCATGCCTACAACCAACTCAACCTGTCAGATAATGTTATGTCTGAATCCTTGACCATCCTTTGTTATTTTAATGATACAATGGCCACTACCTTGGAAACTATTATATTTCATATCCATGTAGGACCCCACAATCTTCCCAAACAATTCTATATTGTATAAGGAGAATTCCAATACAATGTCTTGTTGAAATAACCTTAGATTAGTTTTAAGGGTTATATTCTCTCTACCCTCCACCATTGCATTAAGTTTGAATATGATGGCTAGGTTATCACCACCTAAGCTGATCCAAGTCTTTTCTCAATTAGAAATATGACCTATCACCCCAATGATGTCCTTTTACCCCCATCTAACACACCTTTAATATATAAAACCCAACCTTTAACTACCAAAATGGATATCATATCCCATTATACTGGTGAAGTATCAACTACCTCCTCTATACCTTCACACCAAATTCCTACCATAGACCCTTTGGAATCAACATTCCATCACCTTTCACTAGGGGAATATTACCTTCTTTCCCTTAACACTTTCCCTTCTCCTCATGAGTATGGGTAACTTACTAACCAGCCAGGATATGAATCTAATGTTAGAACTATTGTTCCCTTTAGACCTCATAACTATTAGATACATTTTGTTTATAGGGGACTTGACAAATCCCTTAGTGTTTCTACCACCTCTCTTCCACCTTGACCATTCACTAGTGGTTTCTCTTACCTTGATAAAATAAGTTTTTACAAGGCATACATCCATTGATGTGCTTGGAAAGGTTTCTATCTAGGATGATATGAGCATGGCCCACATGAATTAGTCACCATAAAAACTCAAAATCCATGTGAAAACCATACAGTTGATTTCATATTGCCTAATAAGAAGAAAACCAAACAACCCACCACTACCATTGTTGAGGAGGATTTCCCTTCCTCATCAATATCTTCCCTACCCACATGTGAAGATGATGACATCATCCCACCTAACATTTTTTTCAACATGATCAACCTTAGACCCATAAATTATCAAAAGGATAGGGCAACCATAACCATCCCTTTAATCTATCCTAAGATGATAGGATAAGACTCTCCTACCATTAACACTATTTAGTATCAGGATGAAGATTTGATTCTCACCTACCTTAGTGCCTTGGATTCTTTGATCCACAAATCTCTACCTCTTGAGACTTTGACAATGTTGAATGAATCCACTATAGATATCAACTTGGGTACTCTTCTAAATAACCCTTGCATCCTCAAACTAGGCCAATCAATAAATACCAAGGAATTTTAGGACTTCCATCTTTATTCAAAGACCGTAACATATAATTCACTTGGTCTTATAGAGATATGATTAGAATTAACCTTGTCATTGTTACCCATAACATAGTCACTCATCATGATGGCAAACCTATCAATCAAAAGCTCTGATGCATACATCCTTAAATAACCCTTCTCATTAAAGAAGAGCTTTAGTGTCTCCTATTTTTCAACTTCATCTAGCCTATTGATTACCCCCAGTGGGTCTCAAATGTCATACCTATCACCAAATCCATAGGGGTAATATGTATTTATGTGGAATTTTATGACCTCAACCTCACTTACCCTAAGGATGACTTTCCTCTACTTTGCATCCACCAACTTGTTGATATTACAACCATCTATGAGATGTTATCTCTCATGGATGGATTTTTGGTTACAATCATATCTTAATCACCCTTGAAGATCAACACAAAACCACTTTTACCACCCATTAGAGAGTTTTATACTATAGATTCATGCCTTTCAAGTTAAAGAACACTGGTGTAACATACCAACATGCTATGACTTACATCTTTCATGACCTTATCCATAAGATCACAGAAGACTATGTGGATGACCTTCTTAGAAAATCCAAAATCTAAAAGGATCACTTGGTCATTCTTAAGATCATCTTAAAATAACTTATCCACTATCATGTTCATCTTAACCCCAAGAAGTATATTTTTGGGGTCTTATTAGGAAAGCTTCTT
The DNA here is from genome assembly GCA_037957365.1 of Torreya grandis. Taxonomy (NCBI): domain Eukaryota; kingdom Viridiplantae; phylum Streptophyta; class Pinopsida; order Cupressales; family Taxaceae; genus Torreya; species Torreya grandis. Next base: position 253,193 of record JARHVA010003108.1, on the reverse strand, counting down.
GGCTTCATTATATCCCTTCATGGAATGAAATTAAATCCTACCAAAATAAAATCAATCTTAGACATGATTATTCATACCAATCTCAATCAAATCTATAGATTATAAGGTAAGATTTAGTATATTTTTCATTTCATTTCTTAGTTTTTTTATTTGTGTCAACCTTTCCACCACCTTTTGAAGAAGGATGTCTCTTTCAAGTGGAATAGTGATTGTTATAATGCGTTTGATTCTCTCAAAGAGTACCTTTTATCACTACCTATCCTTACCCCTCCCAAGGATGACCAAAATTTCTACCTTTATATCTATGCCACTAACCATTCCCTATGGGCAATGCTAGCTCACCAAGATGAACAACATAGAGAAAAATTTGTATACTATGTTAGTCACACACTAGTAGAATATAAGACTTAGCATAAACATACTAAGAAACTCTAATTAGCTTTAGTATTTGTGGCCACCAAGATTTTTCACTACCTTCTTGACCACAAAACCTATGTCATAACCAACATAGACCCCCTTAAGTACATACACTCAAAGACATACTAAAATCAATGCATGGCCAAGTGGTTCATGCTTTTAACAAAGTTTGATCTTGAGTTATTTTAGAAAAAGTTAATTAAATGGTAATTCATTGATGATCAATTGGTTGAAACACTGTTAGTATAAAACCCTCTCTCAAGTGGATTTGACTTATCAAGTCACCATGTTCTTCAATAGATCAAAATGTCAATTTGGTGGGGGAGGAGGCATCATCCTTATCCCCTTTGATGGCGAACCTATTCCTTTGTCCTTAAAGTTTTATTTTTAATTCACCAACAATATGGTTGAGTATGAAGCCCTAGTAATAATCCTTCAAAATACCTCATCCCTAAGAGTCAAAACAATTAGTATATTTGGTAACTCCTAAGCTATGGTCAATCAAATTAATGGATCTTACTAGTGAAGAAATGATGTTTTTAAATAATATAAGAAATTAGTTGATAAAATCGTAACATCATTTAACCACTATCACATCCAATCAACCATGTGATCTATAAACAAGTTTGTCGACACCATGGCTTCTCTTGCCTCATAGATCCTATCTACACCCTCAGACTATAAGTTGTCCATAATTATCCATAGAATTACCCAACCTTCTTATGTAAAACTAGATTCTTCCACAATTTTTAATGTCAAAGAAACCCAACATGACCTTTGGTATCAATAAACCTTTGACTATCTTAACCTTGGCATAGTTTCTTTTAGCCTATCTAGAAATGCCCAAAGAGTGTTTATCTAGAGTACCTCTCATTATACCATTATGTGAGTAACCCTTTATAAACATGGCTTTGATGGCCTCTTCTTCCACTTTTTGTGTAGTCATGAAGCCTCCCACACTATCAAGAAAACACATGATTATACCTATGAGGGCCACTTTATTGGCTTCATTATAGATATGCATCCTTCATCTTGGATATTACTAGCCTACCCTTAACCAATATTGCTATGAATATGTGAAAAAGTGTGTTAAATGTCAACAACACACTAACTTGCATCATGCACTTAACCACAGCCTTCATGTCTTTACTAATTTTTAGCCCTTTTCATAATGGCGTCTAGACCTCATTGGTGAAATTAATCCCCATTCCTCATATCATCACCATTATATTATCACTGTGACTAAGTAATTTACCATGTGGGTATAGGATATTCCTCTAGGCTGAATAAAGGCAAAAAGGATTGTTGAATTTATCAACCATTATATCATCTACCACTTTGGTGTCCCTCATAATATTATCACTGACAATGGTAAATATTTTAAGAATAAATAAATTCAAGGTCTATTTGATGCATTCAACATTAAGTTAAGATTCTCCTCACCCTATCACACTCAATAAAATAGACAAGCATAATCCTCTAAAAAAACTCTTAATAACATGCTAACTAAAATTGTTAGTGCATTAGGTCGATATTGGCAATTACACATCCCCTTCACCTTATGGGTATATCATACTAGTATTTGAACCCCTATAGGTACCACCCTATTTTATCTTATGTTTTGGGTAGAGGTTGTCTTGCCTCTTGAATTATAAATCCCCTCTCTTTACATATATTTTTGAGAGTGATTATCATTAGCATCATTTAGCCTAGCTAGAGCTACTTGATGAACATCACCTAGCCGTCCTAACCCATCTTAATTTTTACCAAGAGCATACCAAATGTGCCTATAAAAAACACCTTAAAGTGTAATAATTTAACATTAGATATCTTATCCTAAAGGAAAATAAATATGTCACTAATATGGAAAAAGTCAAGCGGGGAATGTTTTATTTCAATTAGCTTGGACCTTATATCACAATCCACATGTATGGATTAGGAGCTTATCATTTATATTCTCTTGAAGGCCTCCCAAAACTTGAGGCCCTCAATGCTTCACATCTACATCTATTATTTTGTTAAGAGGGATCAAGTTCACCTTATATTTCACTTAAGTTCATCCCTTGTTATCTACCCACATTCATCCCCCTATTTTAGGGGTAATCGATTAAAAATGAATCATGTGATTATCTATCACCAACATATCCTAATCTTGAATAATAGTTACCATGGCTCTACCTATGGTATGGTTCTCATGGTACTTGCCGCCCCTTTTTAAGATGGATCCCCATTATCATTGTTACCTAAACCTCTTTACACCTAACCAACCCTCTTATGCTCTTGATTTCACTTCCATGAAGGTGAACCACTAAATTATCTTGATAAAGACTATTTGAAGCAAAATAGCATTATTTTTTATCACTAGAAATCATGGGTCATTCCTAGTACTTATAGAATACTCCCTTTAATTTCAAGATATTGAAAATTTATTGGAAATTGCTAAAATTTAAGGTGGGCTACTCCCTTGAAGGACAAATATCAGAAAACATTAAGCAAAGCACATAAACTTATAACACTCCCTTAAAAGATGGTTGAGTAAGAATTTGTTAAAAGCATAGAAATTTATTGGAAGCTTATCGCATCGATCAACTTCTCAAATATATAAATTAGTAGAAGACCAATTATCACAATCAAAACAAAAGAAAATTATCTTAAAATCCATAATCAGCTCTCACACAACAATGTAAGGTAGAATCCACAATTGGCTTTTACAAGTAGACTTCCTACATCAATCAGTCTACATAATTTGGCATGGGCTTATTTTCCCTAATATTTTGGACACCTATAGTGGAGGCTTTTCAGTCTCACATCGGGGTGTCATTTTCACACATCTCCCCTTTTCCACTATATGCAAAGGATTTTTGAGCTTACTTGACATTATGTGGTCAAGACACCTTTTTAGCCAATTGATGAATGATAATGCAAAACATTCGAAGAGCTTATGTTCATTAAGTAAATATAAATTCAATTTTATTTTAGTCCTTATCAAAAAATAATCACTATGCTCTCTACATATCCTATTGTGACTAGTTGATATTTGTGTTATGGCACTTTGTCTCTTTATTGTCTTCTTTATTCCCCCATCCAAGGTTGTGAGTTAACCTAGATCATTCCTTTATCTCTATCATGGAAGGATCTAATGTGCAATTCCTCGTATACATCCACATGCTCCTTATATATTAGTCCCAAGATATCACTTCTATTACATGCCTTCAATCAATCACCAAATTTCCAAATCAACCAAGTGCTCAGCTAGCACCTTCATCACTCAATGCCCAAATTTCCCTTAATAACCCTAACTTTTGATGGTCAAGATGACCAATTTATCACATTGACCTTGACATACCCATTTTTTAACAAAACCAACCTAGTTTGATCCACCCATGGAGACAAACTTCTCTACCCACCCCACCTACCTCATCACCTCATCATTGGTCTTTTTTATCCCAACTAACACACTTTTTGTGATACTTTGTGCATAATACCTTGACCATAGTAACAACATTTCCATGTTGACCACCTTTAAATTCGTGCCACCTCATGCTTACCTAACGTACTTATGTTTTTTAGGAGCACTTCTTACTTTGGATACCGATGACACTTGACCTATTTTGTGATTATATGGGAACACTTCCTACCATGGATACCCATTAGAAACACTAACCTTGTCTTGAATACCAATAGGTGTACTTAACAACCATGCTTCAATGTAGTCATGTGGTACACTAGTCACTTATCCCTTAGCATTGACCTTTATTATTACCAACTATGGCAACCTTATCTTTACATAACCTTGACTATCCTATCCTTTTTTGCACTTTATATGCCTATTTATGATTTAAATGACTAACCTATCATCCATAATAAAGACTCACCATATACCAATTTTAAAACCTACACCCAATTTTTTTCTTCCTCATCACCTCTTATTTGAGGGGGAATACCTCCTCCCATACTCAAGGTAATCAACAAACCTTTGACCTAGAAATTAGTTTTTATTTTATAGCTTGTTAATTTTAAGACACACAATAAAAAGGGGAAAATGTAAACACCAAAAATCCACACACTAAAATTTTGAATGTCTAAGTATCCCTCAACCACCCTAAGACCTCCTCAAGACTAATACCACCTTTTGAACCATTGACTAACCTAACTCATAGTTATTTTAACTTAACTAACTCAACCTAGCATTATAACCCTTTTTAACTTTTAGCATTCAACCATTGATGGTTAGGGTAACCATCGATGATCACCCTGACCATCAATAATTAAGCTCCACCTCCTTAAATAAAGCATGTAAACCACTCACTTTTATTTTCTAATTATAACCTGTCTAATTCTAGTTGCAATCCATTACATGGATGAGTTAATTTTAAGAGGCTCAATTTACATGATGTTTCAACTCTCTCACCTTGCTCCTAAGAGAGAGGAGTAAAGAGGTGAAAAGGCATCTATAATTGTCATCAAGAGCTTGTGTATCAAAGAGTTCCTTTTTTATAGGTCAATCACCATTAAAAATCTGTCAATTTAGTAATCATATTAGAGAGTTAATTTACTACCACCTCTCCATCAAGCCTTCAGGTATTGTTACTCTATCAAAATCAAGGTAGATTCCACAAATAAATAAAATTCCTCAACTATCCACCCAATTGACCTCTGGTAAGACAAGTGCTTATTTTTGAGTATTCATCTACTTTATTTCCATTTCATAGTCAACCTTGACCTTATCCACCTCTCAAATTCCATCATTTAGATCTCATCAATTAGCAATTTATCAACCTAGATCTTCACACAATAATTGTAGATAGTTAACTCAACCATCAATGGTCTATTCTAACCACCAATGGTCACCTTAACCACTAAAAATTACCCCAAATACTGATGTTTACTATGGTAGTGAAAAATAATAAGTTATTCTCACCTACCTACACCCAGCCAAACCTAATTTTATATGTTCTTGCCTATTCACAGACCCCCTTCTAATTTTTTGGAGCATAACCCAACCCTATAACATTAGTATTGATTATTTTTTTGATAATTGAACCATTTCTAACATATTTATTCATGATCATTCTTGTATTCAATTTTAATACCTTTTGATTCATTGATGCAAGTACCTTTCTTTTTTGTTTATAAACTTAATTGCTTAAAATGTGTGGATTGACATCCCCTAAGAAAGCTCTCTCTTTTGGGATCTAGTTATTACTATGCAATCCACCCAACTATTTATCTAATGAATAATTTTTCTTTAGTTCTTTCTTATCTTTATGTCATCCTCCCAATCTAAAGAGGAGCTCTTCACAATCTTCTAATTCAACATACACACTATCAACCAAGTTTTTTAACCATACCCATACTTAGTTTCTACTTTTCCTTTTCTCCATAATAATAAATAAATTCATTAAAATACTAGAATTAAGAATTGACTAGCCCTATAGCTTGGGGTCATGACTTATGTCTAAAACTTGCTAATTATTCATGTTATAAGTACTTAAGGCATGTCTAGTCGAGCTACTATCTAGTCATATTTCAAAATTGTTGGAATAGTCTATGAAGGTTTCCCCATGTTAAGATTAATTCAAAAAAATTCATGGTGTTTAAAGTATTTAAGTTGGTAGCCCATGAAAGTGATGTATTTTGTGTCATGAATATCACTTGTAAGTTTAGTGTCTTGGTATGTTTCCTATCTTAGGAATTTAAACCTTCAAAAAAAATCTAGAAGTATGGGACATGTCCAAGAATGTCATTTTAAAACTATAAGAAATAACCATTTGGATTCAAAAAATCCTCAAAAAGTTTAAAGTTGAACTTAGGGTTAAAAAGTGTCACAATCTTAGAGACCAACATTAAAGATCAAGGGCATGCAAGCAATCTCATGAATTCAACAAGTCAAAATATCCTAAGTTAAGATCAAAGGTGCATGTTATTATGTATAAATCTTGATTAATGATCTACATTCCAAATCAAAGTCAATAAATTAAAACATAGATCAATAACACACATTCAATTTTGCATCAAACATCTAATGGTGAGCATAAGGTCAAAAGGTCAGTGGATCCTGAGATTGAATGCATTGGTGTTAAATGTCTCAATCATGGTGAACTCCTAATAAAATAAAAAAATTGAATTTGATCCTATTATTTAGATAAAGATCAATGATGCAAATTTAATGTTATAGATCAAATATATATGTCATGTGTTCAACCATGTAGAAGAATATTAATGGCACAAATTAAGTTCAAAAATTCAATGAGCCCAAATTGTATGTGAGCCCACTACATGGTGTAGGATCATTAATTAGATAGAGAATAATAACAAGGTCCATAGAAGGTGCATAGGGTTGCCAAGTATCACAATCTTGAGTACATTTCAAAAATCAATAACCAACATTGAATGTCAAGGCCAAGAGACTTTAGAAGAGGTTAATGATGCAAATTTTATTAGGTTATAAAGGCATAGTATAAATACACATGTCTAAGGTGACAATAGTTAGGTTATAACATGAAATAAATAGAATAACAAGGATATGCCATGTAGGAAGATCAATCATACTAAAAGAGGAGAGTTTCAAGCCCATGTCATGGTTTAAAATGTTATTTCAGATATGGATCACATTAAAACATAGGTTAAAAATCTTTTGTTTAGATTTCATGGCCACTAAGTTTTAATAGATAGACAATTCATTTTTCTAGGCCTAATTGGCCTAATTAATCATCAAAGAGGACCAATTTAGTATTGGAAGACTAAGTGAATGAATCAATTCAAGGTGTCATGTTAGGTAATTGACCCTCTAGGAGAATTGAATGCATAATTCATATTTATGATGGAGAAATAAGATTGAAGTATGGATTAATACATAACTATAGTGTCCTATTTTATCTAATAATTATTGAATGAGTTATGACCACATCTACACCAAAATGGCCTCATTAAGGGAATGTCAACACTTACAAAGGAAGGAAATGTTGGTGTAACTACTCTAGGTCACATTTAGATCATTAATGACCCTTTCCATGATAAAATTTCCTCTTTTCTTCCTTTCATTTAAATGTAGGAATTGATATTTTGATTTTTATCCCTCAATTTGGTATAACAAAGCTCTACCAAAATCACTATGTAAACTCTCTAAAGAAATACAAGACAAGTTCAGATTCTGAGTGAATGTTAAGTGTATCTCATTTAAGTTGACTTACATAATGTGTTTTTTTTCATCTTACTCATGTCATTCATGTGAATTTCTTTCATATTTATAGTCACTTACAAGTTGTATGAAGTGTTACTTAAGAGAAATTACCTTGAAGTGTCAAGGAGATTATAGCGTATTAAATAAACCTTATCCTTTTCACCCTTCACTCTATAGGTTTCTACCTAACCTTCATGTAAAAAACTAATGCTTAGAACCCTTATCATATAATATGATTACTTATTCTCTCTATTATATTCACTAAATAGTCATGAAAGTGTCAAGATAGGAGTGGATCATTAAACAATTCGATACATCACCATATAGATTAGGTTCTTATTTTAGTTTTTTGTCTTTCCCTTTTCTTTGAGATAAGTATAGGTTTTAGGAAAGGAACCATAATATCATATTAGGTGAGATATTCCCTTTATTTATATATGTTTATCCTAACATTAGGTAATCCATATCCTAGGGTCATTCTTAAGTTTGACTATGTTTGAGTAGGGGACATGGACAATATTCTTCTCAGCTAGAGTGAAGCCTAAGTCCCCAATAGTTTTGACATGCTCAATGGTACCATAATCAAGGGACTTAGACATTAGCATGAGACAAATTGGCAATGTGGGAGGATGCTTAGATATCTTGGAGTAGTCATTAATAAATTAGAGAGCAAGTTCATGCACTAAATCTCCACTAAGTTTGCCTCTAAAGGTAAGAAATTTTAGTTCATTAAATTTCCACTATATATTATAAGAATGAAGAGGGTACCTATTTCAAACCCCAATGTAGATCCCCCTAATTTCTCCACATCCCCAAAATTTACTAATTTTACCCATACTCAGCCCACTAAAAGCCTACTAATACCAATGACAAGGCATATATTGCAAGCTTTTGTAATGTTCAGTGGTGGTATCCATCTTAACCTTAAGCAACATGATGATATCCCTATTTCCTCTTTGAATATACTACCATGGTTTACATGAGAAAATTCCAACACCCCTATAGAGCACATAATTGATATTTAAAACCTTTATTCAGTACATAATATCACCCAGGAGAATGTAGTGATGAGATTACTAGCCACATACTTAGAAGGTAAAGCCTTAAAATGGTAGAGGTGTCTAGATCCTACCTAAATAAATACCTAGGATGAGTTAGGAGAGTGTTTATGTAAGCATTTTGAGGATAGGAGTGACCATGTTTCACTAATTGAATAACACACCTCATTCAAGATGACACCCCAAGAATCTATAGTTGATTTCAACTATATATTCCAAAAATTATGGGATAGAATCCCTATTATCATTAATCCCACACCTAATTATGCTTTTATCTACTACTTGAGAGCATTCAATTTATACATTTCAATCAAGATCCATTCTATGGGTGGTACAACTCTACCTAAATCATATTATATGACTATAATGGAGGAAAAATATTTGATACAAGTAGGGAAACTCATGCCCAGACCTATTATGCCCCTCTTTCCTAATCTACATATAACTCCACCTCTTAGTGTTCCCTTTCCAACTCCAAATATTAAAGCATAACCTAGTGATAGTGAAGTGGATAGACTTGGAAAGATTGAAGCATTATTGAAGTCACAAAACAACAAGATAGTGGCTCTAAAGAGGTAACAACATGATTCATATAGACCATGCCAAGGCCCTTTCCAAGTTCAATACCCTTTTTAGTCTTATAAAAAACCCATTTATCCATCAAACCAATAATCTCAAGGACAAATTACTCAATCTAGACCTTATAATAGTTACAACTACATAATGGCAATTAAATTGAGAGTCCTGGTTCCTATTCATTATAACCTTGTACAAGAGGGTCAATGGTGTTGGGTGAATATTTTGTCACCATCTGACTGATAGAAAAATGGTTATATCAACCACAGCATAAGGATATTTATATAGCAAAATAGATGTGGTGACCATAGCTAGAATAAGATAACTCTCTCCTCTCAGCAAGGGGAGGTTCCCTATAAACTATGTTATATATATAAGCTAAAAATACACTCAGGGGTGAAATCATGCCATCTATCTCTCTTTTTTTAGAGATGATTTTCATAGAATAGAGGAGAATTCTTGGCTAATTATTGAAAAGGCACTTCTCTTCTTTCATAAGTGATATTCATAAAATAGTAGGATTCTTCCTGGGTAATAACATAAACCATAAGAAACCAATGAAAGCACAAAGTCTTTCATTGTCTCTCCTATTGATTAGGATAAAGGAACATAGCAGGATTAAGTGAAACTCAAAGTCTTCACCTAAAACTACAACAGAGTAAAGGAATATGAAGGATAAAGAGAGCTCAAAGTCTCTCTAGTATCTTTTACACAAAACACAGACTAAAAACACATAAGGTAGCACAAAGACTCCCACAGTTGGGTTGAAGACATCTTCCAACTTATTTCCACTAGTTTTGCTTGTTTGATTAAATAGACAAGACTATATTTAGGAAATATACATAAGAACAATTTCCTAAATGACAAAAGCTTATTCCAACACAAAGTCTGAAAGGTCACTTGCTTTCTCATTCATTTAACAAAATATAATTGACATTCTAAGCTCAAAGTCTCAATATTTCCTTTCAATTTGGGTAGATATTTTCTTATAATAATAGAGAGATCTCCCTTATACAAAATTAGAGATTAAAATATATAGCATCACAAGAAAGACTTGGGTGCTTATTTTCATAAAAATAACCCATGCTGAATTGAATGCATTGAATATCTATGAAAGGGCCATACTAGAACAGGTCATTAGCCTTGACTTTGGCATTCTAAATTATCTCAAATGTCTCCTCCTAATCATGGGTTGTCTAATCTTCTTTATGATGCTTACATGGCTATCCATTCACCTTTACTTAATGCAAAAAAATAGGCCATGTCCTTGAATGTTTGTGTTTTCTGATGTTTACCTAGTGGACTATTCCACCTACTAGAGATAACTCTCCTATAGATATTTATAGATTTATTGTAGTTTTTCTCTCTTTTGTTTCCATGTTTTGTCTCTTCTTAATCAATATAAGCTCTTGGGGCTACCTTCTCACTTTTTGTTGGTCTTTCAGCTCCTTTTTGGGCTAGTCACTGAGCTTGTTCTTAGGTCTTTTGAAAACCAATAGTTATTACATTACCCTAAAATTGACATCTAAAACGATTTCATTGGTCACTTTGAACCTCTTTGAACCTTGACTCTTGAACTCTTTTAGTTCAAAGGTTTAATGGTTCAATGGTTCATCAATTCAATGTTTTGTAAAGGGCTGTGTTTGGTATCTTTTTCTTCTTTAGTTGAACCATTTCTTTGAACCATTTGTTTGAACTTATTTTTGGAGTCTTTCACTTCCTTCATTCACTCTAAGCTTCCTTTCAAACTTTAAACCTTTGAACCCTTTTAACTTTTGAACCTTTTGAACCATTTCGATTCAAGGTTTAACGATTTAATGGTTCATTCTATTTCTTTGAATCTTTTGAAGCTTCAAACTTTATAGATCCTTTCCTTTTCTAAGTCCATTGAATTCTTTAAACTTATTAAACCTTTGAACCTTTGAAATCTTTTGGTTCAAGGTTCAATGGTTCAATGGTTCATTCTTCACTCTTTGAAGCCTTCTTTTCTCTAAGTCTTTTGAGGTTGTTGAACGCGTTGAACATTTGAACCTTTGAACCTTGTAGAATTCAAGGTTTAATGGTTCAAATTTTAATCTTAATTCTTTGAAGCCTTCTTTTCTTTAAGTCCACAAAAGTCTTTTAACCTTTGAACTCATTGAACCTTTAAACCTTACAGAGGTGGGGTTTAATGGTTCAATAGTTCATTGGTTCATTCCAATTGTTTGAATCCCACCTTTAAGTCTTTTGATTGAACCTTGGCATTGAAACATCCTAAAAACACTAAAGAAATTCCTTAAGTGTTTTGAACTTCCCTTTGAGAAAGCCCACCTATTAAACCTGTGACTTCCTTAGCTAAAAAGGCTTGAATATTTGAAAAACTTAACTGCTCAAAACATTTTTGAGAAATAAAAGAGAGAGTTTTGGTCTACAAGACCAAAATGGCTAGTATATTATCCACAAAATCAAGTGATAGATTTTGGGAACAATAGTTGGATCTAGTTGGGGAACTTCCTTCGATTGAAATTAAAGCAATCGTAGGGAGTAGAATCCAAAATCTCAGTGCCTTCATCTATGTCATTGGGATATGAAGTCATGCTACCCAAAAAGAAAGGCACCAAAAACAAATGAATAACACAAAATAAAATGAAGACTATACAAAATTTATATGTATGTAAATTTGGACTTATCTGATACTTTAAGGATTGAAGTGATTCAGATACTGCCCATTGTGAGGTAGAGAAAATGGTGTCTCATCTTGATAAATCAGCAAGAGACTATTTTCACCCCAAAATTAATGATTGGAAAATGGACTTCTCCACCAAGAATCCAATTTTTTGTGCCTTCCTTTTGGTTTTCTCTTCTTGCCCTTTAATAAGACTCGATCTCTACCATGAATCTTTTCTCTCTTGCTGAAGAGTTTCTTTGCCTGATGTTGACATGCAACAGTATGGTCCACTACCATAGTTCATTACTCTTCAGGTCTAGTGAAGCACATGATTTGATTGTTAGCATCAAACACCTACCATAGTTGGCATTATCAGGTACACTTGGTTGAAAGACCAATTTGATAGTGTAACTGTGCTATTTAAAATCATTATGAGGAACCATGAGGGTTGTAGAGATAGCCAATAAATCCACAAGACTATGAAGCTCTCTAGGCACTGCAAAAATATTGAAACCATCAAAAATTTCAAGATAGTCCCACACTAGATTGTGATAATTTCATAATATCCCATTCTTGGTTTGATATAGATTCCTCACCTGACAAACCAGTAGCTCAGCATCTCCTCGGGCATGAAGCCGCTTGATACCTTTAGCTTGAGTGGCCTTTAATCTAAGTAGCAAAGACTCATACTCATGATTATTGTTAATGTTACTGAACTACAACTTGTATGAGTATGGGAAAATATCTTCTTGAGGAGATATCAAAATGATTCTAGCTCCAGAACTAGTAAAAGAATTGTTGTCATCAAATTCTAGAATCCAAACATCATTAGAATCTGATCTTCTTTTAGATTTTTCTTCATTAGGAAGGGAAGATCTTTTTTCATCTATACTATGCCATACTAATTATTTTTATGTCTTATCTAAATTTTTTTGATTGTCACTTAGTAAGCTTTCATCTACTGAAATAGGAACATCCTCAATAGATAAAAAGTAATTTCCCATGCCTAAAGACTCGAACAAAATTTGAGCTTCAGGGGCTGATGTTTGGGTGACAATGTACTTCAATTCCTTCTTAGGAAGAAGCCTTTGCATGATGCCCTTGATAAGGATCTTCACCTTAGAAAGTCCATGCTCAATTATCTACCAATGTCTTTACAAAAAATATACCTAAGAGGAATGTCATATGAGGTTGGGATGTCGGCCACCACGACTGTCATTTTGATTCTCCTATCTAGGAAGGCCACAAATGCAAATTGAGCATCTTTGATTTGTCTCATCAAAGGCACTTGTTTTTTTCCATGGAGAAACATCTCCCAAAGGTCTTAGTTAGTGTTAGACTAAGAGATTATTCCACCTTGGTGGGCATGACATTATCAAATTTACCAAAATTTATTATGGAATTATTCAGCTGATGACCATTTATCAATAGGGAGACATAAAATAGTTCTATCTTTCTAGGGGAAGCTAAGGAGTAATCACAAGATTATTTTGGGTATGTGTGTTCTTTAGGGGAATAGGAGTTACTTTTGAAATTCTTTGTCCTATAGGGATGGTTTCATTCTTGATGCATTAAACTAACCTATCCAATTACTTAGGGTTGGAATACAAGAATTCAAACTTAGACATCTGAATTTTGGTCTTCTTAGCATGGTCAATTATATTAAATGACTAAAATGAATTTCAAATAGAGGAAGGTAGTCCATCAATCTTGTTTTTATTGGGTGTAGGACTGGTCTAGAAATTTGAAGCAGAAGGTGAAGGAATATTTGAGGTACTTACTTTGTTAGTGATCAACAAGTCCTTTGATTGGAATGGCAGTGAAGTTCCTCATTTAGAAATTGAATTTGTTGGTCAAGATTCTTCCCCTATTTTTCCTTTATCCACTTGTTGAGCTGACTAGTTTTGGGGCCTGGTAAATATAGTGTATGATCCTTTAAACACTTCACCTTTACTTCTGGGTTCATCTTGGTAATTTAGGAAACCAATGTTGGAGTCACCAAATGATTCTTCTTAGCCTTCTGCAAAGAGATCAGTGTCATCTTCTTGGTTCAACTCAAGTTGGAAATAAAAATTAGATTTATTTTCAAGATAACCAATTGCAAAGTTAGCTAGTGCTAATTCAATGGCAAGCTTCCCTGGTGGGGGAGAAAGGTGATTTGGTTGCCCTTGATTTTTGGGAGCATTGCCTCAATACAACTGGTTTAAAAATGTCCTCCTTGGTATATCTTGGTAAGAAGGAGGGGAAGACATTCCTTACACCATTTGATTTTTTAGAGCTAGCAATTCATTTGCTAGTTTTTGCACTATAGGATTAGTGGTGCTTGTAGAATAATATTCAGAAGATGAAGAAGATTTACCTCTGTTAGGATCTCTTCTTATCTTTCTTGCCAAGATAAGATCATCTTCAACATCAGTGGCCAAAATTTGAGATGAAACAAGATCTATGTGGCCAGCCCACTTCAATAGGAAACTCACTTTAGGAAGCTGAGAATTTATGAAGAAGCATTTGAGATTCTCAGGTGTCGACTGAGCAATTGTGGGAATCCTATTCCTCAGCTTGTCAAATTCGGCAATGAAGTCTCTCATGGGTTCATGAGGCTCCTTATTCATTTGTGTGAGCTAGGATAATAGGGCATGTGAATCTTCTATAGGTTTGAACCTAGCCTCAAATTTGGCTTTGAGATTGTTTTAGTCAGTCACTATTTATGCTTATAGATAATAAAACTAGTCTATAGCAACACCTTGTAATGTCTCTACAAATAGTCTAACTACAATGTCTTCATATTAAGCACCTATTACACCACAAGATATGTAAAAGGCTGTAATATATTCATCAAGATGAACCTTCCCATCACCATGGAACTTGGGGAAATTTTTCCTTGAGCTATGGGGTAATTCAAGGGACCAAAAGTGTTACCCCAGGGGCCTCGAGCTGCCATGATATGGCTATTAAAAGGATGGATAATAAATCTCTATGGGATATGTATGGACAAAGATCTGATAGTAAAGGAAAGAGAAACTTTGCTTGGTATTAGGGACCTAATGTTTGTAGGAGGAAAACTCTTGGTTCACTGAAGGTGAGTTTGTGGAGGGGAAAGATCAAAATTATTTTGTTGCACAAGCTTGAATACAAGGTCAACAATACCTTAAGCTCTCTAGCTTTACGTGTATGGTGGATCTACCAGAGTGTAAAATAGATATGGAAAAGAACTGAAACTACTTCAATTTGAATCTTGAGGCTTCAAACTATGCATTCTTCCCTAGCAAAGTCACCAAATTTTTTTGGGTGAATATTTTGTCACTAGCTGACTGATGGCAAAATGGTTACATCAACTACAACATAAGGAGATTTATATAGAAAAAGGGATGTGGTGACCACAACTAGATTGAGACAAATCTCTCCTCTCAGCAAGGCGAAGTTCCCCATAAACTATGTTATGTGTGTATATATATATATATATATAAGCTAAAAATACACTCAGGGGTGAAAATAGTAAGATTATTCTTGGGTATATATAGAAACCACAAGAAAAAAATGAAAGCACAAAGTATTTTGTTGTCTCTCCTACTAATTAGGACAAAGGAACATAGTAGGATTAAGCACAACTCAAAGTCTGCACCTAAAACTACAACAGAGTAAAGGGTTATGAAGGATAAAGAGATCTCAAAGTCTCTCTAGTATCCTTTACACAAAACATAGACTAAAGACACTTATGGTAGCACAAATTCTCCCATAGTTGGCTTTAGGACATCTTCCAGCTTACTTCCACTAGTTTTGCTTGTTTGATTAAATGGACAGGATTGTATTTAGGAAATAGACATAAGAACCATTTCCTATTTGACATAAGCTTATTCCAACATAAAGTCTGAAAGGTCACTTGCTTTCTCATTCATTTAAAAAAATATGATTAATAGTCTAAGCTCAAAGTCTTAAGATTGCCTTTCAATTCGAGCAGAGCTTTGCTTCTAATAAAAGAGAGATCTGCCTTATACAAAATGAGAGATTACAATATATAGCATCACAAGAAAGACTTGGGTGCTTGTTTTCATAAAAATGGTGCATGTTGAATTAAATGCATTGAATATTTGTGAAAGGGCCATGCTAGAATAGGTAATCAACCTTGAATTTAGCATTATGAATTATCTCAAATGTCTCCTCCTAAGCATGTGTTGTTTAGTCTTCTTTATGACGCTTACACGACTGTCCATTCGCCTTTACTTAATGTAGAAAAATAAGCCACATCCTTGAATGTTTATCTTATTTGATGTCTACCTAGTGGACTACTCCACCTACTAGAAATAACTCTCCTATAGATATTTTTGGATTTCTTATAGTTGTTCTCTTTTTCCTTGCCATGTTTTGTCTCTTCCTAAGCAATCTGAGCTCTTGGGGCTACCTTCTCACTTTCTACTATTCTTTCAACTCCTTTTTGGGATGGTCACTGAGCTTATTTTTAGGTCTTTTGAAAACCAATGGTTATTCCATTACCCCTAAATTGACATCTATGGGGACATCATTGGTTGCTTCAAACCTCTTTGAACCTTGAACCTTGAAGTCTTTTACTTTGAAGGTTCAATGGTTCAATGGTTCGTCTATTCAATGTTTTGTAAAGGGCTGCATTTGCTCTCTTTTTCTTCTTTGATATAACCATTTATTTGATTCATTTGTTTGAACTTCTTTATGGAATATTTCACTTCCTTCATTCACTCAAAGCTTCCTTTTAAACTTTGAACCTTTGAACCCTTTGAACCTTTGAACCTTTTGAACCATTTCGGTTCGAGGTTCAATGGTTTAATGGTTCATTATATTTCTTTGAATCTTTTAAAGCTTCAAACTTTTTGGATCCTTTTCTTTTCTAAGTCTATCCAATTCTTTGAAATTGTTGAACCTTTGAACCTTTGATCTCTTTTGGTTCAAGGTTCAATGGTTCAAAGGTTCATTCTTCACTCTTTGAAGCCTTCTTTTCTCTAAGTCTTTCGAGGTTATTGAACTTATTGAACCTTTGAACCTTTGAACCTTGTGGAGTTCAAGGTTCAATGGTTCAAAGTTCAATCTTAACTCTTTGAATCCTTCTTTTATTTAATTTTTCTGAAGTCTTTGAACCTTTGAACTCATTGAAGCTTTGAACCTTGTAGAGGTGGGGTTCAATGGTTTAATGGTTCATTAGTTCATTCCAATTATTTGAAGCCCACTGTTAAGTCTTTTGATTGAACCTCGGTGTTGAACCATCCTCAAAACAATAAGGAAATTCCTTAAGTGTTTTAAACTTCCCTTTGAGAAAGCCCTCCTATTGAACATGTGACTTCCTTAGCTGAAGAGGCTTGAATATTTGTAAAAATTAATTGCTCAAAACATTTTTGATAAAGAAAAGAGAGAGTTTTGGTCTGTAAGACCAAAATGGTCAGTATATTGTCCACTAAAGCAAGTGAAAAATTTTGGGAACAAAAAATGGCAATCAATAGGGCAAACTAATGATATGGTGATGGGTACAAGTGGAAATATATATCAAGGTCCTAGTTGGTACATGTTCCTCCATATCAAGGTTATGACACAATGCTACCTCCATCACAAGGTCCTATAATTAATAAAAGTGATATGCCTACCTTGACACCATTAGAGGCTCCAATTTAATAAAAAATAAGAATGGGTAAGGTACCAACTAATAATACTTGCATAAATTTTTGATAAGTATAACATGTGTTTGAACATGTAGTAGTGAACATGGGCAGACTACACAAAATATAGATGAGCCAGTTGTAGTTAATACAAGGGATAAGAGGAGAATGGTGGAAGAAAATTTAGGTCATCCTAAAGTTTCATCAACACCCCCACAAGTTAGTCAGCATCTAATCACTTTAAACATAGCCACTAAATCCCCTATAAGTCAATAAATACCTCAACATCATGGTCAACAATAGAGGTCTCATTTAGTTCCCCATGTCATATGTACCAAGTGATGATTCCATTTCCAAGGTACATGTTAAAGGAACTAATCTTACTTTGAACATCATGGATTGTATGAAAAGGTCTGATGTCACTATGCCAATGTATGATGCTTTATCTATTATGGGGTAGAAATATATCCTTCAACAAGAGCTCCCCAGACCCTCTCATGTAAACAAGGTAGCTAATAGTGTAAACACTATTATTTACAATAGTAATCAACCTAGTCAAATCCAAGTTATTAGTTAAGCTCCTAGCCAAGATCAAGTTCAAAATGTTGTTTACCTTGTTAAGTAAATTAATCCCCCTCCATTTTATTTTTCAGTCTCATAGGGTACTATCTTGTATATAATTATATGATATATTTAGGAACATAAACTTTAGTCATGCCTAAAGCTATAGTATATAAACTTTATCTTAAATATGTACCTAATAAGAAGGGTTTACTTCAATTGAATGGTTCTCCCAATAAAATGGTAGGTGTCTAGAAAGACCTTAAGATTATATTGGTATCTTATCCAAATTATGTCATCACTCAAGATGTAATGGTTGTAGATTTACCTCCATACTTTGCCTTATGCCTATCTAGGGACTTTACTACAAAAATTGGGGGTTATTTATCCTCTAACTAGTCATACATGGTATGTAGGACCAAACATGGGACCAAGTTCACTATTAGGGTATAACCTATTTGTAGGTTCCATCTAGAGCCCTACATGCTTAGCCTTGTAAATGTCAAATACACCATACTTGATGAGGATGAGAATTGTAGTGAACAAGATCCTCATGACTATTTTGAAGGCATTTTAGACCTTTACTTAGATGAATGGGCAACTAAAAATCATGGATTTTATCCCTATAAAAACATTGAAGAATTGTATTTAGGGGTGTATTGTATGTATGAGGAGGATGGTACTATACATCTCCTAGCTAACACCACTCAAGAGGAAGGTGGTTTATGTACTTTATTCTTTGATGGCTCAAGGTCAAATAATAGTAGTGGAGTTGGAGTCAAGTTGATTCATGCTCAAATAAGAATTACTATTTAGATATAATATTTCAATTTAATTTCACTACAAACACAACTAAATATGAGCCCCTTCTACATAGTTTTTAAGGGGCAAAAAGGAGAGGTATCAAACTCCTTCAAGTCAAGGGTGATAGTGAACTTGTTATGTAACAAGTGAGAGGCATAAGTGTAGTTAAGAACCATCATTTGAAATATTACAAGAACCTATTAGAAAAATATTAATGATGTCATGATGATGTCATAGAGGTGTCCTGGTGAGTGGATGAAGTGCCTTGATAGTCTATGTGACAATGACAAAGTGTGCAATGTGCTTGTCCTAGTATACTTGAAGGATGCTTTGTTGATCTTCAAAGTTTACATGATTAGATATGTTCAAGGATTAGTATGCTAATTTTAGTATGTAAAAGAGGTCCATAATATGTTTTCTATGCTATGAGTGGTTATGTGTATGTGTGGATTTCATCTAGTTGATCAGTGTTGTCATCTAGACATTTTGGGTCTAGTGGCAAAAAATCTAAGTAGGTAGTTTGATGATGTCACTATTACCATGTGTGAATGAGTCAAGGGGAGTTGGTCATATGATCATTATAATTTTTTTCCATATATATTAGGTGATAAATTTTAGATCATATACCAAAGCACATCAAAATATATGCAAGTGCAACCTTGGGCTCCCAGGTAGTTTGACAATGTTTTCCCATACTTAGCCAAATTTGCATGAGATAAGAAAGAGCCAAGTAAATAGTTTGGTGATGGAATATCACACATATGTGGATGTTTTATGATAAGGTGATCATATGGGTTTGTTAAATTATGTACTTATTTGATTTTTTATAAATTTTAGATTATGCACCAAATCATATCAAAAGATATGCATGTGCAAAGTTGGTCGTCCAAGCATTTCTTGCCATAATTGGTTTTGTGAACTGATAGGTCTAAGGAGGCATTTTAATGTCATTATATCTCACATATGTGAGGTTATAGGATAATGTATTTATATGTTTATATTATCTTATGTGATGATATCATATGGTCCAAATTGATAACTTACGAGTGTGTGAATCAAAATATATGATTGTGAAAAGTTGGCCTTCTAGGCAGATAAGCAAGGTTCCCATACTTAGTCAAATTTGCACAAGGTAAAGTTTGAGAGACATCAACAGAGTGTATTTACTCCAAGATGTTAGGATAATATGATGTGGTGCCACTTTTTTAATGTTTAATGCTAATTAGAGATAACAATCGGGCTTCTTTCAAGGATCAACAGTGATCAAGTGATCATATAGATAGAGATCTACAGTGCACAATAAGTCAAAGAGGTCAAAGTGTTCAATTATTTAAATAGGTAAAGATAAATGTCCTTATAAAAATGTAAATGTATCATTTTTATTCCAAGATTTTTGGAAGCATTGAGATAAGGATAAGTGTTTGATGTTTAACATTAAGTAGAGATAAATATCAAGCTATGTACAAGAGATCAATGAAGCACATTAAGTCAAATAGTCAAGATGAAGATCCAAAAATAAGCACTAAAACATAAAGGTTGAGTTAATTAAAATAATATAAATTGTTCATGATTTTTCTAAGAATCAAGGACACAAGATGTGAGCATAGTGTTCAAAGTTTAACTGTGACCGTTTGTATTTGAATATTTGAATTTGAAAAGGAATGACTAATGTCTAGTTTTTGGGCCATATCTTTGGATATATGTAGAATTTAATCATGGTGTAAAAATAAAACATATAGAGGAATCCAAGGTGCATCTATAAATATAGATTTAAATATTTTAATGTGTGTGTAGATATAGTTATGAAGGTCCAAAATTGACTAAGTGTTCATTTGTGTTCTACAAGTAACCAGAGAAGGGTCTTTGAGATTATTTTGATGTTGATTCAATATCTCATGATGAATTAGATATTATATAATATTTTATACTCCATGAGGATAATATATGTGAATTATTAATTTTTGACCATTATTATAAAATATGAAAAAATCTTAAGAAGTTGACAGTGTATTCATTCATGATGATCTTATGAACCAAGTCAGTGTTTGAGTTATTTGAGCATACACATATGTGAGCATAGTTGATTGTGATAATTTTATGTTGTCTAAGGGGAAAAAAGGAATGGTTACAGGCATTTTTAAATTTTCCTATGTTCTTTTTTTTCTTTGTGATTTTTTAAATGGGTTAATAGTTCTCCATGAGACCTATAAGGGCTATAAAGGCCTATTTGATAGGTTTAGCTTCATAAGGATGACCCATAAATGGTATGGTCAACATATAAAGATTGTATTAACTTGTGTCTTAATATGGTAGTTTAATTAAGGGTTAATTCATGCCTAATTTCTGACTAATGTGTTGATTATCATGATAGATCTATAAATAATGAAACCAAATGTGTTGGTTTCTAGACTTGGAGAGTGACTTGTGTGTGGACTTTGC
Organism: Torreya grandis; assembly: GCA_037957365.1. NCBI lineage: Eukaryota > Viridiplantae > Streptophyta > Pinopsida > Cupressales > Taxaceae > Torreya > Torreya grandis. The sequence continues at coordinate 231,890 of JARHVA010003108.1, read as the reverse complement.
ATTTGAGAGAATAGTTTTGAAATGAAAAGGAAAGGGTGGCAGACCTATGGATGATTTTAAGAGTGAAATAGATTGATAACTATTTTCATGACCTATAGGTAATAATTCTATTGGAAAAATAGTGCTCTTGATGTTTGAGTATGAGTGAAGGTGAAGAGTGATAATTAGAGGTCCATCACCAGGTGTTGAAGACATCAATTAAAATGTGTGTGTGTTCATAGGTGTTATTGTGGTAGCTCAAAATCTAGGGGTTATATACTACTTTCAAGGTGAACTTGCTAAATCTCTAGTTATTATTTTAGCTCAACTAGACATGTGTGGTAACACCTTATAGGATTGTAGTCTCACTAAGTAAGGGATGGTAGATCCTTGATCAATTAAAATTGGTATAAATTAGTTCTTGTTATTGTAGGATATCATTAAAATCATAGGTTATAGTGATTTTTATACCCCAAAAAGGTTTCCCACATACGTTATGTGTTGTGTGTTTGATCTTCCATTATCTCTCTTATTCATTGTTGTGAATGATGTGTATTCTTCATGAATGCAAGTGGTAATAGATTAAGAGTTTATAAGGATTGAAATTGACGTTGGAATATTTGGGCTCATTTATTCACTCCTTCTCTCTTATTTATTGAACTTATAAAAATTTATATTAGAGTAGGTCCTTTGGTAAAGGCTTGATAGCTTGATGGTGATCCAAAGTACAATATGGGTAGTCATCAAAGAGGTCTCTATATTAATAAAGAACCAATGTTTGATGGATATAATTATGATTTTTGGAGTGAAAGGATGAGGACTCTATTATTTCACTATGTTTTAATCTATGGAAATCTATTATAGATGGTTATGTTTCTCCTACTACTCCTCCATTTAGTGTTGTAGATAGGAAGCTATTTAAGAATAATTCTAAGGCAATGAAACCAATCACTTGTGGGCTTACAAAGACTGAGTTAGCTAAAGTAATACATTGTAAATATTATAAAGAGATATGAAAAAAATTCAAATAATTTATGAAGGAGATTCAAAGGTCAATCTTGCTAAGTTACAGACTCAAATAAGGCAATTTGAAAGTCTCAAGATGAAGTAAGAAGATTTTGTGGCATTATTTTTATAAAGAGTTGATGAGACTATGACTATCATTAGAGGTATTAGAGAGAATATAGAAGAGGATAATGTAGTCCAAAAGGTATTAAGGTCTCTATCCCTCAAGTTTGATCTAAAAGTATCTGTTATTGAATAGAGTCATGATCTTACTCAATTGAAGATGGATCAATTGCATGACATCCTTACTACATATGAGATGAGCGTAAATGATGATATACCACCAAAGAAGGAAGAAAAATTCAAGATAAAAATGAAGATAAAGAAAAAATTTCAAGTTAATAATCCCAAAGAGGATGACATATCTGATATTGATGAACAAATTACTTTTATTACTAGTAAATTGAACATAGGATGAGGGAAGTATAAGGGTAAACTACCCTTCAAATTTTTTAACTATGGAGAGATAGGACATTTTGCTCATAAGTACCCTCATAAGCATGAAAATAATGTTGATTAAGAACATGGTGAAGGCCAACATGAAGATAAGAATATTTATAGGAAGAAAGGATTTAGAAAGTTTAATGAAAAAATAAGTCCTTTAAGAACAAGAAGAATCTCTACACCAAAGAAGATTTCATCTCATCAGATGAGAGTAAAGATAGTGAATCATAAAATTATCATGAAGACTATGGTCCTACTAAAGATGAATTTCTATTCAAGGCTGAGGAAGGAAGTTGCTCACATCAAAAGGAGTCTACTTGGAGTGATACAGATGATGATAAAGATGAGTTGGACTAGGAGACTACATTAACAAATGCCTTTAAAGAACTAAACATTGAGAAGAAGATCAATAAGAAGATGAAGTCTAAACTCAAATACTATGAGGAGTAATTTAGTGTGTATGAGGAAAGAATGAATGAAGACACCAAGGAGCTTAAAGATATAGTCAAGCATCTCAATTATCAATTAGGAATCCTATCTACAAGACTGAAAGATAAAGAAGAGGAATTTTCAAGGTATGTATTTGAAAATGAGTCTCTGAAATCTGAGTTAGAGTAGACATCTAGTAAGGTGAAGATATTTTTGATATTTTAAAAGAGCTCATGTGATTTAGACAATATTCTAAGTGGTCAAAATATTGTTAGTGACATAGATGATATTGAATATGAAGAAGAATAAAAAATTTAACTCAATACAAGATGAGGACTGATGTGAATCAGGACAATCATACTTTGATGACAAATCATCAGATAAAGAATGAAGGTGCTGGTAGAATAAATAAAATTTAGATGAAATAGAAAAATGCCATGATGTATGCAAGTTTCAATTGTTAATATTTCACATGTATTAAATTTAGGCATAAATCTAGAGAATGTAAGAGACCTATTAGAAATGAGTTTTCATGCAACTATGATGGGGGTGATCATTTAAATGGAGTGAGAAAAATTAAGTGGTTCAACTATCTTGATGTGGGACACTTTTCAAACCATTGTCCACATAAGATTAAATAAGGTGAGTTCTCTTCAAAAAGAGGAGGTTGTTTCATTTGTCATGACATAGGATACATTGCAAGTTTTTGTCTAAATAAGGTATGGCAATATATGTTTATTTCAAAATTTATAGTGTGATTAAATTATCAACACAAAGATCACATTTCTAGATTTTACAAGCAAAGGACTAAAAGATAAAATAGATTTAATCAGGATCATAAAGTGTAAAAAATAAGGCAAGTTAACTCATGGAATCCAAAGGAGATAAGTTTGAGTCATGATGAGTCTACAGATCCATGTAATCTATTTTCTATGGTGGATAAAGCTACAAAAGTTAAAGAGTGTCAACAGGTCTCATTGTCTTTTCATGTTGAGAATGAAGAGATTAAGCTCAAGGAGAAAACCAAGGTGTTGGTTGAGGCTAGTTCTAATTTTTGTATGTATCTATGTGAACACCCTACTATTGCCAAGAAATTATCATTAAAATAACATCAATTATCTATGCTTAGTGATGAGGTTCCAAACTTCAAGGTGGATTCTTCAAATGAATAGGTATGTCATGAATCTTTATTATCTCCATGTATTGTCAATCCAATTATAAAATAAAAAGATAATTTTGTGGTGTTTGAGTATGTTTCCTATCTTAAGCCTAAGAAGAAGAATAATAACTAAAAGTATCACATGACCAAGGAGGAGAAGGAATATGATGAGTTGTTGGCAACACCTAGTTTCAAATTATTCTAGGACATTGTGAAGTATGGTGTCTCTACATATGTTTCTTAAGAGACATATTTTCTTATGGATAAGTAATTTTATGTGCTCAAGATGATAATTACAATTATAGAATGAATTTAGTTAAGAGGGAGAAACAATATCATGAGCTTATTCCAAAAATTTGTGAAGGAGCTATAATATAGGATCAGAATGGGTATTTTCAAATGACATAATGAGTTTGATGTAATGTTAAGAAGCTTTTGGTGATCATAAATGTTTTTACACTTCTTTTTTATATGCTTCATGTGTTTTTGTGGTCTAAATCTATGTTGAAGTAAAATTGAAGATTTTTGAGTGCTCTCAATTTTCTTAGTTTTTGGCTTAAAGGCAAGCAGGTAAAAAATGGGTTATATGATGTATGAGTTCCTAAAGGTGTGAAGGATAAAATATTGGTCCATAAGTGTGTGATTTATTTCTCCAAGTTTGAAATAAGTTATAGAGGTGTGTGTTGACCAAAATGAGGTTTGTTGACCTTATTTATTTTGAGTTTTTAGGGTTTTGGGCTATGAAAGAAAAGTGGTATGCCTTATGAGTTGATATATGAGGCTTATTAATTTATTTAATGGGACAAATGGGTTGTCAAAACAAGCCTCACATAGATATGAAGGTTTGTTGTTTTCAAGATATTCATGTTTTTGTCAAGATGGAGGCCTAATTGGCTAGTTGGTTTGTGAAGGAAGTATGTTGTAGAGGATGAGCTAGGTCATGAAAATTGGTGTGATTTATGGGGAATGTGAGATTGATATATTTATTATGTTTCACATCCTAAAGATTTATATACTAAATTTTTTTGGCTTAGCAAGTTCCAAGTAGGGTTACAAGGAAACTAGACATGCCTAGTGTGAAGAAGAGTGATTTTTGCTCAATTTATCCAAAATATAAAGGTATTTTTGGTTCATGAAGATTTATTAGGTTATTTTAGATCATGTTTCATATTTGGTGAGTGGCATGAAGTTATGTTTATGGTCCTTGTGGTATCTTGAGAGAGAAGGCTAGTAATCATACATGGTGGTTCTTCATGGCGTGTGGAGATCTAAAGATGCTCAAGATGTGAAATGGATAAAAAATATTAGGGAGAGTCCCTCTAAGATTTTTCTTGGTTATTTAAATCATATTTTATTATTTTTGTGTGTTCTTTCTTCATTGATTATAGTGCTTGGCTGAAGAGAATGTTGGCATAGAGAATGAGGAAGTTATCAAAGTAAGAAGATACAGGCTCAACATAAGGGGGAGTTTTATCATATTTATAAGGTGGTCCTCTCCTATTTGTAGTATTTTTAGGTCCTTAGGATTATTTGGTGACCAGTTTTTAATTGTATCAAAGGGGAAGAAATTTCCTATTGTGAGAGTGTTTGAAGAGAAAGAAGGTGAGTTGTATGATGTATGTTGACATCAATAATAAAGGGGGAGATTGTTGTAAATTTTTCAATGATGTCATGGTGATGTGATATAGGTGTCCTAGTGAGTGGATGAATTGCCTTGATAGTCTATGTGATAATGACAAAGTGTGCAATGTGCTTGTCTTAGTATGTTTGAAGGATGTTTGGTTAATCTTAAAAGTTTGCATGATTAGAGATGTTCAGGGATGAGTATGTTAATTTGAGGATATCTAAGATTTACCTGAGATGTTTTATATTCTTTTATTTCTTTTTTTCATGTGTTTATTTCATATATTTGATCATTGTTATCATCTAGACATTTTGGGTCTAGTGGCAGAAAATCTGAGTAGGTAGTTTGTTGAGTCACCATTGCTATGTGTGGATGAGTCGATAGGAGTTGAAAATATGGTTTTAATAAAATTTGTGCCTATATATTATGTTATAAATTTAAAATCATGTTCCTAAGCATGTAAAAATACATGAAAGTGCAAATTTGGGCTCGTAGGTAGTTTGATAGTGTTTTCCCATACTTAGCCAAATTTGCATGAGGCAAAAAAGGGCTGAGTAAGCAATTTGGTGATGGCATGTCTCACACATGTTTAAATTAAATGAGAATTTTATAATATGTGATTTTTTTATTTTAGTTCCTATTTTATTTTCACTAAAATTTATATCATACACTGAAGTGCATCAAAATATATACATGTGTAAAGTTGGCCTTCTAGGCAATTCTTGACATAGTTAGCTCTCTAAACTGATAAATCTAAGGAGGAATTTTAATATAATTATATATAAAAAATATAAGGATTAAAATATTATATTTTTATATGGTTTTATTATCCTATTTTAGGATATCATATGGTCCAAATTTTAGAACTTGCAAGTGAGCGAAGCAAAAGATATGACTGTTCAAAGTTGGCTTTCCAGGAAAATAAACAAGTTTACCATAATCAAATTTACACAAAGTAAAGCTTGAAAAACATAGATGGAGTGAATTTAAACCAATATATTAGGATACTAGGAGATGGTACCAAGTGATTAATGTTTAATTCTAAAAAGAGATTAATATTGAGCTTCTTCCAATGATCAATGATGAGTGGGTGATCATACAAATAGAGATCTATGGTACATAACAAGTCAAAGAGGTCAAAGTGTTTGATGATTAAAATAGGTAAAGATAAATTTAATTAAAAATTATCAATATATAATTTTTATTCCAAGATTTATAGAAGTAGCAAGATGAGGATAAGTGTTATATGTTAAATGTCAAGCAGAGATAAAGATAAAGCTACTTATAAGAGATCAACGAAGCACATTAAGTCAAATAGTCAAGTTGAAGATCCAATGATGAGAAATGAAAGGTAATTGTTGAGTTCATTAAAATAATATCAATATTTGAATAATTTAGGACACAAGATGTGAGAATAGTGTTTGAAGTTTAACTATGACTGTTTGCATTTGAATATTTGAATTTACAAAGGAATGACCAATGTCTAGATTTTGGGCCACATATTTTGATCTATGCAGAATTTTCTCATGCTGTAAAATAAAAATTATATAATAATCCAATATTCATTTATAAATATATAATTTATTATCTTAAATCATGTATATACATAGTTATGATGATCCAAATTTGACTATGTGTTTAACTATGTTCTGTAAGTAACTTGAGAAGGTTATTTGAGCTCATTTTGATGTTGTTTCGATATCTCATGATGAATTAGATATTATATAATGATTTATAATATATTAGGATAATATATGTGAATCAAAGGTTTTAAAATTTGTATACAATATGAACAAATCTTAATAAGTTGATTGTGTATTCGTTTATGATGTTCTTGTCCACCAGGTCAATGTTTGAGTTGTTTGAGCATACACAAAGGTGAGAATAGTTGGCTATGATAATTTAAGGTTGTAAAAGGGGACATAAGGAATCATTACATGAATTTTTAATTGTTATTATGTTATTGTTTTTCTTGATGAATTTATAAATGGGTGAGTTGGTCTCTGTGAGATCTATAAGGGCTACAAGGGCCTATTTGATAGGTGTAATTTCTTAAGGGTGTCCCATAGATGCTATGGATGACAAATGAATATTTTATTGAGATATTTATCTATATTATATATGACTTAATATTTAAGGAATGTCTAATGGTTGACCAAGGTGTTTATTATCATAGTAGCTCTATACATGATGAAACTAAATGTGTTGGTTTCTAGACTTGGAGAGTGACTTGTGTATGGAATATGCATTTGAGATAATTGTTTTGTGATTAAATATAAAGGTTAAATTCCATATGGATGTGTTTAATAGTATAATATATTAATAAATATTTTTATGACATATATGTCATAATTCTATTATTATAATAGTGTAATTTCTATTTGAGTATGAGTGAAGGTGAAGAATGATAATTAGAGTTCCATCATCATGTGTTGAAGACATTAGTTAAAATGTGGATGTGTTCATAGGTGTTATTATGGAAAATTATAATTTTATGGGGTTAAATCTTCCTTTCAAGGTGAAACTTGATAAAGGTCTAGTTGTTATTGCAACTCAACTAGACAGGTGTGGCAGCACCTTGTGAGATTGTAGTCTCATTAAATAAGGGATGGTAGTTCCTTAAAAATTTATAGCTAGTCTAAATTGGTTATTGTTATTATAGGATAATATTCCAATAATAGGTTATAGTGGGTTTTATCCCCCAATAGGGTTTCCCACATATGTCATGTGTTATGTGCTTGATCTTACATTGTCTCTCTTGTTCATGGTTGTGAATGATGTGTATGCTTCATAAATGCCTATGGTAACATATTAAGAGTTTGTAAGGATTGAAATTGAATTTAGAATATTTTGGGTCACTGATTCACCCCATACACACAATATCATTTATATTACCTATAATAACACCATGTATGGGATCTCATAGAGGACTTGTTGGCATTCAACATATAGTCGATAACAAGAGAAATAAACTAACATATAGAAGGGCTTACAACTATTAGATTCTCAGTATGAGATTTTAGAAAGGGAAAAAGGCATCAAAATTAAATACAAGATCAAGGTCATATGTAGGTTATTTTTTATTGAAATTGAGGTAAGTTTCTAGGTGTTTGATAGTGATAATCAAATTATATGTAAACTGATGCAAGAGGTAGAATTTTACCATAAGAATAAAAAAAAGTATCAACATAAATATGATGATCAGATACTATAGTATAGGTATAACAATATTCCTAATGTAATTATAACATTTGAAATAATATTTAATGACTATGACTAGGTGAGAGGAGATAAATCATGCATCTAAGCCAAGTAGAAACATTATGAAAGGATATAGATCTTCAAAGATAGGTTATTGAAGTTAGGAAAGATCAACACAATATAAGAAATATTTGAATTTTTTTATCTATTTCAAGAATATTTTTTTGTATTCTCGTGGGAATACAAGGAATTGAACCCAGATTGGCACACCATACCATTGAACTAGAGAACAATACAAAACTAGTCAGGTAGAAACAAAGGCTTATCAATCCAAAAGTTGAAGAGTTGATGAGAAGGAAGATATTAAATTTATTAAATCAAGGATAATATTCCAAATTAAACGTTATTAAAGGGTGGAAAACCTTATGCCAGTGAAAAAAAAGAATGGGGAAATAAATTTGTGTTTTGACTTTAGGGACCTTTATAAGGTGTCCCTAAAAGACCATTGCCCACTGCCCTTAAAGGATCAAATTATTGAAAAAGTGGTAGCTTTTTATAGGTTGTCATTAATTTATGGTTACTCCATTTATAATTAGATCATGGTCAAGGAAGATATTCATAAGACTACCTTCATCACAAATTAGGGCACTTATGCATACAAGAAAATTCCCTTTAGATTGTCTAATGTTGGGGTAAATTTACAAAGGGTGATGGATGTTACCTTTAAAGTATCAATAAATTCCATGGTGCTCATATACCTAGATGAAATCACTATTTTCTCAAAGAACCCAACTGATCACATTGCTCACTTGAAGTTAGTCTTTAAAAGATGCAAGGAATTTGGTGTATCATTAAATCCTAAAAAGTGCATATTTGGTGTCCATAAAGGTATGTTATCGGGTCATGTAGTGTCTAAATATGGTCTTTCCATAGACCATGAAAGGGTGGAGTCCATCATATATTTATCACATCCCAAGCACAAAAAATGTGTGCACAATTTCTTAGGGAAGATTAATTTTATAAAAAGGTCTATGCCAAGTTTTACAGAGCTAGTCAAACCTCTCACCCACATGCTTAAGAAGCACAAGGATTTTATATGTATAAAATAAGGTAAGAGGATATTTGAGACTATAAATGAGGCCATATATAATGTCCCTACACTCAACATATATTTTAACAAAAAATTATACATGTATGCCTTCTCTACATTGGATACAATCTCTATCATGTTCATGCAGTAGAACAAGAAAGGTTCAGAATACCATATTGCCTTATTTAGTCAAGATTTATAATGGTATGAGGAGAGGTATAACTTTTTATAGAAACATGTGCTTTTATTAGTGATAAGTTTTAAGAAATTTAGGCACATGGTCTCCAATAGTAAGATCATATTCATGGTAGCACACCCAAGTATTAAGGAGTTTATAATTAGCAAAAACCTCAATGAGAAAAGGGTTGGATGGGTGAAAAAATGTATGGAGTATGACATTGAGTTCAAAGTTACAAATATTTCAAGTGCTAGAGGTTTATTTTATCAACTTTGAGTAGAAGTAAAGGAGGATAGGGACCAAGTTTTGGTAGCCATGATAGCCAATAATTAGTTGTAAATAATATATCTTCTAGTTGGACGCATGATATAATCAAATTTCTTAAGTTAGGCCAATGTCCATTAGGGATAGATAGATCCAATATAAGACATTTTATATTGAAAATCATACCTTATGTTATAATTAATATATTTCTCTTAAATAGATATATATGAGGAATGATTTTGAGGTATGTGTAATCATGCCAAATAGATAAGCTGCTAGAACAGTTCCATGATGGTCCAGTTGGTGGGAAATTTGATACCAAGACCACAACCTCCAATATCATTAGGGTTGGTTAATTTTGGCCCACATTATTTAAAGATGCACACTCTTGGGTAATAAAGTGTCCAAAATTTCTAATGTTCATTGGAAAATAAAAACTAGCTACCCTTCCCTTATAACCCATATAAGTAAAACAAACTTTCATGCAATGGTAACTAGAATTCATAGGGAGGATGCACCCCCTTCAAGTAAAGGACATAAATGGATCATTATAGCTACAAAATACTCATAAGGTGGGTTGAAGAAGCTACACTCAAAGAATCTAATGAAGTTTATGTCTTAGACTTTTATAATAGCCTTGTAACTAGATTTCGTATGACCTCTATGATCATTTATGATAATGAATTGGCATTAATCAATAGAAAGGTATATGAGTGGGCTCTTTCATATGGAGTTTATCTCAAAACATCCTCTAACTATTACCCATAGGTAAATGGACTATAAGATTCCAAAAATAAGAACTTGTTGAGGATTATCAAGAGGACTATGGAAGATAGTCAAAGGGAGTGGCACACCAAATCAAAGACAACCCTATGGGTAGATAGAGTGACACATAATAAATATATTGGGTAATCCCAATATCTCCTTGTCTATGGATAGAATTTAAACTCCTTATTTCTCTAGAATTGTCTAAATTAGAGCTTACACACCAACTTGAGCTCTTAGAAGATGATGTTATGCAAGTAAGGTAAAATGAACTAAGACATTGAGAAGAGATAAGGGAATATTCTATGCACGTCATGTGGTCTAATCATCACTAAGTGAATAAGTCATTTGACAAGAGATTCTCCTCAAAGACATTCCAATAAGGTGATATAGTCCTCAAATGGGATGAGGACGTTGAAAGACTAGGAAAACACTCCAAGTTTGGTAGTCTTTAGAGTGGGCCTCATATCATTACATGTTGCAAGGAGAGAAATACCTTTGAGCTTGATAAGTTGAATGAATATAACCTTCCCATCCTTTTTAATGTGAGATATCTCAAATTCTACTATTAGTCCCATTTTATGATCTTTACACATAAGTAGATAGGTTTGTATTTACCTCTAAGTGCCCTCACACATTGTTCTATTTATCATTTTTTTCCCTTTACCTAGATATTTGTTCTATTTCTATTTTTTTCCTATTGCTTGTGTATGTGTCTCATTAATTCAAAGTGTTTTTAATGATCCATATTGTATTCATACTTAATTTTTCTAGTTATCATGAGCAAGTTATGATCAACTTTCTAGGTTCCATGACTAGTAGGCTGATCAAACCAATCAAATCACTAGAAATGTTAGTTAATTTCTAGTCCTAAACATATATATTAACTATACCTATAGCGTAGGATCATGACTTATGTTTTAAAATTTCTATTTAGTCATGTTATAAGTACTTAAGGAATGTCTAGTTGAGCTACTATCTAGTCATATTTCAAACTTGTCTAAATAGTCTGTGAAGGTCTTTGTTCCCCTATGTTAATCTTGAATCAAATATTGTCATGGTGTATAAAGTATTTAAGTTGGTATCCCTTGAAAATTATCTATATTTTTCCATGAATATCCCCTATAAATTTAGTGTCTTAGTGTGTTTCCTATGTTAAGAGTTTAAACCTTCAACAATGATCTAGCAATATGGGACATGCCTAGGGACATCATTTTAAAGCCATAGGAAATGACCATTTGGATTCAAAAAATACTCAAAAAGTTTTAATTTGAACACATGGTCAACAAGTGTCACAATATCAAATACCAACATCAAATATCAATGGTACATAGGTACTCTTATGAAGTTAGCAAGTCAGAAGATACCAGATTAAGATCAACAGTGTGTGTTCTTACGTACAAATCTTGATCAAAGATATGCATTCAAAATTATAGTCAATAAGTCAAAATATAGATCAATGACATGCATTTGATCATGAATAAAAGATCTAATAGTAAGCACATGTTCTAAATTTTAGCATATATTGAGATTGAATGTATTGGTGCCAAATGTCTCAACTATGGTGAATTCTCAAGCAAATCGATGGACCACATATGATTGTATTATTTAGATAAATATTAATGACATGTATTTGATCTTGAAGATCAAATATATATGGTTCATGTTTAACCATTTAGAAGTAGATCGATGGTGTAGATCAAGGTAAAAATTTCAATGAGCATAAATTACATGAGGCTACCACATGTCGTAAGAGTGTTAACCATATGGAGACTAATAGTAAGGTCTAGAAAAGGTACATGAGGTTACCAAGTGTCACAATCTCAAGTGAAAATCAAATATCAATGGCCAACATTGATATTAATAGTGAAGAAACTCCTAAGGAGGTTGATGGTACAAATTTAACTAGGTTTTATGGGGTACAAGATAAAGACACATGTTTAAGGTGATAATAATTATGTTTTAAGATGAAATAGATAACATGTCAAGGATATTCCATGTAGGTAGACCAATCAGAATGAAAGAACAAAGTTTTAAGCCCATTTCATTGTTATAAATGTTGTTTCAGACATGAAACACATTAACACACATGTTGAAAATCTTTTTTATCGGTTTTCTAGCTGCCAAGCTTTAACACTTAACCAATTAATTATGGTAGGCCTAATTGGCCTAATTAATCATCAAACAAGACCAATTTGGCATTGGAATACTAATTGAATGATTCAATATAAGGTGTCATTCTGGGTAACTAACCCTTAAATAACATTGAATACATAATTCATGGATATGATGGAAAAATGAGATAGAAGTATGGATTGATACATAACTATGGTGTCCTATTTTATCTAATAACAGATGGAGTTACATCCACCTCTATACCAAACTAGCCTCACTAAGGGAATGCCAATGCTCATAAAGGAATGAAATGTTGTTATAACTACTCCAAGTCATATTTAGATCATTAATGACCCTTTTAAAACCAAAAATTCCTCTCTCCTACCTTCTATTTAAATGTAGGCGTTGAGCTCTTGATTTGCATCCCTCAACTAGGTATAGCAAAGCTCTACTAAAATCACTATGTAAACTCTTTAAAGTAATATAAGACAAGTTTAGATTTTGAGTGAATGTTAAGTGTTTCTCATTGAAGTTATTTTTAATAATGTTTGTTGTATTTCATCATATGCATGTCCTTCATGTGCCTTGATTTCAGATTTATAGTCCCTTATAGGTTGTATGAAGTGTTATTTAAGAGGACTTCCCTTGAAGTTTCAAAGAGATTATAGTGTCTTACATAGACCTTTTCCTTTATACCCTTCAATTTATAAGGCTTTTCACAACTTTCATGCAAAACACTCATGTTTGGAACCCTTATCATAGAATATGATCAATTCTTGTCCCTTTGGAATTACTAAGTAGTCATGAAAGTGTCAAGCTAAGAGTGGATCATTCAACAATTTATTGCATCACCATTAGATTAGGTTCTAATTTTAGTTTTATTATCTTTCCCTTTTCCTTAAGATAAGTATAGGTTTTAGGAAAGGAACCATATTATCATATCATGGGAGCTAGCCCCTTTAATTCTAGAGGTTTATCCCAACATTAGGTAACCCATATCCAAAGGTCATTCCCAAGTTGGACTAGGTTTGAGAAGGGGAATTGAATAATATTTTTCTCAATTAGGGTGAAGCTTAAGTATCCAATAGGAGCTATAACTATAATTAGTGTCGGTATTGGAAGTGTGAATTGAATCTATGCTAGAATTACCTAAGGGATGGTAAAAGGATACTCATAGGGACACCTTCAGTCTTAATTACTTGGTTATCATGTATATATTTGAGGCATTAATTTATTATAAATGGAATAACTCATAACTATTGTAACTATGGTTTGCTCAATAATATATCGAATACATCCACACCAGGTATTATTATCAACTAAATGTCATGTGTCTTGGTTCCACTTGTAATGGAAGTACCATCTCCCTAATGGATATCTAAATTTTGCCATTCAAACGACTAATAATTGTATCTATAGGAAAAATATCTTTCTCTATGTATCCCAAGTTTTGTATGAGTTTCATGATGCACATGCTTATGCTTGACCCATTTTCAATAATGACACTATGAATAGGATGGTTATCTATATATGGTTGTATAAAGATCCCTTGTAAATATATGTTTCCATTCATAATCTCATGATATAAAAATTTCATAAGTGGTATAAGTGTCATTTTAGTGTGACACATGCTAGTAATATTATGTAGGGGATGTGTCTCCTCTATAACTATGTGATAGGAAGTTAGTAGTGGATGAGCCTAATATGTATAATAAACACCTAATGTGTCACTACCTCATTATATACATGCTTAGGAAAAGGATACAAAAATTTCTTAAGTTATTTTTCTTATGTTTCTTATTTTGGTGCCTCAGTAGGTGTACCAACATCAATAATGTTAGCGTTAATGAGATCATATATCTTGCACTTTAGGTTAATGCATTTGTTCATGGTGTGTCTTGGTTCCCTATTATACTCATAGAGTGCATTTGAATCATAACTCTTTGGAAGAGGCTATGTCATATCAACCTCTTTGATTAGAGTGAGAGATATGACATTGCATTCCAATAGTTGTTGTATAACTCGTTCTAGTGACTTTGGTAGATTAGTGAAGACTCTATGTTGAAGAGATGATAAAATCAATATAGGAGAATGCTCTAAAGCTATGTTGACTACTATATTCTGATCTATTTTATTTTTTATAGAACTGACTTTGTATATAGGTTTTATTAAACTATTAATAGTTGAATCAGATCCATTTGTGTATTTGAGATTTCCCATTGCTAAGATTTTAATATTGTGTTCTTTAACTATCTGGCACATATCTATAAATGTGGGAAACCTCTTAAATAATATTTCTTCATGAAGTGATGATAATATATTGTATTTTAATATATATTGAATCTTTATATCTACCATGGGGCTAGTCACTTTTGATAATATTGTCTTATACTGTAAGACATAAATGGCTATGGGATGCTTTAACTTTTACTTTAGATTTTCCACTTCTGCATATGATATCTTATCACTTATATTTATACAAAAGTGTGATATTAACACATCTAAAAAAAGGTTGAATACAATGATAGATTGGTTAGGGAAATCATAGAACCAATATAAGTCATAATCCTTGAAACTATGTGGAAATAGATTTGTAAGAAGCCAATCATTGGACACATAGTCCAAGCATGCTACATGAAAGGCTTTAAGGTGATATTTTGGGTCACCCTTTCCATCATAAAATGTTAGCTTGGGTGATATGACATTAGATGGTAAAGGAGTTGCCTTAATGTGATGTGTTAATGGTGGATGCAATAAAATGTTGGAATCCAAAGCATGTGAAGGCATAGATTCTCCTTTCTCAATATGTAGCACCTTAAAATGTAGAGAAAGAACCTACTACATAATGGATTTTACATCAGGAGGAGAAGAGCTATCCATACGAGGAGTAATTGTCACTGATGGTCAAATAACAAGTTTGGGTTGTGATATATGAGTTAGTTGAATGGGCTCTATTGAAGGTGTAATGACATCATTAACTAGAGGGGTGGAATATTGGCCATTGTTATTATTGAAGAATGTTTATGAAATTATCTTTTATATTCTTATGTTTGGAAACAAATTCTTGTAATTTAATCTTATCAGTTTCATCAAATCTATTGTTAAATTATACCATTATAGGTTAAAAGTAGGAAAATAAGTTCTGTGAATTTTGGATTTTTTAAATATAGTAATCCATGAAAGTTTTCAAAATTTAAATACTGTATAAAATTGTGATATTATAAGAACTGAACCATGAGTATATAGAAAAAGGATATAAACTTGAAGTGTGTCTAGGGTTAGGGTTTTATGAAGCTAAGGCTTCTTTCCAATAATTAAAATTAGACATTAAATAAATTTAAACCTAGTGTAAAATCAATTTTATTTGTCTAGGTTGTCTAAATTAAAAAAAAAATTAGAAGTAGACATCCCTAAATTTATTACAAAAAAATAAGAATTAATGCAAGCTAGGGTTTTATGTAATGATCAAAGTAAGATGAGTTCACCAAGTGATTTAACATTTTAGGGTTTTACACATGTAACTACCTATGTTTGGTTAAAATGCTAATATGACTAAATAAATTAAATAAATTTCAATAATTAAGCTATTGATTTTATATGATTTTGACCTTGTTTGACTTTATATAGATATAAATAAATAGACTTAGCTAATAATTGACTATCATGGATGATATGGGTTTTAAAACTAGAGATTTGAGTAGTAGTCTGCATCCCCAATAAGGTTCTAATATTCATCTATTCACTAGACAATAGTACCTAGTTTAGACATTAGCAGCATCCATTTATATTATCATTAATGTGATGATAATGTCCCATTTTTCAGACAATTCCTATTTTTAGGGAGTACCTTCACCTATGTCTATATTTTATGCTCCTATATAATCAAATCCTATAGTTATGTGTTGTACCTAGAAAGATTGATTTGATTTGTGAACCATAGCTTTCTGTTCAAGTATGATATGATAAATTACTGAGTGTGTTATTAGGATGGACTAGACATCCTCAACACCTTGTTGTGTAGATATTTTCCTACATACCACTATGCTGAAGAGGGATCAAGTTCACTATATTTCTCACACCTAGTGCTTGATGTATGTGCAAGTGAATGCTAGAATGAGAGTGTCCTTGGATGCCTTGAATGTGTTTGAGATTTAAAATACTTAAAATTGGATTTAGGGCTGATGTAGATGGTAATATTTATAAATAGGGTAGAATAGGGATAATGTACCTTAATTTTACATAACTTTGTCTTTGGTTTGAATATCTTTTTACATCTTTTTTCAATCTCTCTAAATAGAGGTGGATTAGACTTGTATTTATAAAGCTATGTTACTTTTGTAGATAATAAAATGAGCTTAGGACAACATTAAGAGGGGAACACATTTGAAAAAGTATTTGTTGAGAATATTTGGGGATAAGTATAGTAATGCCTAGTTGGGGACACTAGCACCATGTGGATGTAGTGTCCCAAATGTGGTGTTAATGTCCTTTTGGTAGACTATTTAGAAAGTAGGATTGGGGTTAGAGGTGATAGTTTAGGGACTATGTATTGAATAGATTTAAGTGAATAAAGTCTATGGAATGGATGGAAATTTAAGTCTAATGCTCTATAATAGGTATATTTCAAGACTAGGAATAGGGTAACTCAAGTGAAACTCTTAGCATCAAATTATAACTTTTAGGTGATTGCATTTACCCCAAATTTATGTTAGTAATGAATCAAAGTTAAATGACTAGTATAAATGAATAGGAAGAATATATGTACTTACCTTGGAAGTGAAACCCATGTACTTAAGATTGAATATGGGAAATATGATCCAAAGCAATCTCCTATAATGAAACATGCAAAAAGTAGTCCTTATTAAAAAGATATTAGAATAAAAATACTATGCTAAAATTAAATATTTTAGTAAAGAGAGAGGAAAGGAATTAATACACCTCATTAGGATGGGAACCAATGAAAGAACTTGATGACAACCTATGTGTGTGTGAATGTATATAGTGATGATATCATTGAATAAATTGAATTGAATTGATGGCTTGCTCATTTCTCATATGGGTGGCTCAAGAACTCAATCTAATTTTGACTCCATCATTGCACACCCCTGCTTTGTTGATCTTGATATTTATGAATAACTTTTATAAGATTGTAATTGTCTCTAACCCTCCCATGTAGGTAGCTAAAAACCTTAAGTAGGCCATGACTCCATCATTACCTCCTGTGTGAATTAGATGAATAGATAACTATACTATGCAAAGTGATAAAATTATTTAACTGATTAATCTAATTGTGTATTTTAATCCATAACCACTTAGGTATATTAGGTAACTCAAGGCCACTTTGGAATGTCAACCACTATAGATGGAGTAATGCATGCATAAGGTGATAGCCTAGAATGTGATAGCAAGTTTATATAGTGTAAATAATGACATGGATTTTTCCATCCCATTTAATCAACCTATTTGAAGTTTAGTATATAGAAACCAATGTGTCATGAATATGCTCCCAATCTAGTATCTAAATATACTAAATCTAAATTAAGTATGTAATAATTGAATCTATGTAACCAATCTAAATGTATGAGTGATCATGACATATATGATACCCCCAAATCTGAGTAACTAGTATGAATCTTAATTGAAATGACTAAATTTGAGGTAAATCTAAACATAACTTCTAAACTTGTGACTATATCTATGAAAATATATATTGTACCTAGTGTACTAGTCTGGATGATTTAGACTATTCTAAATCTGGGGCTACTAGAAACAACTTCCCTATAGTTGATAGCAGTGCCTTATGGCAATGGTATCCCAATCTAGATGACTACCTAGTCTAATCTTTGTGTGGTATGGACTAAATGTTGAACCTATGTTTTATTCAATGTTTGTGCTGAGTATAATCACTATAACTATGCACATGTGCTTAAATGTATCTAATAAAACAAAAAATATGAGCTCGATCTTTGTAACAATCCCCATAAATGTCCCCTTTTTAAAGGGTAATTTTGAAACCTATGAAATAAATTACTTTTAAATAAGTATCTCTATAAAATGTGTTATCTAGAGCATGATATTCTAATAGAATGTATAAACATAACATGATAATGTAAATTAATCTATGTAATAGTAGGAAATGTAAAATAAATGTTGTAATCTAAGCATTTTACAAGGGTGTCAAGATATATGTAAATAATGTATAATAGAAATAAAATATATTTAACTATATAGGAGCATGGGGCATGATGTCCATCAAGGCTCCCATGTATGATAGGTAGATACATGATATCTCTCATGACATCAAAAACTAGTGTGTTTGTGTGTGTGTATAACAAGCAAATATAAGTGTCATGGTGTAGAAGTATACAAAGAATCAAACATAAAATAATAGGATGCATTAAAAAATTAGGATAAGGGGCCATAATACAATGGACATGGGTACATGTCACTAAATCTACGAGTGAATACATATAAGGACATGTTAAAATGTCCACATACACGAATAAGGACAAGTTCAAATGTCTGCATATAGAATCATGAAAGAGCACACATAAGGGACATGGGCACATGACAAGGCTTACAAATAGATAAGTGGAATAAAAAATAAGGAGAAATATAAAATTCAAATTCCCTTGATGAGGGAAGAATCATAGGAAACATAATCAAGTCTAATCTAGGAACTAGAAATGAAAGCATGTATAACTATGTAATAAAGGTCTATGTAAATTCCTACGTGCATATATGCTGAAGCTAACTAGAGATATTCAAGAAAAATCTAAGAAATGAATATAAATTATTAATGTAAAGATAAATAAATGCATAGATAAAATGTATAATATGTGATAGAACCTAGTTATAGTAACTGTGTAAGAGATGCCCCAAGAGGGCAAATGTAGTAATGCATAAACTTGGATCAGTGTGAAGGCCCCCAATGGGTAGATGATAGCTGGTGTAGATCAATGTAATGGATTGAGTTCTTATTTATAGTTTTTAATCACTTGGAAAGAAAAACTAAAGCATATGTGTATGATAAAAGCCAACTACACTAGGATAGCTATCAATATGCAATATCTAGCATGTAGTAGAAATGCAAACAAAGTAATGCATACAATCTGTAAAAAAATTGGATTTTTGAAATATTTGAATGTTTTTTTTTGTTTTATAGATATAAGATATGTAAAACCATAGGAAATTAAACTATGTATAAGGATAATAGAGAAAAGAAAGTATGTATGAGAGTAGGAACCATACTAACCAATGAGTCTCATGAGAGATTCACTATAACCATAGCTTGTGTTAAAAATAGGAACAATAATCTCACATATAGTGTGATTGCTATGATATAGTTGAGTTATGTTGTGGTAAGAATTTGATTATTTTTATTCATCATAATCATAATATTACTCCCCATCTAATTAATAATAACTTGGTGTACTAGAGGAAACTACCTCATACTATGGAGTTGACCTTCTTGAATTGTGTTTTAGCATATTGATTCTAATTTTTCCCTTTGAAACTATGCTGGTTGTGGACATATGATGTTGTGGAAGATATTTTTATAGAGAACCTATTTAAATAATGATTTTTGGTTGAGCATGATTTTAATTTTATAATCTAGGATCCTTCTCTTTCTATAACATTTCATGTGTATCTCGATGTTTTGTCTTGATAAACTATATCTATGACTAATGTGCCTTAGGATATTCAATGAACCCCAAACCTTGTTGACCAATATTATCAACTATTAGAATAGTATAAGTGATTCCTTGGGCCTATTTTCCTAAACCTTGACCATGATAATCATACTACTTTAGATATTTGTGACAGAAACTATACCACATTGAATGTTGAGCCTCCTTTTAGAGAGATAACTTTGCTTGTTTTATTTGTGCTTATTTTACTATTTCTTACTATGATTGTGATTTTGGAACCTTTTGTTTTTCTGAGTTATGCTTTGGTAACCACTTTTGTACTTTTTTGAATTTGACCCCTTTTAAATTGTTATATGTGCTAGTGTATGTTGTTTGGATGAAGTGTCATTATGTGAGTCCTTTCTATCCATGATCTATTATATTTTCCTTTTCAATGTTATACATGAATTGGGTATAGAGGATGTAGGTTGATCAAATTAGATTTGATCATGTCCCTTAGTATCTCACTTTAACTACTATTTTACCTTTGAATATTTTTGAAATCACTAGTTGTAGATGTACTCTATTGTGATGTCATGTTCTTATATGTAACATTGTTTGCTGCAAATTGACTAGTTGAAGATGTATAAACATGATTTACATTGTTGTTCCCTAGAGGGCTTTGTCTTATAACTTTATTTTTTAATGTTATAATCTTTTCATGTAATAGTTTATTCTAATTTTTTAAAACCTATAATTATCTTAGTTATATTGATAATTTGATCACATAGAGTCTCATAAGTACAAACCCTAGTTATTTCTACTTGAACATGTAGGCACACACCCTATAGGGAAGAAGTGTTAATGGGATAATTTGGGGAATTAGTGATAGTTTTATAGGCTTCGTAATGTCATGAAAGAATGATAACATGGACCTAGTTATAGGGGAAGTATCTATCACCCTCATGGACATGAGGATGAGAAGGAAATTATTTCTTATGCATAAGATTACATCAAAACTTAAAACATATTAGTTAGTTTATGTGTTAAATCCTTCATGTGTGTATGGGTTTACTTTTTAATGGATTTACATATAGGATAAAGATAACATAAAAAAAATAATGCAACATAAAAGTTATTTTAGTTGACTTGAAACGCCATGTTATGGATATGTCTATGTGATTAAAGAATAATTTCTTAATTATTTTGTAAATAGAATAAAATATAACATGTTATGAAAAGAATGCAACATGAAATATATTTGATTTGATTTAAAACTTTATGTATGCATATATCTATGTGATTAAATAATAATGTTTTAATTATTTTGCACATAGAAGAAAGATAACGTGCTATGGAAAAAATGTAACATGAAAGATATTCTAGTTGATTTGAAACATCATGTATTCATATGTGTATGCGATTAAAGAATAATATCTTAATTATTTTTCAGATAAGAGAAAGATAACATGTTATGTAATATGATGAATATTTTATTTGATAGTAAGCATCACCTATACATGTATTAATGTCATTTCTTAGTTCATTCTAAATTAAAGGGAATAAGCATACAAAATAAAGTATGAAACTTTTCAATAAAAACTAATTTATTTAATCTATTATTATTATTATCATGATGATATGAATTAGAAGATATGTCAATCTAAAATCTAATTTTTAGAAATAAAATCTGAGTATAAATAGAAAAGGATACAAAACCTAAGTGCATCTAGGGTTAGGGGTTTTCAATCTAGGGTTTCTTTGAAACAATTTAAATTATATGTAAAATAAATTTAAACCCTAATGTAAACTTGATTTTAATTAGCTAGGTTGTGAAAATAAAATCATAAAATTTGGATTATTCTTATTTTTGGGGAGCACCTACACTTGTTTCTATATGATCTATTCCTACATGATATAAACTTGTAGCTATGTATTATACCTAAAAATCTTGATTTGATGTGCAAATCGTAGTTAACTTTTCAAGTATGATATGAGAAAGAATTGAGTGTGTTAGTCAGATGGACTAGACATCCTCAACACCCTATTTTGTATATAGTTTCTTACATACCAATAATCCAAAGAGGGATCAATTACAATGTAGTTCTCCCACCTAATGTTTGATGTATTCCAAAGTCAATGCTATAATGAGAGTGGCCTTGGATATCATTAATGGGATTGAGCTTTTAAATATTTAAAAACTAGACTTAGGGTAGCTATAGATGATAGTATGTATAAAGTAGGATAGAATAGGGATATTATACCTTAATTTTGCACAATGTTGTATTTGGTTTGAATAGCTTTTGCATCTATTTTACATCCTTGAATAGAGGTGGATTAGAATTGTATTTATAGGGTTATATTGATTTTGTAGATAATAAAATGAGATAAGGTTGACCTTAGGAGGGGCACATAATTGAAAAAGTATTCATTATGAAGAGTTGAGGCTAAGGATAGTATTCACTGTTAATCTTAGTCACTTATCTTGACTATCTTGAATCACATCCAATTGATGGATGAGGTGGTCTAGGGCTACTTATGGTTGGTATCATTGGAACTGGAAAGGTGATTTTTGATTAGTTGTATTCGCATCTGGAAGGTTACTTGATTTTACTTATCCTAGTTTCAAAATATTTGTAGTGTTAATTGTAAAGTGAAGAATATCTATTTTATAAGATACATTGATTAAATTTTGTATACTTATATGCATTAGTTATACATGACATTTGAAATTATGATACATAATGTAACTATTATGCTTAAATTATATAAACCATTTAGTTATATTCAAGTTGATTTGTAATTATAAAATGGAGGTTGATATTTTAACTTATGAACCCATTCATTATGTATCTATATGTTTACAGATTTAAGGAATATTGTTGTTGCATTTGGAGAATGTGATCATATAGCTATATAAGTTAAATTACATATTCATTGGTTTAAACTTTTTTAGATTGAGGATTTTGTTGTAAGCATAATATTTTTTGAATCTCTATTTATCATACATCAATTGTGTGTGTTGAAGTATCTCACTGTCTAGTTTTAACAAGTTCATTTAGTTAACTTACTATAAGAATGAGCGTGTGTGGAACTTTTAAGGATCATATAACTATTGAATACTCTTATTTGTCTTATATTATGAATATGGCATTGATTTAGTTGGATATTTATAAGATTACTTTATTTATTTTGAATTAAGTTTATAACATTCAATTATGAGACATATGTGAACATTATGTTGATTGAAATTGATTTAACCTTTTAGGGCTTTGCACATGCAATTACTTATGTTTGGTTAAAGGATTGAGATGCCTAAATTAGTTAAATAAATTGAAATAATTAATCTACTATTTATTTATGATTTTAAACTTGTTTGATTTTTTATAAATAACAATAAATATGGATAAATAGAGACTTAGCTAAAAACTAACTCTAATGGATAAAATGGGTCCTAAAACTAGAAATTTGAGTAGTAATCTATGTTGCCAACATGATTTTGATATTACTATATTCACTAGACAATAACACCTAGTTTAGATAGTAACACCATTAGTGTGTAGTGTCCTTAATGTGGTGCTAATGTCCTCTTTATAGGATTGTTCTTATTTTTTTGGAGCACCTACGCCTATGTCTATATGTTTTAATCTTGCATGACCAAGACTTGTAGCTATGTATTGTACTTGGAAATCTTGATTTGATGTGCACACCATAGTTATCTTTGTAAGTATGATATGAAAAATAACATAGTGTGTTATTAAGATGGACTGGACATCCTCAACTCCCCACTATATAGAGACTTGCCTACATACCAATACTTTTAAGAAGGATCAAGTCTAATGTAGTTATCCCACCTAGTGGTTGATGTATTTGTAAGTGAATGCTAGAATGAGAGTGGACTTCAATACCTTAAATGTGCTTGAGTTATTAAATACTTGAAAAATGGACTTAGGTCTAATGTATATGGTAGTATGTAGAAAGTAGGGTAGAAGATGGATAAAGTACTTTGATTTTACACACCTTTGTCTTTAGTTTTAATAGATTTTTCATTTATTTTCACTCTCCTTTAATAGAGGTGGATTAGACTTGTATTTATAGGGTTATGTTGGTTGTGTAGATAATAAAATGAGATTACGCCAATGTTATAAAGGGTACACATTTAAAAAGTTATTCATTTGGAAGATTTGGGGCTAAGGATGATAGTTATTAGTTGCGGATACTAGTATCTTGTGGCTATAGTGTCCCAAATTTAGTGATAATGTCCTCTTCTTAGACTACTGATAAATTTGGATTAGGGTCAAAGATGACATTTTAGGGATATGTCTTAACTAGATATAAGTGAATAAGCTTTGTTTAATGGATATAAATGTAAGTCTAAGGCTCTAAAATGGGTCTATGACAAGCCTAGGGATAGGATAACTCAAGTAACACTCTAATCATTAAACTACCACTTTTAGGTGATTACATTTCCCCCCCATTTATGATAGTAATGCAACAAAGCAAAATAACTAGTATAAATGAAAAAGAAGTGAACTTTTACTTACCTTGAAAGTGAATCCTATATATCTAAGTTAGAATATGTGAATCTAGGTCTGCATATGTGAAACATGATCCAAAGAAATGTCCAACAATGAAAAATGCAAAAATAAATCCTTACTAATGAGATAAATAAAAGCAAAAGACTATAATTAAATGAAATAACTAAGTAAATAAAGAGGAAAGAAATAAATACACCTCATTAGGTACATAAACTAATGCATGAACCTAAAAATAACCTTTGTGTGTGATTGTGGATAGTGATTATATCATTAAATAACTTTAATTAAGTTGATGTATTTCATAATCCTCATATGGGTAGCTTAAGAACTCAAACTAATTTTGACTCCATCATTTCCCACCACTATTTGGTAGATCCTGATCTCTATGAATAGCTTGGATAAGACTATAAGTATGTCAAACCCTCTCATGTAGGTGGATAAAGATATCAAGTAGGACATAACTCCATCATTTACCACTATGTCAATTATATGCATCTATAGATATATTATGATAGTTTTTGAAATTATCTAACCAAGTAATCTAATTATTTATTTATAACTCTAACCACTCAGGTATATTAGGCATCTCTAGGTGACTTAGGAATGCCAAACACTAAATATGGAGTAATGCATGAATATGGTGAAAACCTAAACTATGAAATCAAGTGTATACAACATAGATAATGACGTGGAGTTTTCCATTCCATCTAATAAACCTACCTAAAGCTGAGTATATGGAAACCAATATGTTATGCACATGCCCTCAATATAATATTTAAGTATACTAAATCTAAATCAAGTATGTAATACTTGAATCTATGTAACTAATCTATATGTATGAGTGATTATGTTACATATCATGCCCCCAAATCTAAGTAACTATTATGAATCTAAATCAAAATGATTGAATCTAAGATAATTTTGAACATAACTACCAAACCTATGACTATATCTATGCAAATATATATTATACTTGGTGTATTGGTCTAAATGATTTAGATTTTCTTGAAGCTAGGGATACTAGATAGTATCACCCTATAGTGTGAAATAGCACCATATGATGATAGTATCCTAATTCAAGCACTAAAAATTACCTAGTCTGATCTTTATGTGAATTGGACTCAATGTTGAACCTGTGTTCTATTCTATGTTTTCCCTAAGTTTTATCACTATAGTTAAGCCTGTATGCTAAAATGTATATGTGAAAAGCAAAAATAAGAGCCTGATATATATAATAGCCCTTGTAAATTCCCCCTCTTTTGAGGTTAGTTATGAAATATATGGAAGAAATACCCTCCAAAGAAGTATCTCTATTAAATGTGTTAGTTAGATCATGACATTCCAATAAAATTTACAAAGATAACATTAGAATGTAAATGTATTTCATCTACTTTCCATCTCCCCGAATAGAGGTGGATTAGACTTTTATTTGTAGGGTTATGTTGTTTGTGGCACACATTTGAAAAATTATTCATTAGGAAGATTTGGGGCTATGGATAACAGCATCTAGTTAGGGACACTAGTAGCATGTGGCTATAGTGTCCCAAATTTGGTGTTAATGTCCTTCTATCAAGACACTAAGAAAGTTTAATTAGGGTTAGATATGACATTTGAGGGACTATGTCTTAACTAGATGTAAGTGGATAAGGTATGTTTAATGGATATAAATGTAAGTCTAAGGATTTATAATGGTTTATGGTAACACTAGGGATATAATAACTCAAATGACACTATTAACATTGAAATACCACTTCTAGGTGATTACATTTAACCCTCATTTATGCTAGTAATGTAGAAAAAAAAATGACTATTATAAATGAAAAATAAGTGAACTTATACTTAACTAGGAAGTGAATCCCATATATCTAAGTTTGAATATGTGAATCTAGGTTTGCATATGTGAAACATAATCCAAAGCAATGTCCTAAAATGAAACATTCAAAAAAATCCTTACTAATGAGATAATCAATAGAAAAAGACAATGTTGAAATGAAATAACTAAGTGAACAAAGAGGAAAGGAATGAATACACCTCATGAGGTATGTGAACCAATGCATGAACATGGAAAAAACTTGTGTGTGTGTGTGTGTGTGTGTGTGTGTGTGTGTGTGTGTGTGTGTGTGTGTGTGTGTGTGTGTGTGTGTGTGTGTGTGTGTGTGTGTGTGTGTGTGTGTGTGTGTGTGTGTGTGTGTGTGTGTGTGTGTGTGTGTGTGTGTGTGTGTGTGTGTGTGTGTGTGTGTGTGTGAATGTGCATATTGATCATATCATTGAATAACTTTAACTGAGATAGTGGATTTATCAATCCTCATATAGGTGTCTTGATAACTCAATGTAGTTTTCACTCCATCATTTCCCACCCCTACTTAGTAGATCTTGATCTTTGTGAATAGTTTGGATAAGTTTTTAAGTGTGTCTAACCCTCTCATGTAGGTGGATAAAAAACTTTAGTAGGACATGAATCCATCATTTAACCCTATGAGAATTATATTCATCTATAAATATATTATGAAAAGTGTTTAAAGTACATATCTGAGTAATCTAGCCATGTATTCAACCCTACAACCACTCAAGTATATTAGGCAGATTTAGGACACTCAAGAATGTCAAACACTAAATATGGAACAAAGAATGAATATGGTGACAACCTAAAATGTGATAACAATTATATACAATGTAGATAATGACATGAAGTTTGACATTCCATTTGATTAACCTATCTGAAGCTAAGTATATGAAAACCAATGTGTTGTGCGCATACTCCCAATTTGGTATCTAAGTATACTAAATCTAAATAATGTATGTAATAACTAAATTTATGTAACTAATATAAATGTATGAGTGACTATGATACATATCATGCCCCAAAATATGAGTAACCAATATGAATTTAAATCTAAATGATTGAATCTAAGCTAAATATGAACATAACTACCAAACATGTAAGTGTATCTATGCAAATATGTATTATACCTAGTGTACTAGTTTGAATTATCTAGATTATCCTAAAGATGGGGCTACTAGATAGTATCATCCTATATTAGAAAATATCACCCTGTGATGATAATGTCCTACTAATAACTTCCTAGTCTAATCTTTTTGTGATTTGGACTCAATGTTGAACTTATGTTATATTTTGTGTTTTCCCAAAGTCTGATCTTTGTAGCTAAGCATGTATGTAAAATGTATATGTGAAAATAAAAAATAGGACCTTGATCTCTATAAAAACACATGTCACTTCCCCATCATTTGAGGTCAATTATGAAACCTATGGAAGAAATACCCTCTAAAGAAGTAGCTCTATAAAATGTGTTAGCTAGAGCATGATATTCCAGGAAAATGTACAAACATAAAATTAGAATGTAAATGTATTTCATTTATTTTCCATGTCCTTGAATAGAGGTGGATTAAACTTATATTTATAGGGTTATGTTGCTAATGTAGATAATAAAATGATCTTAGGCAAACCTTAAGAGGGGTATAAATTTGAAAAACTATTCATTAGGAAGAGTTGGGGCTATGGATAGTGCACTTAGTTGGGGACACTAGAAGAATGTGGCTATAGTGTCCCAAATTTGGTGCTAATGTCCTCTTGTCAAAATACTAAGAAAGTTGGATTAGGTTTAGAGGTGATATTTTAGAGATTGTGTCTTGAATGGATATAAGTGAATAAGGTATGTTGAATGTATATAAATGTAAGTCTAAGGATCTATAATGGGTCTGTGGCAATCCTAGGGATATGATAACTCAAGTGACACTATTAGCATTGAACTACAACTTATAGGTGATTAAATTTTCCCCCCATTTATGCTTTTAATGCATCAAAGACAAATGACTAGTATAAATGAAAAATAAGTTCTCCTATGCTTACCTTAGAATTGAAGCCCATGTATCTAAGTTTGAATATGTGAATCTAGGTCTACGTATGTGAAACAAGATACAAATCAATGTCCTATAATGAAACATCCAAAAATTAGTCCTTACTAATGAGATAATCAATAAAAAAGACTATGTTGAAATGAAATAACTAAGGATAGAGTAAAGTAATGAATACACCTCATTAGGTGTGCAAACCAATCCATGAACCTGTAAATAACTTGTGTGTATGAATGTGCATAGTGATCATATCATTGAATAACTTTAATCAAGTTTATGGCTTTGTCAATCCTCATATGGGTAGCTCAAGAACTCAGTTCAGTTTTGAATCCATCTTTACCCACCCCTGCTTATTAGATCTTGATCTTTATGAGTAACTTGGATAAGACTATAAGTGTGCTAAACCCTCTCATGTAGGTGGATAAAGAACTCAAGTAGGCCATAACTCCATCATTTACCCTTTTTTGAAATAGATGCATCTATAACTATATTGTGAAAAGAGTTGAAATTATCTAATTGATTAATCTAATTGTGTATTTGGCTCTATGGCTACTTAGGTATATTAGGTAGATCTGGGCCACTTAGGAATGCCAAACACTAAATATAAAGTAAGTCATGAATATGGTGATGACTTAGAATGTGATATCAAGTGTATATAGCATAGATAATGACATGGAGTTTTCCATTCCATCTAATCAACCTATCTAAAGAATAGTATACAGAAAATAATGTGTTTCACACATGCCCCCAATCTATTATCTAAGTACTAAATCTAAATCCAGTATGTAATAGTCAACTTTGTGTAACTAATATGAATGTATGACTGATTATATTATGTATTATTCCCCCAAATCTAAGTAATTGTTATGAATCTAAATTGAAATGATTGAATCTAATCTAAATCTAAACATAATTTCCAAACCTATGATTATATATGTGCAAATATGTATTGTACTTGGTGTATTATTCTAGATTATTTGGATTATCTTAAAGATGGGGATACTAGATAGTATCACCCTATAGTGGAAAGTATCACCCTATATTGGAAAGTATCACCCTATGGTGATAGTGTCCTAATTTAGGCTCTAACAACTTCTTGGTCTAATTTTTATGTGATATATACTAAATGTTGAACCCCTGTTCTATTTTATGTTTGTCTTGAGTCTGATATTTATAGCTAAGTATGTATGCTAAAATGTATATGACAAAAGAAAAAATAGGAACCTTATCTCTATAAAAACCCTTGTAAATTCCCCCTATTTTAAATTTAGTTATGAAGCTTATGTAATAAATACCCTCTGAAGAATTATCTCTACAAAATGTGTTAGCTAAAGCATGATATTCCAATATAATGTATAAACATAACATCAAAATGTAAATGTATCTAAGCAATAGTAGAAAATGTAAAATGTATGTTATAATCTATCATTACACAAGGGTGTCAAGATAGATGTAATAATTGTATAATAGTATTAAAATCTGAGTAACTACCTAGTGGGATGGGGCATGATGTCCATCAAGTATCCCAAGAAGAATAGGTAGATGCATGATATTTTTCATGACATCAAAAATTATTGTGTGTGTCTAAGAAGCAAATATAAGTGTCATGGTGTAGAAACATACAAAGAAGAAAACATTCAAGCACATCTAACACACAAACAATAGGTCAAGGGTTCACAATACAAGGGACATGGGCACATGTCACTAAATTTGAGACTGAATACATATAAGGTGTAGACACCTAAAATTGGCCATCAATAAACTCTAACCAAGATTTAGACCAATTTATACCAAAATTCACAATTTGGGATAAAAACACTAAAATATGCTAAATGATTTGAACCTATTATATACAAGTGCTGATTTCAGCAAAAGTATCACTAAATAAGGCAATACATTTTATGAGATAGCTAACTTTGATTAGATTATTTCATGTCAAAATGACATTTTTGCACTTAGGTGATCTGGATTTCTCTTTTATACCAAATTTATTACATAAGACGTGTGCCTTTGTTATTTTTTATTATAAATATCCTAAATGGGATAAAAGTTCCAATGCATATAACATTGACTTCTAACTCCAATCTAGTCATATGTTGAGCCAATAATATGACATTTTGACTGGTTTGACTAATTTATGCACCAATTTCCAAGATTTGTACCAAAATTGATAAATCATGTTTAATGATAATTTAAATCAAGAGCTTAAGTTAATTTTTGATGGAACTTGAATATTTATTTATGTAAATTTATTTCTAATAAATGCATCATCATGTGAGGTTATTCTATGGGGTGGCATCCATAGACCATAATTACAACAAATATCTTATTAAGCCCTCTCGTGCCTCTTGAATGCTTCTCTATCCCAAAAATTTATGAGGGAATTTATTGATTTTAGCCTCCAAAACTAATACTCTTTTATGCCTCTCTAGTTTTAGAGTTATAATGCTTAAATGATTTCAAAATTCATTTGATATAGTGCTATTATGCCCAATTATTGAGAGAAGATTCTCAAGACAAAGCCAACACAATACAATAGTGCCAAGGAGAGAAGGAGCCAAACAACTCCATTGATGAAGACTCTTTAATGTACAAGCCAATCAAGCCACTCTTTGAAACATTTGGAACATCATATGAAGGTGAAATATCATTTACATTTTGCATTCTAGTTGTGTTTTCCATTTAGTTTTGTTCACTAAGCTCTCCTTTTGATCTATCCTTAAGGCATTAGCTATTAGTGTATTATTTTGGATTTTTATTTCATACACTAAAACTATATAGATCTTCACTTATTACAATTATATGTTCAAAAATGGAATGCCCAATGGGACCTAACACATCCCACATACTAATAAGATCAATGTGTAGGTCTTAAACTAAGATTTGGAGACTTGAAACATTTTTAAATTGGTTTTATAACTTTTTTTGGTCGTATTTCATCTTCACAAGTTTATAAAGAGACCATTGGTAGTCTTTTGTAACCATAGGTAGTCATGAACTAACATTTAGTGGTCATATATAACTGTAGATGGTCATATATAACCATCAATGGTCACTGTGTGCATCCGAGAACCATTGGTGGTTACTGTGTAAGGAAACAAGCTAATAAGCTATCTTTCAAAGCTTGGTTTGGGGTCATATAGACTCTATTTTTTATGTTTTTTTTAAAACCATGTGTTTTATCCTAAATATTTAGAATATGATATCATTTTACCTTCAAGTTGCATAGTTTCTTAAGAAAATTTTGAAATAGGAGTTTTAATCTTTTTAAAGTTTTTAATTATTGTTTCTTGGTTTTGTTAAATTGTGTTTTCTTTATCTAATATTTTCCTTGCAAGTTTTATTGATATTTTTTCTAACAAATTTTATTATAACATGTTTGATTTATTGAGGTTTTTCTTTCAAGTTGATAGGTCATCTAAACCCAAGAGCCTACTTTTAAAAGTTTTCTTATCTCATTTGAAAAAGAGATTTTAAGCTAAACAACATGCTAACAGTTTTCTTGCAAGGCCTACTTGCAAAGTGACCAAATCATACTTAATTAAGTATTCTAAAAACCTCTTTTGGGTGCTTTAAAATAATTAGGAATTTCCATTTGGTGCTTAAAGGTAAAATTTAACATGTTTAGTTGAATGGTTTTGTAGTTGTTCTTTCAAAGTTTTGAAACTTAAGGCCAAGGGGCCAAAGAACACCACCAAATGTTTAAATTTATTGCTTTAAAATTTAACTCACTTTAAATTTTCCTTTCAATAAGTTATTTCCTTAGTTAAAATTTTTTGTGCAAAAAGGAATTTGTGTGTCTATGCTCTCCCACCCATCCCCTCTAGGGAAATTATGGGATCAAAAGCACCAGTTTCATTACAAAGTTCCTTAGTCCAAATGTGTAAAAGATATGTTGTCAAGTCTCTCCCTAATACCCATAAGGCTTGGGTGATCTAGAAACAACCATAAATCTCTTTTACTTTGTTTTTATTTCACACATCTTGGCTTGTGAGGGGAATTTTATAACCTCTAATAAATTATTTAGGAAAGCATTAACCTAGGGTTTCACTTCCCAACATTGTCTTCAACCCCTCTCCATGGGGGGTATATAGATTGGGATCCCCTCATTGGGATGATGGTTTCAGTAATTAAACCATCTCTATTAGTAGATTCTAATCCCAAGATGTTTGATCATGTTGGACATCCTACTACACTAAGAAAGTGATAGATGTAGTGGTTCTAAAAAAGTAAATATATTTTTACAACAAGTCATATGATATAGACCCAAATGATGTGCTACTTATCTTATTTGTTGATGTAAAGTTGGTACAAATGAGATCCATCTAGATGATCGAAAACCAATTAGTTTCAGTCAACCCTACTTTACCACACCCTTGATAGGATTTAGGGTGATTTGTTAAGTTGAAAATGGTCATTTATATTTCTTCTTGTTTGGTGTTTTTATAATAAAACTAATTTGTTTTTTTATATCCACATCCAAACCGATTTGTTTATATGCCATTCTTTTGTTTAAAGAGGCATTATACTAGCCATTTTACACCACACTTGTGCCTTGTAATTTTTTTATAAACATGTTTGTGTGTGTGTTAATTGACTGATATGGGTATCATAATGCTACCCAAATCATTAATCAAGTTTATGCCCTTGAGTTTTTTTGAAACAAAACATTGATCACATCATTAGAACACTCATACACCATTATACTGCTTGAATTATTTCAAAACTAATTTGACTTGTACTAAAACCATTGTTTAAGAACCATGTCACATATGCCATTTTGACCTTGTTCATGTACCATCTTGATATCCAATCTTAACTAGCTTGTTTGGTCAAATTCTTGTCTTCAAGATTGAGTTTTCAATTAACCTTGTCAATGTTCGAATTCAAACATTGATTGATTTTTGTTTAGGCCTCAGTTCACAAGGGTGGATACATAGATATTTCTCTTTTCAATTACATAAATTTGGTTAATTGATTACCCAAATTTAAAAATTATCATTTGTTTATTCATAGAGCCTATCCTCATCATTTTTTGTTCCTTTAATTGGGAAAACACAACCCTTTATCTAAGTGCCTTTTACATTATGGCCTATATTAACTGATCATGTTTATGTTTGATTTTATGTGTCGGGTCTATGCCAAAAAGTATTCCAAAATTGTTAGATTAAGTCACCTCATCATCATCCTTTGTTTTAAGCCTAGATTTTGACATGGTTTGGCAAAAAATCCTAGCAAATCATGTTTGTTTAAGCCTATCTATTGACTCTATGTTTGGATAAAGAACTTAACAACTCAACTTTTCCCTTTCTTAGTTTAGATCTTGTTTGGAACACTTTGGTCTAAACTTTGACATCTTGTTTTTTATTAATTGCTTGACCTTTTGTGTGTATGACATTTGATGTTAGACATTTAATATTAAACTATTTTATACCAAGTCTTATTATAAACCATTTTGGAGATACAACTCCATTTTTAGACCATGTTGGAGATACAACTCCATTTTTAGACCATGTTGGAGATACAGCTCCACCTTTGACCAAGTCAAACCAATTTTAAACCTTTTATCCTTTAGACATTATTTTTTAGATTTTTTAGAAATATAAGCCTTTTTTAAAGATATTTCATCATTTATGTGGATATGTGTAGCTAAACTTATGGTATATTTATGTACAATCTAAGTTATGATATAATGGATGCATAAATTGACTATAACCAAATGCCTACTTACAATCCAACTTGAGACCTTGATTGATATGAAGATGTTTGTGAGAAGGAATTTGTTGAAGACCTAACTAAAGATAATGTTATTTGGGATATGGATCCATACCCTCTTTGTAATAATGAGTATACAAAACATAGTTAAGAACCAACTTATGATCCAAATCGAGATTGGGATGATATGGTTTATCAAGAAAATTTAAATGCTTTGGATTGTCCAAGAAACCAAGCTCCATGACATCCTTTTTTATCTGATCATTAGTTATTTCTAACCTTCATTTAGACTATACAAACACTAAGCTCCATAATATCCAAAGAATACCATTACCATTCTAGGACCTCATCCTTTGGCTCATGTAGGCAATCAAGATCTAAGACACCCTAGCCTTATCCTTTTAGGACCTCATCCTTTGGATTGTGTGAGTAACCAACCTCCACAATTCCCTAATATTATCATAATAAGAGCTCATACTTTAGCTTGTGTGAATAACTAGGTTACACAACACCATATTATTTCTATCTTAGGACCTCATCCTTTGGTTTTTACCAAAAACCAAGCTCCATAACATCCTTTTATTATCCAAATATCAACTATTCCTCATCCAGTGCATATCATTCCCCAATTTAAAAAACCCTAGATAATCCAACCCAAATATCAACCAATCTAATTATGATCACAACCAATGATTTAACCTAAACCTCATCCAATGATTCAACCTCATCCCATCATTCAACCTAAACCCCAACCAATCCAATCAATACCTACCCAAGTAATCCAATCATTTAAGGACCAAGATGTGTTCAAAACTAGTATTTTCTAGCTCATTGGAAACCAAATCCAAGAAAACTAACCAATTCAATATACTTTTATTGAACAAACCACTTTTGATAAGTTAACTTGTGATGAATTACATATTGATCCTATAACAATTATTGAGGAGTCTCACTTTGATGATCTAATCTTTGTTTATTCATTTCTTGAATATTATAACTAACTTTATACAAATCATTACATTGACCATATGCCTATTTTTGAAGAGACTCCCTTTGACAAACCAATTTTTGAGGATTTATCTCTTGACCATTTTCCTATCATCTAAGAGTCTCACTTTGACAATGGAACCCACCATGCCATCACAAGATATTACTTATCCAATACTAAACATTCAATAATACATTATTGTAATAAATCACCCATCTGATGAAGAATCAAAATTAGAGTTAGGTTATATTTTTAAGCCAATATCTGATTTAGCATTAGAAGTAGATCCAACATCAATTTTGACATTAGATTTAGAATCAAAATACATTCATAACTATTATAATATTGGTTACACATGCCTTGCATATCAATTTGAATTTATTTTTGATCCTTCCATAATTTTTAAGCATGATTACTTTACCATCAACATAATTTTTCCTAGTATCTTCTACAAGGGTTGTGCTACCTCATCCCATTCCATTACCACTAACCAGCCTAGGCATATCATTGACATTCCATCTCCTAAAAGTGTTGATTGGGACCGATAAAATCACACCTTATTAAAATGCATCCATGGCATCATATCAGATGAAGAACAATAAGGAGGCCAGGACCAATTGATGTAGAAGAAGAATACTCTCTTAGTGAAACCTTTTTGGAGGCACTATGGGATAATCAAAGTTCAAACTTAGCATCTTCTAATGAAACCTTTTTTGGAGGTGCTATAAAAAACTGAAATTAAAAAGTTAATGTTCATTAGTGAAACCTTCTTGGAGGTGCTACACAACAATCAAGATAACTTCTTTAGTAGAAACATCTTTACAGCATCAATAGCTAAGCACACATGTTCTTTACTATTTGATGAAGACATTATTAAATTAAAAATCAAAATAGCTTCCATTTTATAGCCTAACTAGATGGTACCTATTCATAAGCCCAAACAATAGACAAATTTGGTAGTCCTATTGACAAAATATTTATAACTCTTTATCCCTACAAAATCTAAAGTTATGTTAAATCTAAAATTAGAAAAATTATGTGTGCCTAAAAATCTTGATATGCATTTATTTTTCAACCACTATATATTCCACTATCATCCACCATTACATTGCCAAATTAAACCTATCATCCAACATTTATCCCTATTTAAAATCCATGGTCACACTTTCCTTTACAAAGGATACAAAGATACCTTATAACAACATTTCAAGGAAATAAACCCAAAAACCAATAAGGATCACAATAACATCAAGAGCATCTAAATCTTTAGCCAGTTCTTGATATATCAACTATTTGAATAAGGTGTGGGCTAGCAATTAATATGATCATGTATTTTGTTTGTATCTTTTTTTCATCAGGACATGCATCTCGACTTTAATAGGAATAATATAATCATATGAAATTTACCGTACCCAATCCAAACACATCGAAAACCAACAACCATCATTAGCCACAAACATGTACCATGTTGTTTTCATTTTCCATTTCAAATTGCCATATATATTTACCATTATTGCATATATTTCCACTCACACCATCACTTGGGGGAAACCTTATTACCATTTTATCCAATATATCAAATCCCATAATTTTCCTAAGAAAGGCCATACCATCCTACCATACCATTCCTATCTAAACCAAAACTTGTTTGTGTCATCCTATCCAATCCTATTTTGATCTTGGTTACTCTAGTTCTTCTTACACTTTTTGTGAGGGGATTCTCATCATGTTCAAACAATCAATAAAATTCATGTTTACAATGATAGTTTATGAAATTAGTGTGATATTTGATTCGGCAAGGTATCTTTAATTTTCCATCCTATATCAAGTTTCTTTATGTGAGCTTGATTATATCAACTGTTGGGGAAAATTAGTGTTCACCGGTCTTGCTACTAATTATACCCGCCTATTGGAAAATTAGTATCTTTGATCTAATCTATGTTATCCTAGTTATAACTAAATATGGTCAAACTAGGGTAAATACTTGTTTATCATGATTTAATGCATCACCTTACCATTGTTACTATCATTTCACTAGCTATTTACCATATTTGAGAACTTGTTGGGAGCTAGTTAGTTTCTCCCCACCTTTTATGTAGATGGAATTTCTATGACTTGAGGTCATATTTGGACTATGTAGTCTATGAAAAGTCATGTTCAAGTCACCTTAGTCCCCTTTTTCATACATTCTCACCATTTTACAAGCAATATAAGACAAATGCTCTTCCTATTTTATGAGTAGGTATCTTGTCATTCTATCTTAATCAAATTAATATATTGACCATTCTAGTTGTATCAATGTTAACTAGGATAAACATATCCTCACTGACAGGTAAAACCAAATCATTCTCATTGATCAATCTTTATTCCTTTATTCATTCCTTTCATCACTTTGTGCATTCTTATATGCCTAGTTATTTTTGGCTTCTTTAGTCATTAAACCAATGCATCTACATTTGTGCTTAATAATCTCTAATATTTATTCTAGGTTATATCCTTGTGTTATGCTTGATAATTAGTCCTAACTATGGCACAACCATATCAAACATCATCTTTATCCAATCTAGATCATCTTAATGATTATAACCACCTATGGGCAAATCATTATTTTGAATTTTATTCCTGATTATAACTACCTTTCAAAAAATTGGTATCCTTTTTAAATCAATGCTTGTAAGCATTTTATTATTTATACTAATCTCACCATGGGTTAATTCCATCTTTTTTCTTGCTTATTTTTGAGGCACCATCTATCCACATATGTGATGGCCACTCCCTTGAGGGAGCATCATCATAGACTTTTCAAGCACCATTTAGAGATTTATTTTTCAATCATCATATTTTTTTTGGCATGCAAGCCTTTACTCATTATTTGAGAAGCAATTTTTGTGCCTATGGTTTTCAACATCTTACCAAATAGAGGAAAAATTTAGACACCTAAAAGTGTCTGTCAAAAACTTCTGACCAAGCTTCAGACCAATTTCTACCAAAATTCATAATTTGGACTAGAAACACTCAAACATGCTAAATGAGTTGAACCTATTATATACAAGTTCCAATTTTGGCCAAAGTATCACTAAATATGATAATGCATTTTTTGAGATAGCTAACTTTGATGATATCATTTCAAGTGAAAATGACATTTTTGCACTTGGGTGCTCTAGATCACTCTTTTCTACCAAATTTATTGTATGAGACATGTGCCTTTGTTATTTTGTGTTTGTAACATCCTAAATGGGATAATTATTCTAACTCATCTAACATCAACTTATAATTCCATTCCAATCAAATTTTGAGCTAATAATATGACATTTAGACTAGTTTGATTAGTTTGTACACCAATTTTAAAAATTTGCACCAAAATTGATAAATCATGTTTAAGGTTAGTTTGAATCAAGATCTAAAGTTAATTTCCCATAGAAATTTTTGAATATTTATTTATTCAAATTTGTTTCTAATATCTGCATCATCAGGTGGGGCCATTCTATGGGGTGGCATCCATAAGCCATAATTTCAAAAAATATCTGATTAATCCCTCTCATGCCTCTTTAATTCCTCTCTATCCTAAATATTTATGAGGGAATTTATTAATTTTAACCTCCAAAATTGAATTTATTCTTAGCCACACACCTTCATCTTGAGATGGATGGTTTAGGTTCATTATGATCATTTGCAAAAACCTATAAATAGGAGGCCTCACACTCATAATTTTAAGCTCTCATAAGAAAATTTTATCATGCCCAAATGACCTCATTAATATTTTCTTGGTTTAGTTTTATAATGCTTAAATTAGTTCAAAATCCATTTGATATAGTGTTATTATGCCCAATTATTGAGAGAAGCTTCACAAGCCAAAGCCATCACAAGCCAATGGTGCCAAGGAGAGAAGGAGCTGAAAAAATCTATTGATGAAGGATTTTTTATGCATAATCTAAGAAAAACACTCTAAAAACCATTTGGAACATCCAAATAAGGTGAAATATCATTTTTTGTTTGCATTCTAGTTGTGTTTTCCATTTAGTTTTGTTCACTAAGATCTCCTTTTGATCTAGGCTTAAGGTGTTATCTATTAATATGTTATTTAGGATTTTGATTTCATACACTAAAACTATACTAATATCCCCTTATTTAAATATTATATTCACACAAATAAATATTCAAATATCGACATATGCAAACAATAAGCATTTTGGCATAGATTCACAGAGAAGGACATGTTTAAATGTTTGCATATAGAAGCATGAAATAACACACACACAAGGGAAATGGGCACATGTACAAGGCATATAAATAGATAAGTGGCATATAATAAAAGGAGCAATTACATATTAAAATTAATTTGAATATGTAAGAATTAAATGAAACACAATCAAGTCTAATCTAGGAATTAGAAATGAAATCATGTATAACCATGTAATACAAGTCTATGTAAATTCTAGGGTGAATATATACTAAAGTTAACTAGTGATTTCCAACAAAAATATTAGTGAATAAAAATGATCAATATCAAGATAAATAAATGCATAAAAAGAATGTATAATATGTAAGATAGAACTTTTATATAGTAAATATATAGAAGATGGCCCCAAGTGAGCATATGTAGCAATTTACAAACTTGGATCAGTGTGAAGGCCCTCAATGAGTAGATGATAACTAATTTGGATTAGTGTATTGGATTGGAGTACTATATGGAATATATAATCATTATATAAGAACATGTGAAGCATATATGTATGCTAAAACCAACTATACTAAGATAACTAGCAATATATAATATCTAGCAAGTAGTAGAAATGTAAACAAATTAATGCATACAGTCTATAATGTTTTTGTATATTCTAAATATTTTTATTTTTTTTATTTTGACATGTGATATTGTTTTGTGTTTTTTGAGTATAATATATGTATAATCATATGAAAATAAACTATATACAAGGAGTGAGAGAGAGAAGAAAGTATGTAAAAGGGTAGGAACCATAGTAACCTATGAGTCTCAAGGGAGACACATCATTACCATGACTTGTGTCTAAGAATGTAACTATGATTTTACATGTGGTATGAAATATAAACTTTGATTCCATTATCTGTTGTGCCATATAATTTGAACTTAAAGTTGCATGAGTAGTGATGTTATGATGTAGTGACACTAACTATGATGCCCTATGAAATTTGGGGTTATTATAGACCCATACGGTAGATGTAAAAGCTATAGGTGATGTAGGTGGTCTATTATAATAACCCCTAAAACCAACTATATCTAAAATTTGTGCGAACTATTTAAATGATGGTCCTCTAGAATCTATGATATATCTCTAATGCAATGGTCTATCGAGTAATAATCTCTTAAGGAGAGTATACATGCATGTATACATTGTATAAATATACTTAGCTTGATATTAGGACTCTATTGAACATTGTGATGTATATATAGGATATGTTCTCTCTACTATAATGGATAGTTGTGTAATATTTGGTAATGAAACTATAGCTATAATTAGTGTTAGTGTTCAAAGTGTGAATGGAATATGTGTTAGAACTACCTATGGGATGGGAAGAAGATACTCATATTAGATACCCTCAATATTAATAGCTTGTTTAGCATGTATATAATTAAGGAATAATTTTACTATAAATTGAATATCTCATAGTTATTATAATTATGGATTGCTCAATAATATGTCAGATACA
The DNA here is from genome assembly GCA_037957365.1 of Torreya grandis. Taxonomy (NCBI): domain Eukaryota; kingdom Viridiplantae; phylum Streptophyta; class Pinopsida; order Cupressales; family Taxaceae; genus Torreya; species Torreya grandis. The sequence goes on along the minus strand of JARHVA010003108.1, from coordinate 191,144 downwards.
TTTGCACTAGGTACTACTAAAAATTGAGTGTCTAAGTGTTTTGGTCCCACCTATAATAGAAGTAATATATCATCAATATATATCCAAACATGTCCATTGAAACCACTAATAATTATATTTTTCAATAAAATATCATACTTTATGTATCCCAAGTGTTATAAGAGTTTCATGATGCACATGCTTATGCTTGGCTCATTATTAACCATGACAATGTTAATAGGATGGTGGTTTATATATGGTTGTATGAAGAGAAAATGTAAATATGTGTCTTCGTCCACAATATTCTTCTCTGAAAATTTTTTAAGTGTTCAAGGTGTCACTATAGTGTGATACATGCCAATAATATTATGTAGGGAATGTGTCTTCTCTATAATTGTGTGATAAGAAGTTAGCATTGGATGAGCCCAATATGTATAATAAACACTTGATGTACTCCTACCTCATTATCTATATGCTTATAAAAAGGATACAAAAATATATTAATTACATTTTCTTATGTTTGTTATTTTGGTGGCTCAATGGGTGTGCCTACATCAATAATGTTAGCCTCAATAAGATCATATATCTTGTGTTTTAGGTTAACTCAATTTTTTTGGTATGACCTGGTGCCCTACTATAATCAATAAATGCATTTAAATCATAAATATTTGGAATATGATATGTCATATCAACCTCTTTAATTAGAGGGAGAGATATGACATTATATTCCAATAGTTGTTGTAGAGCTCGTGTTAGTGACTCTGGTAGATTATTGAAGACTCTGCATTGAGGAACTGATAAAATCAATCTAGGAGAAGGATATAAAGATATGTTAACTATCATATTTTTATTTTGTTTTTTTTTCTATTTACTTGAATTTGTATGGAGGTTTGATTTAACTACTAGTAGTTGAATTGGATCCATTTGTGTATTTAAGTTTTCCCATTACTAAGAGCTTAATATTTTATTCCTTAACTATCCGGCACATATTTATAAATGTGGGAAAATTATTGAATAATATTTATTTTTTAATTTATGGTAATATAATCTAGTTTAATATATCTTTAATCTCTTTATCTTCCATGGGACTAGTCAATTTTTGTAAGATTGTCTTGTACCATAAAACATAATCGGCTATGGACTCATTTGACTTTGGCTTTAGCTTTTCCACTTTTTCATATGATATATTATCACTTATGTTGATATATAAGTATGATATTAAAAAATAATCTAAGGGATTTAATAAAATGATATATTGGTTAATAAAAGCATATAACCACTATAAGGCATAATCCTTGAGACTGCATGGAAATAAATTTGTAAGAAGACAATCATTGGACACATAGTTCAATCATAATGCATGAAAGTCTCAAAGGTGATATATTAGGTCACCCTTTCCATCATGAAATGTGAGTTTGGGTGATAATAAACGAAATGGTTAAGGAGTTTCTTCAATGCGATGTGCTAATGGTGTATGCAAAAAAATGTTGAAATCTAAAGCACGTGAAGGATTGGCTTCTCTTTGCTCAAAATGTAAAATATTAAATTGCATATAAAGAAATTATTACATAAGGGATTTTAAATTACGATAATAATAAATAGCCACAAATGGATTAGTTTTCATTGATGGTCAAATAATAAGCTTGGGTTGTGTTATATGATTTAGTTGAATGGGCCCCACTGAAGGTGTGATGACATCATTGACTAGAGGGGTGGAAAATTGAACATTGTTATTCTTATGGAGTTCCTCTCAAAGAATTTTTATGAAATCATCTTGTATAACCATATGTTTTAGAAAAAAATATTTTAATTGACACTTATTATTTTCATCAAATCTATTATCAAATTTTTCCATTTTAGGTTAAAAGTAGGAAAACAAGTTTTGTATATTTTGCATTTTTTAAGAATAGTAATCTGTGAAAGATTTAAAAATTTAAATATTATTACAAATTATGATATTATAATAATTGAACTATGAGTATATATTAAAAGGATATAAAACCCAAGTGTGTCCAGGGTTAGGGTTTTATAAAGCTATGGTTTCTTTACACTAATCTAAATTAGATGTAAAATAAATTGAAACCCTAGTGTAAAATTGATTTTATTTAGCTAGTTTGTCTAAATAAAATTAGAAAATTAGAACTACGTAGCTATAAATTTATTACACAAAAATAATAATTAATGCAAGCTAGGGTTTTATGCAATGTTTAAAGTAACATGTGCTCACCAAATGATTTAAACTTTTAGGATTTTACACATGTAAATACATATGTTTGGTTAAAGGGTTAATCTACCTAAATTAGTTAAATAGATTTAAATAATTAAGATATTTATTTTTTATGATTATGACCTTTTTGAATTTATATAAATAGTAATAAATATAGATAAATAGAGACTTATCTAAAAATCAACTATCATGGATGATATAGGTTCTAAAACTAGAGATTTAAGCAATAATTTGTCCCCAATAGGGTTCTAATATTTATCTATTTACTAAATAATAACACCCAATTTGGACATTAGTGGTATCCATTTGTAGTTTCCTTAATGTGGCACTAATGTACCATTTGTGGGATGGTTCCTATTTTTAGGGAGCACCTATGCCTGTATCCATAAGTTCTATTCTTATATGACCAAAATGTGTAGTTGTGTATTGTACCTAAAAATATTGATTTGATGTGCAAACTATAGTTCTATTTTCAAGTATGATATTAGAAAGAATTGAGTGTATTAATAGGATGGACTAGACATTCTCAAAACCCCATTGTGTAGAGATTATCCTGCATACAAATAAACCAAAGAGGGATCAAGTCCACTGCAGTTATCACACCTATTGTTTGATGTATGTGCAAGTGAATGCTAGAATAAGAGTGGCCCTATAATCTTTGAATGTGTTTGAGATTTGAAATACTTAAAAGCTGGAATTACAGATAATGTAGATGGTAGTATGAATAAAATAGGTTAGAATAGGGGTAATGGACCTTGATTTTTCACAACTTAATTTTTGGTTTCAATAGATTTTTGCATCCATTTTCCATATCTCTGAATAGAGGTGGATTATACTTGTATTTATAGGGTTATGTTGCTTTTGAAGTTAGGAAAATGAGCTTAGGCCAACCTTACAATGGAAACACATTTGGAAAAGTATTATTTGGAAATATTTGGAGCTAAAGACAGTATCACCTAATTGGGGACACCAACACCATGTGGATGTAGTGTCCTAAATGTGGTGTATATGTCCTTTTATTAGATTGTTGAGAAAGTAGGATTGGGGTTAGAAGTGATAGTTTAGGGATTGTGTCTTGACTAGATGTAAGTGAATAAGGTCTACTAATTGGCTAAGAATGTAAGTCTAATGCTCTATAATAGGTCTATGTCAAGCCTCATAATAGGGTAACTCAAGTGACACTCTTAGCATCTAATTACCACTTTTATGTGATTAAATTTGCCCCCTATTTATGCTAATAATACAACAATGTGAAATGACTAGTATGAATTAATAGGAAGTCTAATTATCCTTACCTTATAAGTGAATCCCATGTAGCTAAGTTTGAATATGTGAATCCAGGTTTGTGTATGTGAAACATGATCCAAATCAATCTCATATAATGAAACATGCAAAACTCAGTCCTTACTAATGAGATATCAAAACTAAAAGACTATGTTGAAATGAAATAAATGATTAAAGAGAGAGGAAAGGAATGAATAAACCTCATTGGCTATAGAATCTAATACATGAACTTAATGGCAACTTGTGTGTGTGAATGTGCATAGTGATCATATCATTGAATAACTTGAATTAAACTAATGTCTTGCTCAATCCTCATATGGGTGTCTCAAAAACTCATTCTAATTTTGACTCCATCATTGCCCACCCCTAGTTTGTAGATCTTGATCTTTATGAATAATGGTGATATGACTGGAAGTGTGTCTAACCCTCTCATGTAGCTGTCTAGAAAAATCAAGTAGGCCATGACTCCATCATGTCTTACTATCTAAATTAAATTTATTGGTAACTATATTATACAAAGTTCTCAAAGTATCTAACTAGTAATCTGATTGTGTATTCTACTCCATATCCACTTGGGTATATTAGGCAGATCTAGGCCACTTGGGAATGACAACCACTATAATTGGAGTAATAAATGCATATGGTGATGACTTGGAATGTGATAGAAAGTTTATATAACATAGATAATGACATGGAGTTCTCCATCCCATCTAATCAACCTATCTAAAGTTGAGTATATGAAAATCAATATGATTGCACACATACCCCCAATTTGGTATCTTAATATACTAAATCTAAATCAAGTATGTAATAGTTGAATCTATGTAACTAATCTAAATATATGAGTGATTATGCCACACATGATTCCCCAAAATATGAGTAGCTAGTATGAATCTTAATCAAAATGATTAAATTAGAGTTAAATTTGAACATAATTTCTAAACCTATGACTATATATATGCAAGAATGTATTATACCTAGTGTACTAGTCTAAATGATTTATACTATCCAAAAGTAGGGGTTATTAGACAATAGTTACCTATAGTGGATATTAGTACCTTGTGGTGCTAGTGTCCTAATCTAGGTGATAATGATTACCTAGTCTAATCTCTGTGTGTTATGGAGTAAATCCCAAACTTATTTTCTATTTAGTGTCTTCCCTAAGTCTAATCTTTGTGACTAATCCTATGTGCTAAAATGTATATAAGAAAAGAATAAATAGGATCTTGATATATATAAAAAATCTTATAAATACCCCCTCTTTTGAGGGTATTTATGAATCCTATGGAATATCTTCCCTCTAAAGAATTAGCCCTATAAAATGTGTTATCTAGAGCATGATATTCTAATAGAATTTATAAACATAACATTAGAATGTTAAAAAGTCTGAGTAATAGTAGGAAATGTAAGATGTATGTTGTAATATGAGCATTTCATAAGGGTGTTAAGATATATGTAAGCAATGTATAATATTATTAAAATTTGAGTAACTATCTAGGGGGCTGGGGCATGATGTCCATCAAGGCTCCCAAGTAGGATAGGTATATGCATGAGATATCTCATCACATTAAAAACTTGTGTGTGTGTATAAAAAGAAAATATAAGTGTCATGGTGTAGAATCATACAAATAATTAAACATAAAATCACATGATATATAAAAAAATTAGGCTAAGGGGCTATAATACAAGGGACATGGGCACATGTCACTAAATATAGGAATGAAGACATGTAATGACATGTTTAAATGTCCACATATAGAAGCATGAAAGAGCACACACAAGGGACATGGTCACATGTCCAAGGTATACAAATATATAATTGGAATATAAACCAAGGATAAGTGGCATATTCAAATGTCGTCAAAGATGGAAGAAGCATAGGAAACATAATCAAGTCTAATCTAGGAACTAGAAATGATAGCATGTATAAGTATGTAGTATAAGTCTATGTAAATGCCAAGGTGCATATATATTGAAGTTAACTAGTGATATTTGATAAAAATATAAGCAATGAGTAGCAATTATCAATATCAAGATAAATCAATGCATAACTAGAAATTATAGTATGTAAGATAGATCCTAGTTATAGTAACTATGTAGGACATGCCCCCAAGTTGGTAGATGTAGTAATGTATAAACATGGATTGATGTGAAGGCCCCCAATCAATACATGATAGTTGGTATAGATCAATGTAGTGGATTGAAGTCTTATCTAGAATTTGTAAGCACTCAAAAAGAATAAGTGACGTATATGTGTATGATAAAATCTAGCTACATTAGGATAACTAGCAATATGCAATATCTAGGATGTATTATAAATGTAAACAAAATAATGCATACAATCTATAATTTTTTTGTATTTTTGTAATATTTGAATGTTTTTATGTTTTCTAAATATAATCTATGTATAAGCATATAAAATTAAACTATGTATAAGGAAAAAGAGAGAAAATGAAGCATGTACAAGAGTAAGAACCATACTAACCAATGAGTCTCATGGGAGATTCACTATCACCATGGCTTGTGTCAAAAATAAGAATGATAATCTCTCATGTAGTGTAACTGCTATGATATAGTTGAATGTTGTTGAAGTAGGAATCTATTTATTTTTCCTCATCTGAATAATAATATTATTCCACATCAGAATCATTATAACCTGGTGTGCTAGAGGAAACTACCTCATACCATGGAGTTCACCTTTTTGAATTGTGATTTGGAATTATTGATTTTCATTTTTACCTTTTAAACTATGCTTTTTATATACACATGATGTTATGGAATCTCTTTTTCTAGATAACCTATTTTAAGAATGCTTGTTGGTTGAGTATGATTTTGAGTTTATAATTTAGGATCTGGCTTTTTTGTAACATTTCATGTATATCTATATGTTTCATCTTGATAAACTATATTTTTGACTGATGTGCCTTAGGATTTTTAATAAACCTCAAATCTTATTGACCAATATTATCAATTGTTAGAATATTAAAAGTTATACCTTGGGCTTGTTTGTCCAAACCTTGACCATGACAATCACATTATTGTAGATATTTTTGACAAAAACTATACCATATTAAATGTTGATCCTCATTTTGTAGAGATAAGTTTTCTTGATTTATTTGATCTTGGTGTACTATTTATTACTATGATTATTCTTTTAAAACCTTTTATTATTTTGAGTCATGCTTTGGTAACCACTTTTGCACTATTTTAAAATTTGACCCTTTATAAACTGGTATGTGTGTTAGTGTATGTTATTTTTATCAAGTTTCACTATGTGAGCCATATTTATTCATGATCTATTGTATTTTCCTTTTTAGTGATAGAAATAAATTAGTGTGACTCCCATGCATTCTATGATATGCCCAAAAATGTTTGGATCTCCTCATTGGGTGTAGAGGATGTAGGTTGATTAACTTAGCTTTAATAATATCCCTTAGTATCTCACTTGAAATATTATTTGAATTTTGAATATTTTTGTAAGTAATAGTTATATATTTACCTCATTTTGATGTCGTATTTTGATATGTAACATTTTTTTACCAAAAATTGACTAGTTGAAGATGTATACACATGATTTATATTATTGTGCCCCAGAGGCCTTTGTATTGTAAATTGATTTTCCAATGTTCTAATATTTTCATGTAATAGTTGATTATGATTTTTTAAACCTATAATTATCTTATTTATATAGAAAATTTGATCATGTAGAGTATCACAAGTGCAAACCCTAGTTATTTGTATTTGAACATGTAGGTACACACACTATAGGGAATAAGTGTGAATAGGCCACTTAGGAGGATTAGTGATAGTTTTATAGGCTACATCATCTCATGGAGGAATGATAAAATGGTCCTAACTATAGGGAAAGTAGCTATCATCCTCATGGAGATGAGAAGGAGAAGTAAATTCTTTCTTGTGTATAAGTTATGACATTGAAAATTGAAACATAGTGGTTAGTTTATGTGCTAGATCCTCTATGTGTGTATGTATTTACTTGTTAATGGAATTTCATATAGGATAAAGATAACATACAAAATAAATAATTCAACACAAAGATATTTTAGTTTATTTGAAACATCATGTATGCATATCTCTATGTGATTAAATAATAATTTCTTAACTATTTTGCACATAAAAGAAAGATAAAATGTTATGGAAAGAATTCAACATGAAATATATCTGAGTTGATTTAAAACATAATGTATTTATATGTCTATGTTATTAAATAATAATGTCTTAATTAGTTTCCACACAGAAGAAAGATAACATGTTATGGAAGAATGCAACATGAAAGATATTTTAGTTGATTTGAAACATCATGTATGCATATGCTTATGTGATTAAAGAATAATGTCTTAATTATTTTTCACATACAAGAAAGATAACATGCTATGGAATATGATGAATATTATATTTTATAGTAATAATCATTTGTACATCTATTGATGTCATTTCTTAGTTCCTTTTGAATTAAAGGGAATAAGCATGTAGATGAAAGTATGAAACTTTGCAATAAAAATTAATTTATTTCTTCTATTATTATTATTAGGATGATATGAATTGGAAGATATTTGAATCTAAAATATAATTTTTGAAAATAAAATATGAGTATAAATAGAAAATGATACAAACCCTAAGTCTGTCTAAGGTTAGGGTTTTTGAATCTAGGGTTTCTTTGAAATAATTTAAATTAGGAATAAAATAAATTGAAACCCTAATGTAAAATTGATTTTAATTATATAGGTTGTGTAAATAAAATCATAAAATCCTAAAATTTGGATTGTTCCTATTTTTAGGGAGCACTTGCATCTGTGTCTATATGCTATATTCCTGTGTGACCAAAACATGTAGCTATGTATTATACCTATAAATCTTGATTTGAACTGCAAACCCTAGTTCTCTTTTCAAATACGATATGAGAAAGAATTGAGTGTGTTATTAGGATGGAATGGATATCCTCAATACCCCATTATGTATAGAGTTTCCTAGATACCAATAATCCAAAGAGGGATCAATTCTAATATAGTTCTCCCACCTAGTGTTTAATGTATGCCCAAGTCAATGTTATAATGAGAGTGGCCCTAGATGCCTTAAATGTGCTTGAGATTTTAGATAATTGAAATCTAGACTTAGGGATGATATATATGGTAGTATGTATAAATTAGGGTAGAATAAGGATAATGTACCTTGATTTTCCATGACATTTTATTTGGTTTGGATAGCTTTTACATCTATTTTACATGTCCCTAAATAGATGTTGATTAGACTTGTATTTATAGGGTTATACTTATTATGTAGATAATAAAATGAGATTAGGTTGACCTTAAGAGGGGAACACATTTAATAAAGTATTTGATGGGAAGATTTGGGGATAAGGATAGTAGTGCCTAGTTAGGGATACTAGCACCATGTGGTTATAATGTCCCAAATGTGGCATGTGTCCTTTTGGTAGACTACTAAGAAATTTAGATTGGGGTTAGAGGTGATAGTTCATGAACTTTGTCTTGACTAGATATAAGTGAATAAAGTCTATTGAATCACTATAAATATAAATCTAAGGCTAGAGAATAGGTCTATGGTAAGTCTATGGATATGGTAACTCAATTGACACTCTTAGAATCCAATTACCACTTTTAGGTGATTACAGAAATATATTCAAAAACCTCAAGGTTGATGGCCTCTATAGGTGGGAAGACCAAAAATAATGTAGGGTTTAAATAAAAATGAAAATCTATCTATTTTACATACCCACAAAACTAGATTTGAGCCAAAAGAATAAAACCCTTATATGAAATGTCAAATTAGCCCCTACATGTGTATAAAATTTAAAACACAACTTACTAGGACACCTAAAATAAAAAATAAAAACAATGGAAAGTAGAGTTATTTCCTTGCCTTCTAAAACACTTCCATCTTCTTCATAATGTATGTAAAACTAGTTGAACAATTTATGAAAACCCGATGCCATAAAAATTCCTTCATTTTATCCACATGAACTATAAAATGACTAGATATATGTTGTTCATCTATAATAGGCCCATGAATTCCTTATAACTAAATACCTCTAATCCTCTTGGTTGCCATGCACCCAAATTTTTGGTAGAGTCTCCCCATGTAATGGGATCTCAAAATGACCAAAATAACCATATTAGGATTGGAAGAATCTCAACATGTTTACATCAAGTGGGGATCCAATACCACCTTTCCAAAGTCAAAAATAAAAAATAAAAACAACTTCAAACTACTGTCAAGCCCATGGTGGGTCATGGCCCTTCCATAACCTAGCCAAAAGACTTGGTCAATGCAACAATACCATCAAGAAGATAAACAAGAGTCTACAAAAACTATAACTGTCAAACAGTGAATAAATAAAATGCTTGAATGCATTAATAAAAAAATCAAAGGTTAATGTCACTATTCAACTTAAGAAAAAATGAAATAGGAGTAAGTCAAGTGATATTAATATCACTCAATATTTCAACATAAAAATGACCCCAATGTAATGAACACATTACTCCAGACAAATTCAATATGATTTAATGCATTTCAAGAGTTTATTAAATATAACTTTCAATGAAATAAAAACCATTAAAACAAGTCACTAAATTGAAAACTAGTCAAAACAAAATATAACTCAACAATTATAATTGCCATCAATGCAAGTATCCTCAATAGGGTAATTGAACCATGACAAAACTATACAAATATAATACCATAGTCATACAAAACTAATGTCATTTAAAGTAATGCTGACAAATGTTGGATTGCACTAAAATTTTAAATCAAAATAAAATATAATAATGAACAAGGAGTCAAAACTGACTCAAGAAACATTATAGAATTGCATTCAACTCCAAACCAAAATAAACTCTCAAAAATTTGAATAAAGCATAATTAAAACTCAAAGCATATAGAAAACAATCAAAGATCATTTTTTGAATTTTAGGTTTGTTGTTTCTTTTTATTCACTTTCTCAACCTCACCTGACTATTTGAAGTCACATCTAACCTATCTCATATCATGTACCTATAGTAACAATAGACCATAAACAACTTATTTTTTATATAAAATAAATAAATAAAATAACATCATCACATAATAATCATATAACTAAATTGAATAATGAATAGTAACTCATTAAGCATGAAATATTTAATGCTACAATGAAACTATATAACAACTATCTCATAATATCTAGTTGATCACTCACAAAGTAACAAAATCATAATATATAAAAACATATGTAATTGAATTGTATCACAATAATAAAATTAAACAATCATGTCCCAAATATCTCATAACTAAAACCACTAATAGAAAGTAAAATAAGTGCATTAAAATAGGGTCATGACACTGAGTGTGCATGAATCTATGAAAAAGTGTGAGTAAATTGTTAATGTATTCATACCATATACCCCCATAATATATATCAATGTGTCAATATTTTTCATTTATCTTAACCATCTAATATTTGAACTAGTATGAATCTTCAAAATATATTTTTTGATCTAATTTTCTACTCAAGAAGGCTTTTGTCTCTATGAAAATCCGATTATAATTCCTCCCTTTTGAGATGAAATATGTATCATGTAAGTAACTTATCTCAAAATATGAGTTAATTGTATCATGTCATGTATAAATATAACATCATGTGAACATGTGGATAATATTTCATCATAGTAGTGTATGTGTTAATCAAGGTATGAATATAAAATATGTAATGCATGGCATATAAGTTCCATATATAGATAGATGTATCAATGAGGTATTTGGTATAGGGATATTTGAATAATAGTACATATTAAAAATTATGATATAAATCATGGCACCAATCAATTTTAACAATCACATGTTAGTGTCACTCGTAAGGCCAAGGACCCCATATAGGTGACATATATGTCACAAAAAACAAGGCTATGGGAAATATGTAAGGGAGCATAAATTATTTATGGAAACATGTTATTCTCATTCCTATAAATATTTTTTATATGTTTGTGCATGTCCACCTAAGTTTGTATGAATCTATGCTCAATTATCTATAAAGTGAGTCCATATGTATAACATATGCCCCTATAATTTTTATTAGTGTGACAATATTTGTCATGTATCTTAACCATTTGATATTTGAACCATTACTAATCTCTAAAATATATATTATTATTTTAGAGATTCATCATACATTATTTATCATGAAGGCTTATATCTCTAAAATACCAATTATATATCTATAAAATCATGTGAACATGTGGATAATATTTCATCATAGTAATGTTTGTGTTAATCAAGGCATATATGTAACATTTTTAATGTAGGGAATATAAATTTCATGTATAAATAGATGTTTCAATTATATATGCCATATAAGGATCTTTCAATCAGACTACATAGTAAATATTTGTGATATAGATTAGGCCACACTCAGTATTGGAAAAGACACATGTTAGTGTCACTCATAAGGCCAATGGAAATGGGCATAAATATGTCAAAACAAATAAGGCCAAGGTTAAAAAACAAGGGAAAATAAATGTGTCATGAATAAGGGGCATTGAGTACATCACATTAAATAAGGAAAATTACCACACTCAAGGAACACAAATATGTCACAAACAAGGGAAAATGGCCACATAATATACAAACACAAAGTACTCCATCATTTAGAAGAGTAAAATCACCAATGCAACATAGAAAGAGGGAGATAGTCTACACCATCCATATGTATTAATGTTAAAACATAGTATAATAACATATCAATGTATCACTATGTAAGATATGAGTAACTATAAATACATGTGAAAATAATCTATGTAGCTTAAAATGGCATAAATTTCATAGAAATATATAACTTTTATTATTGAAACTTATGGAACATGATTACCCAAGTATCAACATGGCCACTAGATAGAGTAAATTATAAAATTTGTATGTCTATGTGTAATCTATATATCCTACATACCACTCATATACCATGAAATGCATGTGTGTATGCAAATAATGTTCCATCTACCAAACATGTGATAGATAACATATGTTAATAGTGAAATATAGAAATCATGTCATGATCAGGTACTCATTTTTTATTTATTTAATATTTGAGTGTTTTTTTAATTTTCCTAGAATTTTGATTTTTTGTGTTTTTATATTTTTAGAATTTGGAAAAGCTAACCAATGATCCCATAAATGGGAGGATAATTGGAAGTGATTGTATCAATTGGTAATGGGTCCTATATTTTTGATTTTAGGTACCAATTATGGGTGGATTTGGATCTAATAGGGAGTAATGTAGTGTACCATATTTTTCATGATCATTTCTCATAAAACATGGTGTATAATGGGTATATATAGATGTTTTAGGACTCTAAGGAATTATTATATAGTACAAGGATGTCTTATTGTCTATGTTTATTTTAGAACATGTTGAGATATATGTGATGTTATTTAATTAATTATTATAGTATATTATGGCTTTAGTGGATCATGAGTAAGTCTCTGATGTGATGAATGCTAAATAGTTAATTGTCTATTAAACCCAACTATGTTCATCTAAATGTGTTTTATAGATAGATACTTTATATGGGTAACAAATGACTCTATATAGTGATCCTGAATAGGGGTATCAACAAATAATGTTGGTGGTGGGGGTGGATAATGAGATATCACTTGTTGTATAGGATATTCATAACATACACCTATAATAATAACAAGTCAATTAAAATGAATGTACTTTAGACATCGATGCATTGTATGTGGGATTTCTCATAATATTTGTATCCAAGGGCAACCTGATAACATGTCAAAGATCATGTTACTCTATATAACCAATAATAGTGTGTCTAATATGTTTGAGCCTACCTAAAGAGGTAATAATATACATTCAAAGACATTATTTTCTTTGTCCATAAAATAATTAACTTATTTTAGTTTATCTTTTAAATATTGTCATATATACCTAAGGAGTGATAATTTTGATCAATAAAACATTATAACTTGATCTATTTTAAATCATGAAATTATGTATAGGTTTATTATTGATATAGTCCCATATAAAGAGTGGATGAAAATATAAATTAGCATCAACTATCTCCCTATGATTAAATGTGATAAAATCTCATTGTGTTGAAATGTTAGTAAGTGTACCAATAATATAATTTATTAGATGATTATAAAATACTAGTGGGGGATGAATTTTATATGAATGATGTACCTCTAATATATCCTTAGTTTATGTTGTCTAATGTCTAGGAAAAGGATCACCAAATATATTCAATGGTTTATTTTGATTGCACTATGGTATACATTATTCTTAAGGAGTTCCCAAATCATTAATATTGTCATATATAAGATCTTGTGTATCAAGTCTTAGTTTATAACTTTTGGTCGTTGAATTCTTTTCAATTTGATGGTAATCACAATATGTTTTTCCATCATATTTCCTTAGTATAACACTTCTTAGATTGAGCTCGTATAGAGGAAAGAGTGTGATAATGTTACACTCAATTAAATTATTTATTAGCACATAAGCAGGTGATGGTAATCTTTAAAATTTCATTTTTGGTGGAATAATTGATTTTAATTAATTTTTAGGTTGCAATTTTACATTGATTGTAACCTTCACCTCATTATTTTTGTCATTTGATTAGACCTTATAATTTGGTTTTATTTGAAATTTGTTATTGAATTTATTGTATAAATAGTTTTTTTATACTTTATTTTTTAAAAATATATTAACTTGACTATTTCATGTAAATTTTCACTTTAAGTTCTAGGGAAGAGTGAAAAGAAACTCAATACGGGTGTGGTTGAAAAACCTATTTATTTATGTGCGTGTTAAATCAAAAGAATGTGAAGAGATCCTATTTGGCTTGGGAGGAAGACCTATAGTTAAGAAAACACTAAATCAAACTTACTTTTTAGATAGATAGTTGGGCGGATTGCCTAGCGATAACTAGATCCCATAAGTGAGAGCTTCCTTAGGGGCTGTCAATCCACATGTTTTAAACAATTAAGTTTATAAAATAGAGTAGAAAGTACTTAAATCAATTAAATAATATTAATAAAATTGATTATACAAAAAGTGATTGTTAAAAAATGATATGCTCAAATGTTAAATATAGAAAAGGTGGGTCAATAACTATGCTAAATGGTTGGGGTCTATTCTAGAAAACTAGGTAGGGGTAGGTAGAGACATAGAAAACTAGATTTGGTTGGGTGTAGATAGGTGAAAAGAGACATCTAGAAATTTTACTAATAGTGAACCATCAACAGTCAAGGTGATCATCATCAGTTGGGAGAACTGTCACTAGTTATCTAACCATCACTAGTTGAGACTAACCATCACCAATTATGGCTAACCATTATTGGTTACCTATCAATGGAATTAGATTGGTGTTGTTGATTGATAGGATTTAGAAGGTAAGTTTTAAGATATGAGTAAGGGATAGATTTATTTTGAAATGAAAATACAATAAGTGAATACCAAAAAGCAAATACTTATCTTATCAGAAGTCACTTGGGTGGATGGTTGAGATGGATTACTCATTGTAGAAGTTATCCATGATTATGATAGATTAATGGTATTTGGAGAACTTGATAGAGATATGGTGGTAAGTTAGCTCCCTAGTATGGTTAATCAATTAATGAAGTGATTGTAAATGATTGACCTATAAAAGGAGATTTTGGATACACAAAGCCTTGATAATAATTATAGATGGATTTGGCCTCCCAAGCCTCTCTATCTTATAGGCACAAGAAAGAGGTAGAAGTGAAGGTGTAACTAGGCCATCTAAGTATAAATTATCCATGAAAAGCTCACAACAATATCTAGACAAGCTATATTTATAAAATCAGCATGGTGGTTTGCATGTGGCTTGCATGCTAAAAGCCTATGCACTGTAACCTAATCATCACTAGTCAGGGTAATCATTACCGATCATCTTGACCATCACTAGTCATGGCTTAAGGTAAAAAGGTGGCTAGGATAGGTTAGTTAGGTCAAACTAATTTTGGTTTGGATTTGGTTAGGTGTTGGAAAGGGGGTCCTAAGATGGTAAAAAGGATTACAATCTTTGGAATCATAGTGTGTGTATTTTTAGCATATACATTTGCCCTTTTTTATTATGAAGATTGAATCAAAAAGGTACAAAAAAAAAATCGATGCTATTCAAAGGTCTTGTTACATTGAGTATGGGAGGAAGTATTCCCCCTCAAATTGAGAGTTTATGAGGTAAACCAGAATTAGATTAAGATTTGATAATGGGTAGATGGTGGGCCATGAGGTAGGTGACAAAAAGAATGGTTGGTCATATAAAATGAAAAGATGCACACAAAATGTGACTAAGTATGATAGCCATGATTGCGTAAATACTAAAGTTGCCAATGTTGATAAAACTAAGGGTCAGTGATAAGAAGACAAGTGACCAATGTATCACATGACTGCATTTAAGCATGGAAGTTGGATATATATATGTATATATATATATATATATATACATATATATACATATATATATATACATATATATATATATATACATACATATATATATACATACATATATATATATATACATATATATATATATATATATGTTAGTCTTTGAGGTTAGGTTAGTGTTTTCATGGGTATCCAAGGAAGGAAGCGATCTTGGTGAAAGCACCAATGGGTCAAATGTAACAAGTATTTGAGGTAAGAAGTGATCCCAAAAAGACACAAATGATCTGGTTGTGCATTAGGTGGTGCAAAAAATGAGTAGTCAACAAGGCAAAGTTGGTTTGTATAGTCAAAATTACCAAGCATGGTCAACATAAAATACATGAATATGTTGGGTTAAAAATGACCAACATTAAGGTGGATGTGGCCAAAGGTGAGTGGTTAGCTAGAGGAGATGATTGAGTTGACTCTATGTGCACTAAGAAAGTGGACACTACCTACATAGTTTTGTGGACATAAAATCCAACTAAAACTTTAGGCCAAATGTAGTTCATCCCATGTAGGTAGATAAAAGGTTGAGCACCTAAGTGGGATGCTTAGAAACTTTTAAAAAGGGGAAAGGTCACCCTGATTGATGATAATTGGGGGTTTCCCCATGGGTTGATCGATGTGGGTCACCTTGATCATCGATGGTCAAGGTAAACCCTAAAAATCTAGAAGGTTAAAAGTCAAAAGGTGAATTGTTTTTCACCATTTGAATTTTGGCATTTTGCTTTGGGTGAATAGTGTAATTTGGTCATTTATTTGTTGGTAATGTTGAGGTGGAAGGTTAGGATCGATTCATTTATTTGAGTGAGGATTGAGCTAATGGAGGATGGATGTGGACATGGTTGAGTGGTAGGATGAGGGCTTCGACCATGCCAATGATCATGAAATAAGGTAATTATTGATTTGAATTGATAGCTAGGTGAGTTTATGATTTGAATAACATATGGTGGTAGGAAATAAAGGGGAGAAAATGGGTTTGTTAAAGCATTTTGATTTTGTTGCCATAAGTCTAGGGTTTGCTAAAGTAGGAAAATTGGTAGAGAAATTAGATAAATATGGGTGTATAAGATTTTTATTGGGTAGAAAAGACTTTAACAAATGGAATTAGGTAAATTCTAAGGGTTTATGGGGTTGTACAAAGGTCATAGGTGTGATTCCTTTCATTGTTAGGTACAAATAAAGATTGTCATCGGTTCACCTTGATTAATGTCAATTGGGCCTGAGGAGAATAATGGGTCCTAAGGGACAAACAATGGTTCTATGAACCATCAGAAGCCAATAGATTTGGTAAAAAGGGGTAGAATTTGGTAAAAAAGTGTTTGTTTAAAAGATGTTAATATTTGAAATTTTAGTTGATGAGGATATATTTTAAGGTTGATGAGGATAGCTATTTAGAGAGTCAATTATGATCTTAGTTAATGAGTGTGTGATAAATGTTTGGAGTATAGGGAGATGAAAAAGGTGTGGTTTTGACAAAGAAGGATATGAGGTGGGGAGGGTTAAATAGAGGCATAATTTTGTGTGAGAAAAATGTATGTAGGGTAAATGTAATGGCGTAAATCATAATAGGTTAAAAAAAAGGTTTAAATTTAGTACTTAGCTTTAGTTGGAAAAATAAGTATGCATGTTTGATGTATGTTACATTTGTAGGCTCACAAGTAGATTTAGTTGAGGGATTGGATTCCCATGCTCTTTGCATAAGTTTAGGATGCCATGACTAATAAAAAGTGGAGGCATATGGAAGCTACTGGATTAGGTGTGATGTGACACTATCAACACCTACCTTAAGATCCTATGATGATCATCACACTCATCAAGAGATGTGATCCCATGATGAACACTTTTTAGATATCAATAAGAGAGATCACCATCTTCCTAGAGGATGTACATAGGATTAAATGATTATCAATTCAAGGAGATCTAGTCTACCACATAGAGAGTGATGAGATAGATTATTTCATAGAACTAGTATATGGTGTAGATCTGGTTCATGCATAGTTTCATGTAGGTTGATTCAGTTATGGTCCAGTATACCAAAGGGCTCATGAGGATAAATTCTTACTCATGATGATGATGATGTCCTTGACAAGTTTTGTGTTACCTAATTTATTTGGAGGGAGGTTTCCATATTTATTACTTGGTGTTTTAATTGAGATGCTAATGGGGAGGACTGTATTTAGATGGTCCCTATTTTTACTGGTGCAGATTACTAAGAGCTCTAGGGATTCTAAACACGTAGGTGATATAAAATTGGTGTTGGTTTTATACTTCACTACTAGGTATTCAAGCATATTTAAGTGTTGAGACCCTTAGGGCTTCCAATGGAGGGTTATATACTAACTTATTACATAGTGGGCTTCCTATGTTGGAGGAGAGGTGGCACCATGACAAGGGTAGGTGGAGGATCTAGAGATATTGAGTGGTTCTAAGATGGATTGGAGAGTCTAATGGTTAGAGATGTTATATGGATACCATATATTGGGTGTCCTCAATGGATAGGACTCAAATATCACACCATAAGGATTCAAAGATGGTAGTGGATATATGAGAGATGGGAAAGTGAGGATGAGATCATCCCTTTTGATCATGTGTAAAGGTAGTTTGGTTTGGTATAAGGGATCCCACCTAACTTTTTAAGGTATCAGAGGGAGGAGGCTAATTTTATGCTACCTAAAACATAGCCATAAGATGTTGTGTTTGATTATGAGGAGCTATTAGTTAGATCTCTCATTGATGATGTGGGGGTTATTGATGGATATGTGACCTAGTTTTAGGGTAGGTATATAGTAACTAACTTCAAATGGGGTGATGGGGGTTGATAGGCCATGGATGTACACCTAATAGGGGCATAGGTTCAAGGTGATGGCTAGGTGGAAACATCACTCATCATAGCATAGGCCCAAGTATAGGTATTATAAGGATAGGTGGCCACACTATATGGTAAAATTGTTGTGCTATAGGGTTAGGTGGTGACAGTCATAGTAGAGTGAGATCAAGCACTTAGAGTAGTCATGTAAGAGAGAGATGCTCTTAGATAGAGGGTAGTAATAGGAGGGTGACTAACATCAATGGCTAGAGGATCAATAGACACAATTATGAGGCTTTGATACTTAGCCACCATTAAGGAACTTAGGTATTACAAGGTGATGGTACTAGATCAACTACTATAGGTGATGAGATATGGGGAGTACAGAGATAGTTTGGCTAGGGGGTTATTTATAACTACCCCAAGATAATGGGCTTCCATAGTGGGCTAGGCAAGGATACTAGGTGGGCACCACTAGATGGGAGGGTAGGGGTAAGTAGAAATGGTCCTAGTACTATTGGGGCTTGATGTATCCATTTTGATATCTATTGATATATAGTGTTTTGATTTTGGCCTACGTGTTTATGTAGTGAGATGTACATCTTTTGAGATAGAGGTTATACATTATTACATGTATTATTTATGATGACATAATGTATATGATGTATGGTGCATGGTTTACGATGTTATATATGGTGTATGTTTATGGTTAATGGTTTATATTCTTAATGTGTTTATTCATGTTTATGCTTATGGTTGATGGTCTATAGTTTCTTGCATATGCTTTTTGAGATGTTTGACTCAATATCCTATGTATGTGATGCTATAAAGATAGTTATGATGTTATGATTTTATTTCTGGACATGATGGGATGTTCAATTGATGGCATATGTTATGTGATATTATAATTTCAATGTCTTTATTGATGGTTATGTTGACATGTTGTACATGAGTTGATGTCATAAGATTAATTGTGGTAATGTTATGGTAAATGGATAGATTGGTATATGATATGGTTCATGATGTTTTTCTCATTGATTTTATGTATGCTCAGGATGAATATATGTTGACATGATGTTTTGATTGTAGATGGATAGGATTATGTTTATGGCATGATGTGATATGATGAGCTTTCATGGTGTTTTGATCATAGATAGGTAGGTGATGTGGTCTATAGAAATAACTCATAATTTTATGTTTTTGATTTGATATTTGTTGTTTATGATCATGGAGATAAAATGTGGATATGGTACATAAAATAAGTAACAAACTAAATTTTGAGGGTAGTGAGAGGGTTTATGAGAAGTATGTCTACATGAACCAATAAAAGATAAGAAAAGAAACATGATGCCTCTTCATTGGTAAGGAAAAAAATGAAACCTAGAGTCAGATCAGCTTAGTGAAAATAAGCCTTTCAAATGTTTTGCATTAGCATGCTTTGGTTGGTAAATAGATATCTTGATCACATATCATAAATTAAGCTCATAATCCCATGCATATGATATATGGATAAAGGGTGGGTGGAATTGGAATCTTTTGTGAGACTATCATGCCTCTTATGTAGGCTTCTAAGAGGATAGTATAATCAAGTCTATGCTCATATATAAAGTGTAGACTGATCAATGTAAGAAGTCTACTTAGGAGGGTTGGTTGTAGCTTTTTGAGATTATTATTTTTAGGAGAGATAATTACAATGCTTCCAATTGATTTTGATTTTGCTTGAGTTTTTTTCTATTTTTATTTTTCTTTGGGTTAGGGAAGTTGATCAATGTGGGAAGCTTTCGATAAATTGATAGCTTTTGACAAGTTCTTGACTTATCCATCCTTTAAGGGAGTGGTCTAAGTTTATGTACCTAGTGTAAATGCTTGTGATAGTTGTCCTTTAAGGGAGAATTAAACCTTAAAATTTTCAATTTTAGATGATTTTTCATTAGATATCCTTAAAGGGAGTAGTTTCTAAATGCTAAGAATACCCCATTATTTTGTTGTGAATTTGATATTGCTTTTCATCTTATTTTATTTTATTTGACATAAACTTGCTTATACATGCTCAAGCGGTTACCTTTATGAAGTCAAAGCTAGAGGTACAAGAAGGTTCAGTAGGTGAAAAGAGGTGTAGGTGATAGTGACCATGGGAACTAATCTTAAGGAGATGGGAAGTCCCATGAAAATCATGCCATACGTAGATCCGTGGTACCCATAGTTTAAGATTAGGCTATGACTATGATGAATAATCACATGATTCAGATATAATTGATTACCCCTTAAAAAATGGAAGTGAATGTGGTTATAGAGGATGAGCTTAAGTTAGATATTTGGTGATTATGATCATACTTTAACAATAGAAAGGACATAAATACAAAGCATTGAGAGGCTCAAGTTCTAGTTTGCCTTCAAGAGAGGACAAATGATAAGATCCTAATCCATAGTTATGGGTTATGATGTAGGGTCCAAGCCAATTGAAAGAAAAATTTCCCCTTTTATTTTCTCCATATTAGTTACATGTTGAGTTTCCTTGAGGATGAGATCCCCAATATTGAATTATCATATTTTTAGGTGTTTGTTATAAATATGCTTGATTCGTTATTGATAGACACAAAGATGGGAATGAGTAGCCAAATGATGTATATTAAGTATTTCAAGTTGGGCTAAATGTTCTTGATGGTAATCATCTTCTAAAATAATGTTGCATAAATATATGTAAAGAGAGGGTATTTATACCTTGAGAGGCAACACAACTTTAGCTCTAAACATGAGGGGAAAAGGTGTAGCACCTATAGGAGTTTATATGATAGTACGATATGCCCATAATGAAAAAGGGATGTGTGGGTTCCAATCTAGACTTGAGGCATTAACCATTTTGGTAAGCATGTTATTAAGGGTTTTTAGAGGCCTTTGCTTGTCTATTTGCTTATGGATGACAGGGTGATGAAAAACTAAGATTTATACCAAATATGTCACAAAATCCTTGAACCTGTTTGTTTTTGAAATATTTTCCATTGTCAGTGATAATCTTATGGGGAACACCAAAGTGGTAGATGATATGATGGGTGATAAATTCAACAATATTTTCATCATTTATCAAGATAAAAAGAATAGCCTCCACCCAATTATTGAGATATTTGGTCATAGTGATGATAGAGTGATGTCACTATGAAGAGTGGGGGTTAATTTCACCAATAAGGTCCAGATCCCATTGTGAAAAAGGCCAAAAGTTTGTGGAAACTTGAAGGCTATAGATGGGTGTGTGATGTAAATTAGCATGTTGTTGTCACTTGACACACTCTTTCACATTATCACAATAGTATTGGTTAAGGGTAGACCAATAATATCCTAGGAAAATGATGTGCTTAGCCACAGTAAGTCCACTAAAGTGACCCCTATAGATACCATCATGCATTTCCTTGCTAGGGTGAGAGGATTCTATACCATGAAGGAAACAAAATTGAAGGCCATCAAAATTACATTTATAAAGGATGCCTTCCATAATGGTATAATGGGAGGTGCTCTAACTAAATAATCGATGGGCATTTTGAGAGAGACTAGATGGAACTATGACAATATTTAGGTAGTCAAAGGTGTTTTGATGCCATAGGGAAGGCTAGATCTCCTCCACATTAAATATGGTTGGGGTGTCTAACTTGATTTAGGAAAGTTTGGTGAGGTGATGGAAAATGACTAATAGCTTAGATTTTGATGGTGCTGATGGGATTTGGGAAGCAAGAGAAATCATGGTGTCGACAAACTTGTTGGTAGATCATGGGGTGGTTTGAATATGGTAATATTCAAATGATGTCAAGAGTTATATGACTAACTATTTATATAGTTAAAAAATATCATTTTTACACTAGTATATGCTATTGACTTTATTGACAACAAGTTGGGAGTCACCAAAGATGTTGATTATTCTAACTCTCAAGGCTAATGTGGTTTGGAGACCTATTACTATGGATTCATATTTAGCCACATTGTTGTTACATTCAAATTCAAGTTTAAAAGATAAAGGAAGTGGTTCACCATCAAGGGGAATAAGGATGAACTAGATCCCCCACCATGTTGACATTTAGAACCATCGAATAACATGGTTACATGATCAATGAAATATAATTGAGATAAGATTACAATGGACTCATCTAGAAATTTAAGAGGAGGTTGGTTTTTTGAAATGGGTACATCAGCTAACTACTCAACAATGACTTTCCCCATAATATACTTTTTCTATAGGAATTCAAGGTCAAAATAATCTAGAAACATGAACCACTTAGCCATACAATAGTTTTCTTATGGCTTGGAGTGCATATACTTGAATGTGTTAGTATTGGTTATGACAAAAAATTTATGGTTAAGAAGGTAGTGGTAGAGTTTGGTGGACACAAAGACTAAGGCCAATCATAATCTCTCAGTGTGAGTATATTGAGTTTTATAGTCTACAAGGGTGTGGCTTATGTAATAGATAGTTTTCTCTTTATGTTGTTCATCTTGATGGGCAAGCATTGCACCTAGGGAATGATTAGTGGTAGAGATATTAAGGTAGAAAAGTCAGTTGTCTTTAGGAGGTGTGAGGATATGTGGAGATAGAAGGTACTCTTTGAGTGCATCAAAACACTTTTGATAATCAACATTCCACTTGAAAGAGATGTCCTTTTTCAAGAGGTGATGGAAGGGTTGGCATCAATGTGAGAGATGAGAAATGAAGTAGTGAATGGATTGGAACTTACCCTGCAAACTATGGAGTTGCTTAAGATTGGTTAGAGGTAGCATCATAAAGATGTATTTTATCCTGGTCATATCAACCTCAATTCTTCAAAGGGAAATGATGAAGCCAAGGAATTTACCTAACAAGACCCCAAAAATACATTTCTAGGGATTGAGGTAGACATGGTAATAGATGAGTCTCTCAAAGATAATATTAAGAATGTCTAAGTGGTCCTTGTGAAGTTTAGATTTTCCAAGGAAGTCATCCATATAGTCTTTGATGATTGTGTAGATAAGATCATGGAAGATGTAGGTCATAGCACATTAATAGGTTAAATAATTATTATTAAGACCAAATGGCATGAACCTATAATATAAATTCCCCTATGGGGTGATATATGTATTTTTGTGTTGATCTTGATTAGTAATTAAAAATTTGATTATAACTCAAGAATTTGTCTATGAGATATAACATCTCATGAACTAATATAAGATCAAAAAGCTAGTCAATGCTATGTATAAAAAGTCATTCTTTGGTTAGATGAGGTTGAGGTCAAGAAATTCCACACATATACATATTCTCCCTATGGCTTTGGTGATAGGCACAATGTTTGAAACCCACTAGAGATAATCAATGGGTTGAATGAAGTCAATAAAGAGGAGGTATTGAAGCTCTTAGTTGATAAGAAGGGCTATGTGAGGATTCATTCATCAAAGTTTATGTCTGATAGGCTTGACATCATAATTGGTTACAATGTTTTGAGTGGCAATGGTTAGGTCAATACCAAGCATATCGATATATGAGCAAGTGAATGTAATGTTGCAGTCCTAAAGGAAGGTAGAGAAGTCCTAAAGTTTTTCTAGGGTGAGAGATTGGCCTAATTTTACAATATGAGGGTTATCCAAAGTTCTTATGTCAATATCCATTATGGATTCATTTAACATGGTTGACATCTTTGGAGGTAAGGATTTATGGATGGAAGAGTCAAGTGTACCAAGGTAGGTGAGAATAGAATCAACATCTTGGTTCTAGATAGTGTTAATAATAGAAGAGTCTTCTCCCACTAGGTTAGGATGGATTAAAGGTATGGATATTAGCACCCCTTCTTTGTTATAAGTTAGGGAGTTGAGGGTAATGATGTTGATGGAAAAAAATAGTTAGGTGGGATAATGTCCTCATCCTCATACTCAGGTGGAGGGGGTGATGGTGAGGAATGGGTCTCTTATTAAATGATGATAGTAGTAGGTTACATGGATTTCTTCTTATTGGGTAGAATGAAGCCAAGCCCATGCTTATTGTGAGGCTTTTGGGTCTCAATCAAGATCAATGTGTGTATCCTATGCTTGTATCATCCTAAGCCAAGTCCTTTTTAGGCACACCTATGAAGTTGTACTTTGGCAAAGTCCAATTTGTCCAAGTAAGAGAATATAGAGCAGAATAGTTATGGGGAAGAGGGGGTCATGGAAACATTAAGTGGCATGTCAATTCCACCATAGATAAAATGGGTTTGTGATTTTATAGGCCCTAAGGGAATAATGGCTTCATTGTTGGGGTCATAACTTGGGTGGTGGTTGAGTTTCTCATACTCTTAGGGAGTAGGGAAAACATCGAGGGTAAGGAGTCAGTATTATTTGAGGGTAAAGTGGTGGAAGGTAGATTCTAAGGGATAATTGGTGGGTATTTGGTCTATGAGAATAGACAAACTAGTAAATGCTAATGTGGAAGGAAAAGTATTAGCTTCATTTTCTCTTGTTGAGAGCTTGGTGACAAATGCTTAGGGTGTTATTGCAAGAGGTAAGAGGATGTAATTAGGTTGTTAGGTCATGTTGCATGATATGAAAGGGCTTGGGTTAGGTTGTATGGTAACAACCTGACCCTCGTACTCAAATTTGAAAAGACGGTGAAGGGTAGAAGGTACATAACCCATAGCATGGATCCAAGGTCTCCCTAGTAGAACATTGTACTAAAATTCACCTTTGACCACATAGAAGAGTATGAGGAGTGTGTGTAGTCTAATATGAGTGTGGAGGAAAATAGTTCCCAATGTAGTAGTCATGGTGTCATTGAAGGATCTAAGGATAGCTAAAGTTTTGGATATGACATTGTTTGATAATTTAAGTTAGTCATAGGCATGGGAAGATATGATTTTGATGTTGGCCTCACCATTGATCACAACCTATTTGATGTGGGTTTGGTTGATGTGGGTAATAGTGAAGAGAGGAAGATCTAGATCCTCAAGGTGGATAGAGGATATCTCTGAGTCCTAGATAATAATAAGGGTGGATTGTTGGAGAGCACCTAAAAAGACATCTATAGGTGGGGAATCACCTGGTCTAACCTCAATAGCTTGTATAGCCTCTATGATGGCCTAAAAATGGTGAGGTGAGGTGGAAATGAGCTTGTAGAGGTTTATCTTAGCTAGAGTTTGGTGTAGTTTGCTTAAGAATGACCCTCTTGATGGATTCAAAAGGGTTAGCCTTAGAGGTGTATTTAATGATAACTTAGCTAAAGATGTAGAGGTTTAGATCTAGTTTGGTTTAGGGTGATTTATGGGATATGTCCATGGAATGGACACTTTATCCTTATTTTTATCCTTTTATTGTGATCATGTGACCACATTAATGGTATGGATAGAGGGGAAATGTGTGATAGGAGCTTGGGTATATTCTCTATCACTCTAAGGTGAGAGTAGAGGATTAGGGATTCACTATAAAATGGTTTTTGGGTGTATTGGTAGAGGATTTTGAGAAAATTCATCAAATAAGAGATCATCCTCTTCATAGAGCTAGTGGATAATGGCCTAGAGAGATTTGCAATTCTCTATGTCATGCCTAGGTGTCTTATGATAGGAATATATTTGATAGTCATTATACCAAGTTAGTTTCAAACCAAGAGGATCAAAGGGCCTAATATGGGGTAAAGTGAGGTAAGATTCTTGAAGTAACCTTTGGAAAATGGTTGTATATGATTCAGCTAGAGGTGGGGTAGGTCTAGTGGTTGTGGTGTTGGTTGGGAAGATGGGCATGTTGGTATCAATGGGTTTGGTGAGAGAGGGTTTGGTAAGTGGTGTTTATGGTCAATGTTTTTGGTATGGGTATGCTAGTTATTGGGGTGTTTGAGGATGATAGTCTAGACATTGGTAATCTAGGAAGGACCAATACATTATACAGTAGGTGGGATGGTGTAACCAACAGCTATGGGTGATGTATGTTAAAAGGAACATATTTTTTAAGCAAAGTTGAGGGATGGGAATCCAATATATAAGGCAAGGTAGAGGGAGGTAGAATCCTAGCCATATGGCTCTTCAACATTGTTTCCCTCTTAGATGGTTTAGGTTAAGGTTTGGGTATAGGCTTGGATGAGTTTAATTTCACTTTCAAGGATGGGTGAACCAAGCTTCGTGTAGGGAAGCCACCAAGAGTTTTAGAAGGTTTGGCTAGTGGTGTAGTCATTGGAGAGGTAGCTATTTTGGTTGAGTGAGAAGGTGAGGTGTTGGTATAAGTTTTGATCAGTTTAAGAGGTGGTGGAAAAATGATTGATTTATTTGTTAAGGGTGTGCCAAAAGGTTTTAGTTTGTTGATGTAAGAAAACACTAACTAGTGCCAAAAAGTGGACTGATCTATGTTTGAATTTATAACCATAGCTAAATTTTGAATGAGTTTCAAAAAAGGTTTGTATACTGGTCCAACCTCTTAGGTAGTGGGTATCAAGGATACACCTATTGGATGAGGAAGAGGATTGGTAGCCTCACTTATTTCCTTAAGCAACAAACGTATGTTTAGATTGGGTGGCTGCTCCCTGAGGGGTGTTTGTGAAAAATCTATTCCCCTAGGTGTGATGTCCATAGTTTTTGTTTGTCCTATGGCTAGGAGGGATGGTAGGTTAGGAATGGTTTCTTGTTTAGATAGGTTATTCAAAGGGGTTTTTGATGATTCTAAAGCCTCTATGAGTGAAGATAAGGAGAAAGAAACCTCTATAGTTTGGGCCTCAAAAGGAAGGGAAAGTGATTCCACCATCTTGGTGGGTGAAGTGGGGGAGAACTAAGTAGGTTGGATGGTATTTTCCCCATTAATAAGCATATTAAGGGTGATATTAACTATGTGGGCATCATGAGAACATTCAACTTGTGTGTCCTCAATTTTGGTAGGGGCATGGTTGGGAAAAGGCTTCTTAAATATATCTAGAGCTTGATTTTGAGGGGTATTAGGATTATCCAACATGAGTTCCCCCTTGTCAATAAGGCTATAAATAACATATTAAAAGTATTACATCAGCTGATGTCATGTCCAATCACCCAATGTAAATCACAAAGGTCATTCTCATTATACCAAGAAGGTGTTGGATGAGAAGAATTAAACTACTGAGGAGATTTTGTGGGGGGAAGTTGTATGAGGTTAGATTTTAGTAGTTTCTCTAGAGCTACATCATAAGATTCTCCAAGGAGAGTTAACTATTTTTGGTTGCTTTGGTTCCAGTCCTTTGTGTTTTGGTTAAAGGTAATGGGAGAATTTTATTGGTTGACATTGGGTGGAGGGGTGGTTTTAAGAAAAACCACATTCACACTTCCTTTAATCTTAGTTTTGATGTTGGCTTGGTTGCCTATTTTGGAGGAAGAGGTTTTGTTGGTATTAGAGGTAGATTTTTTAGTTTATAGCTTCAATTTTCCCTCATTTATGGCTTTATTTTATAGCTTACGCACCATGGCAAAAGATTCATCAAATTTTTTGAAGATTTGGACACTTAGTTTAGAAGATATATTTTAAGCATATGCTCGAGAAAAAAGCTCTATAAGTTCATGTTGAGGTAAGGAAAATGAAATCTAGTTAATAAAGCTTCTCTAATGGGTGATTAAATTAGAAATGGACTCATCATCAAATTACCTAATATAATATAAGTCAGTGAAGATACCTTCTTGGAAATGTTAATGAAAAAATTATCTAAGAAGACTTGAGCTAGTTGGGTGAAAGAAAAGATCGAATGCCTAGGAAGGGAACCATACTATTTAAGTGTCAGGCTGAATAAGGACATGGGGAAGGTTTGGATGAGAAGGGAATAATCATAATAAACATGTAACATACATGCGTAAAATCCCTAAGGTGTTGTTGGGGGTCCTTCTTTCTCTATAATTTAGTAAATTTCAAAAGAAGGTCTAATAAGGACAGTGGGATGAATAGGTTTATTATAAATATGCTCATAGGATAGGATGTTATGAGCCCTTCAAATGGATGAATAAATATTTTTCATCTTGTCCATGAGCATCTTCATTAGCTTGGCTTGAGGTGTTGGACCAAAAGGGTCTTAAGGTGGATATTGTGGTTAAGATTGGGTAACATATTGGTAATTTTTTAGTTGTTGAGAGGTTGTCACCTTTTGGAATGTGGATACTAAAGAATGGGTAGGTGGTATGTAAAGATAGGTGGATGATGGTGGTAGAGTGGTGGGTACATACCCTTTTGGGTTAGGGATGTATCCTATATTGGGTTAAATGGGTACCTACTGAGGAGTCCCTATAGATTGGACATCGACAGTAGTTGGGTTGGTAACAAAAGGAGAGGTAGTGACCGTCCTGCTAGTAGGTGGTGAAGTAGAGGGGATAGATAACCCTAGGCCTGGTAAAGGGGTATTGACCAATGGGATAGGGTTGATAGAGGGAATTTTGGTAATGTTAGTGGTAGTTTCTCTAGAAATAAGTGGAGCATGATGCATTAACAATAGGGTTATTCCTAAGGTGTAAGACTCATTTATAGAGGACAAAGGTGTAAGGGTAGAGGTTGGTTGGATAGCTTGGTTTTTAACTATGGAATAAAAGGTGTTAGTAGATGAATATGTTTGGGTAGTCAAAGTTTGGGTGGTGACCATGGTAATAGGGATACTCTTCATAAGGTAGGATGGAATGCCATAACAAGGATCCTGAGGTGGATTTGGAACTAGGGCATGGAGAGGGGATGTGTTAAGGTAGTGCTAGAGGGAAATTAGATTGTTGTCTAAAAAAGTGGTAAAGTCCATGTATCCATGGGAAAATACCTAAGGGAAAGTACAGATTCCAAATGAATGAGGTGAGTCTTCTACCTCAGAGATGTACTCCATAGTTGAAGAGGTAGAAGAGGTTGATTTGAGTGATGGGTTATGCTCTTCTAGGTCTCTTCATTGTTGGTGAGTGAAAACCATACAAGAAAGGGGGAGATAAAACAAGAATAAACTAGCCACTCAAAGAAGAAGAAGACAATAAAATGATCAAGGTAATACAGATAAAAACTATAAATTATGTTAATCCTAGAGGTTAGTTTTAGTCTCACTTTTGGATTATGCCTTAGTTTATGACAATTGTGATAGAAGTTGGCTTACGAACCAGGTACTATAGAAGTAGTTTATAGTTGGTTTTGGGTTGTTTAGATGCTTAAAATAATTTGTATTGGAATTAATATGTGGCTAGGTATTGGGGCCTACCCCCTCACTTCATAGTCTCACAATGATAAGGGTGTGGGGTTCTTAGCCAATATATAATGATATCTAGAGTTTATACACAACTAGAGAGCTAAGTTAGTTATCCCCTTGGTAATGACCTCTAAGTAGGATTTCTAGGAAAGGGTAAGGGGAATGCTAGGTGATGAAATCCTAGTTGAGCTTTGTCTCATATTATTTTTTTGTTTGATTGATGAATGTGGTTTGGCTAGTGTGTGCAATAAAAATGATGTTATGATAAGATTAATGTGATTTAATTCAAAGTAAACTATAGTTAAAAGCAAGTAATGGATGTGGTTTACTTTAATATTGAAAGAAATTTTAGTTTCAATTATGAGCATAGATAGAGAAAAGAACATATAAATTCAAAGAAAAATGTGAGTAAAGACTTTATATCCCATCAGGTTAGTGATAATGTTTCATGTAGATTTTCACTTTAAGATATAGGGAAGAGAGAAATGAAACTGAATACAAGTGTGGTTGGAAAAATTGTTTGTTTATGCATGTGTTGAATTAGAATATTATGAAGAGATCTTCTTTGGCTTGGGAATAATACCTATAGATAAAAAATCAATAAAGCAAACTTGTTTGTTAGACAGATAGTTGGGTGGATTGCCTAGTAATAACTAAATCTAGAAAGTGAGAGCTTCCTTAGTGAATCCACACATCTTAAACAATTAAGTTTATAAAATAGATTAGAAAGTACTTGCATTAATTAAAGAAGATTAGTAAAAATGATTATATAAGAGATTCTCATTAAATAAATATATGATATACTGTTTAATATAGAAAATATAGGTCAATACCTATGCTAAATGGTTGGGTTCTCTAGAAAATTACATAGGGGTCTACAAATAGGTAGAGACATGGAAAAATGGATTTTGTATGGTGTAGGTAGGTGAAAAGAGCTTGCTATAAATTTTATCGATAGTGAACCATCAATGGTCAAGGTGACCATTGTCGATTGGGGGAACTATCACTGATTGTCTAACCATGATCGATTGAGACTAATCATCACTCATTAAGGCTAACTATCACTAGTTTCCTATCAATAGAACTGGGTTAGTGTTACAAAATATGGTTGGATGGATGGTTGAGATATATTGCTCATTGTAGAAGTTGGTCATGATTCTGGTAGAGTAATGGTATTTAGAGAACTCGATGGAGAAATGGTGACAAGCTAGCTCCCTAGTATGGCTATTGGATTGTTGAAGTGCTTGAAGATGATTGACCTATAGAAAGATATTTTGGATACAAAATGCTCTTGATAACAATTATAGATGGATTTGGCCTCCCAAGCCTCTCTCTCTTATAGGCACAAGCAAGAAGTGGAAGTGAAGGTGCAACTAGGCCATATAAATATAAATTATCCATATAAATGCTTGTAACAAGATTCAAACAAGTTATATTTAGAAAATAAATGTGGTGGTTTGCATATATATTGCATGATAAAATTCTAAGTGGTGCAACTTGACAATCACCAGTTAGGGTGACCATCTCCAATCAACCTGACCATCATCAGTCATGGCTAAAGGTAAAAGGTGGCTAGGCTAGGTTAG
This sequence comes from Torreya grandis, assembly GCA_037957365.1. Classification (NCBI taxonomy): domain Eukaryota; kingdom Viridiplantae; phylum Streptophyta; class Pinopsida; order Cupressales; family Taxaceae; genus Torreya; species Torreya grandis. The sequence continues at coordinate 159,656 of JARHVA010003108.1, read as the reverse complement.
GTCAAACTAACTGTGGGTTGGGTTTAGTTAGGGGTTGGAAGGTGGATGCTCCCAAGGGGGTCCTAATATGGTAAAGAGGATTATGAACTTTTTAATCATAGTGTTTGGATTTATAATGTCTACATTGACTTATAAATCCCTCACTATATGACATAATCCACCAAATGATATGAATGTCTTAAATAATATTGACTCATTGTCTAGTGATAACAAACTTTCATTGAATATATCTTATAATTTACTATCAACCATAGCATTAGCCATCAAGGATAGCATTATATTTTATCTAAGTACATAATCATTGATTGGTTCATTGGACCCTTTTTTGACCTTCTTAGTTTGTACATATGATAGATTCTCATCAATATTGATGGAAAAAATCACTTGGAATTGGTTGGCCAAGGAGTTTAATGCTCTTATAAATTATAGGAGGAGATCATAGAATCATTTTAATTCATAGTTTAGATACTTATTATAAATTAATTTGTCAAAAAAATAATTATATGAATAGTTCAGACATGCTACATGAAATTATCTTAAGTGTTGCTCGGATCACCTTTACCTTCATATAATGGAATATTGGGAGATAAAAATAATATTTTTAAAGGGTAAGATGATATCTCAAGGGATAATGGGTTATGGATAAAATTATATGGATCTATGGAATGACTATCTCTTGATGCACTTTTATCTAGCTACAACACCTTAACATGCAGAGTTGTAATAGTCCACTCAAGGGAATATACAATAGGTGAAGTTGGTGATGGAACATTCATAGTCATCATGGGAGAGGTAAAGATTTATTTTGTAGGAATGAGTATGTAAATTTATTAGAGGAATCTATTTTCCCATAAAATTTGGGTTGATGTCACATAAGTCACTAGAGGTGTAGTCATAAGAATAGTATTGGTACTATTGGTCTGAATACCTAGTGTGAAAGCTTAGGCTAACCTTTTATACTCGTTTCTTACTATATACAAAATTACATCAATCTGATGTGTATTGATGTTTATATATTTAGGAAAAATTTTATCATCCATGGCATATAGTTTACCTTTCTATATATTATTAGTCTCAATATGCATGACAATCCCATTAATCCACCAGATATGATATGTTACGTAAGCCATATTAGGATTAACAAAGGAGATCAAACATGCCCTTTTAAGTCTAGTGGTAACAATAGGAATAATGGATTGGACGTTACAAAAATATGATTTTAGAATGGCTTGGGATTGTTCATTAGTAATTTTATCCTTATTCATGAATTTGTATTTCATCTTTATTACCCATTTTATTACACAAAGTACCCAAATAAGATACAATATCCATGTAGAATAATATGAAAAGAGTAACTTAATTTAATTTGTTATTGTATATTCTCAAATATGATTTTGCATGATATTCTAATCTTGTACACTTGATAAAATATAAACAAAGGTTTAATCCCTCAGTTTAGGACTTTGTCGATAGGGATTTTTAAGGGCCCCTAAGAAAAATCCCTTTGTCAAATCCTAACAAATATTAGAATTTTGACAAGGATTTATATTTTCCATAATTTTACAAATGGATATTAATTAAGCTAGTATGTTTTTTTATTCTATGAGATACATAGGATAATATAAAAAGCAATAACTGAATTGAAACATACCAAACTAAAACTAATGTAGTTGAAATAATTTTTAAGTAACCCATTATTTATAATGGTAATTTGTATCTACTATATTTGATACATTTATAGTCTCAACATATGGATCAACTATATAACTTATGTATTACTGACTCTTCTTATTTTAGTGAATGAGTTCCAAATTTTAAGCACTCTATCATATGGAAATGTGTGTACTAGTTAATGAAAACATATAATACCGAACATGTCTAGATATTTCTATCCAATCTATTATGTGTTTTCAATTTTAAAAAAATGATAATGCACTAACAACCATTTCATATTCCAAAAACACCTAAATAATTATTTGGTAGATTTCATACAACTGAAAAGATTCACTAATATTTTCCTTCAGGATGGCCCTAGGATATATTTTTTTCTATAGCCTTGTAATAGTACCATTTTCTATTGTTTCATTTAGGCACTTACATTGATCGATCATTGTGATTCTAAAAAGGGTTGAAATGGATGTAAGTCCTAATAAAAAATACATTGAATTTCAAATTTATTGATATCAATAGACTTATAAAAAAGTTTAATGAGAGTGCCCATGTATCTGATAAACAAATTACTGATTCATTCTTCACCATCTTGGGTTCAAAATGTGGGATTCACCACTCCCATGACTTCAAAGCACTCAACCATTTTAAAATATTCTCCATTTTTTGTAAATAATTTATCCTTTATATTTGTCAATTTTATATATGTTTAAAACACAATAGTATCATAAAGAATACATGTTATAGTCACTTATTCAATTTTTGATCCTCCTATATGAACTCATCTTTGGAATATGTGCAGCGGTATCCATTTTACATTATTAAAGATACAAATATGATCCTTAATATTAAATTCAAATATTTTTTTGGATCCTCAATATCCATTAAATTTTGAAAACTAACAAAAATAGGTTGATTAAAACTATTTTGCATAAAGTTTAAAACATCAAGAGATTGACAACCCTATTTTCTCAAATGTATGAAGTTTAAAATGTATCTAGCTCTCTCCTAAGCATGTTTCATCAAAAAATTGATTTCCTTTAACATTGGGATAAAACCACATAGTAATAGAATAATTTATAAATATATTAAGTGCTACAAAAAATCTTTTGTTGTATCAACTTCCATATGACATTTAAACATAAAACCTATCAACAATGGATATTATTCAAAAAAAATCATGTAGACTCATACATGCATATCCATATCATATCATTATATTTAATAAGTTTTTTACCACTCGTAAACTAAATTTAAAATTAATAAAAATCTATAAAAAATTAGACTTCTCTACATAAAAGTGTGAAAATCAAGGATAAGCTCTTCCACTTTTATGAGATTTTCAAATGTGCTTATAATTTTGAATGCAAGATTCATTCTTTGGTCCATGCAATGAATTGGAATCATATATGGATAAATTTGTGCTTTTAATCAAACTAAAATACCATTTATATTCCCTTAAATTAACTTTTCACCATCATCTCTAGCACAAACAAATGTGTACCTATATCATAATTATCTATCCTAACAATATCCTTCAAATTAAAAATAACCAAACTGTAATGGTTTTTAGCATTACAATTTTCAACCATTTTATGTATAGATAATATATGATTTTGCCTTGAATGGTTCTTAAATTTTAAATATGAATAAAAAACCATGTTATGTTCTCAAATGTTGTGACCTCATCAATGGATAATGAGATAATCTTACATTCTTAACTTTTTGTTTCAAATCTTCCTTCTCAATAATCACAAGACATTTTGACATGTCCCAAGCATTTCCATCTAACCAATGTGGTTTTGGAATATTATGAATTCCATTATGTTGAAACACAATCTTGTAATCTAAAAAATTAGATATAGGTCTTCCTTTTTTAATAGTGTGGCATATAGTTATGAACTATATATTTTTGGCATGATGATTAAACTAAAAATTTTTCCTATTTGAGCTATAATTGTTCCTCTTTTCTCAACTAAATGTCATATATGTCTATAATTATTTTCATACTATGTTATGTATCTAATATGAATACATTCTTTGGCTTCTTTCAATCTATATGTTTTATTGGTTTGTCTATCTTCTCATTCTACTGACACATATACTTGTCCATAATGTTACTCAATTGTGTCTAAGTTAAGTTGTATTTTGTGTTCTTTTCCTAATTTCCAAGTATATAGTGTACATTTAAATTCAATTGGGACATCATTACTATTTTATATATCTATTAGTTTAATGAAAGGAAATTTATATTCCCAATCAAACATAAAATACCTTTAAATTATCCATCTACTTCTCTTTCTTTGCATATAATTATGAGTACTTTTCTCAACTTAATTTTGTGTTTATTGAGTATAAGTTTATTCTATTGGATGGATCTCATCATCAGGAATATACTAAAGTTTCCACTTACTTTACATAAATTTTATATTTGTATTTGCAACTAAAGTTGTTTTATGAGATCTAGTAATTAATTCTAATGTTTGCATCATATCATCTGATTTATCCTTAATTGGAGCCATGACATATTTAGGTATGTATTCAAGTGGTGGCATGTCATCATTAATAATAAATTCAAATGGTGACATGATATTGTAATCAATTCTTTCATTTGAATAACCAGTATTATTGGGGGAGTTTGCATGCATAAAGGTTTTGTAATTATCCTTGAAATGTAAAATTAAACTTACTATAAATAAATAAATAAATAGTTCTTTGTTAATCATTTATTAATAATATTTTTAGTGGATGTAGGTTGACTTTACTTGCGTGTTATGTTTAGCTGTCTAAAATAGGATAATATGTTCTTTGTAATTGATAATTGGCATGGTATCTTACCATTATCAAGATAAACCATTAAAAAAAAAATTATAATAAAAATATCCATACATCTATGTTTCACAAGAGTTTTCCTATGATCTAGATTTAAACATTTTCAAGACATAAAAAAGTGCTTAAAGTGTGTAACTAGATGTCTAAAGTGTGTAGTATAACATCTAAGTTATGTATCCAAGAATATAGGGTATGTAAGTATACTATGGTCAAGTTTCCATAGGAAACATCTAGGTGTGTAATTAAAACCATCTATATCCTAGTGTATGTCAAATGTGGATGGGAGTCCACATGTTCTAGATGGACCTCCATGGGTTATAGTAAAATATCAATCATCTAAAGAATATATTTGGGTGTATTTTCTATTTATTATAAATGTTGTGTTAATATATTATATATAATATATATTGGTGAAATAGGGAAGAATTTCCTTTGAGGTCATGGCAATTTATATCCATAATTTTAAAATCAGCTATAAATGGTAGGTGAGGTAACCTATAAATCTAATCTACAACCCAAAAATTTACATGACTCAGTGCTCTTTAATAGTCCCAAAAATTCACTAAATAAAAAATTTATGAAACAAAACATTCATGAATTAACAAATATTTGCCACTAAAAAAACCATTCTTGTCAATTCTAAAAGCCTCACATTCACCATCTGAGTATACCTAACTATTTATCCTATAGTCTAAGCATGATATTATGATGACCCAGATAAATTATATCTCATAGTATATCTAAAACCTAATTTATATCCTAAATTTATAGCTAAATATATTCAAAAACATTCTATTTTATGTGATACTACCATCTAAATTAGGACACTAGTATTGACGCTAGTATCCCAACTCCAACGTTAGTGTCCTTGCCTTCTAAATTTTCAAATTGAAAATATATTGGCATTCACGAGTTGACATATTTATATTGATTAACCCCACCCACATGATATTATTTAAAAATGTGTGGTATAAATACAAATCAAAATTTATTGATTATCTATAGAAGCAATGTCTATCAATCATTGAGCAAGCTCACACTACATTGAAAATCATTTTAACAACTAAGCTATACTTCCCTATTTATAAATAATTAATATTATAGGTATTTATATAGGTATGGAAAATTAAAATAGAATCCCTTGATCATTATTTTTAAAGTTACAAGATATATTACTAGATGCACTTGTGTACATCATATTGCACAATTTTTTATACACAAGACCACATAAGGGTAAAACTACATCAAATTAAGGCCCTCTTCAGAGTATATGAATATGTGGGTAGTGATCATTGATAGCTGGGTGTTTTAGGCTATTTATAATTAAAATAATCCCACTAACCATGTTTTATAAGGTGACATCTCAATTTGGAGCACCAAGGGTTTTGAAAAAAAGATTGAATCTAAGAACATTTATTCATGATATGAGTTGATAAACTGCAACATGACAAAGAATCCTAATAGGTGTAGGTGGATATTTTAGAAAATATTTTGTATCTTCATCTTGATATAAATGTTGAAACTAGGACAAAAGTGTTGATAGTAGTGCCCAAATCCCAATGGTAGTGTCTAGAATGAAAAAATATAATTTCAATAATTTGATCAATCAAGGAGGAACATCTAGATATCTTATTATTCACATGTACATGTTATATTTTCATGTGCATCATTGAATGAGAGAATTATTTTTTATCTTTCATATTTAAAATTTCATAATATTGTTTGGGATTTGACTTGTGTATATTTAGCATATTATTAACTTTAGCATATTTGTCATACTATTATAAATTTAAATTCATTTAATTTTCCTAAATTTAGAATAGATTATTCCATAGATGATAAGGTTATTCTCATAATCCATAAAAAAGGGTTAAAAAATTAACCAATAATATTAATTAAACATTAAGAAATAATTATAAATTAGGTTTGAACATAAAACATTAAGGTTAAAATCCAAAACCTTAATATCTATGGCTAAAGGTGAAAAAATTATTTATGTGTAGAATTCAAAACTTAGATCATGAATCCTAAACACATAAAATCTCAAATAATATTTTATTTTGTGTATAGAAATTATAAATGATATTTTTATTACCTATGAAAATAATTGAAACCTTGGAAGGATGAAAATTTGGAAAGATGAAACCCTAAGGGAAACTTATGGTTTTACACTGTTTATTATGTTTACGGGTTTACCAATATATTTTACCTTGATTTATATTAAGATGATTTATTTAACCTAATTAAGTTATAAATTATGTAACATGATATATATACTAATATATGACATTCAAGAATAAATATGAGTGTAAAAGACTAAGATTGATTGATCATATTTGATAAGTGGTATATGTTGAATATAGTAAATTAAATAAAGCAATGAGTACTCAAATTTTTTGGGCGACTTTATGACTGTGGTTATATAATATAAGTGAAAATTAGGATAAATAAAGTTTTTGATTCATTCATTTATAAAACTAATTTTATGTCTTTATATGGTCAGATCCAAAAGTCTTGGTCTATATCATTGGTTGATATTGACTTGCTAGTTAGTATTGACCTATATGTAAGTAAGGAATAGTTGTTATACATTTAACTACACTTGTCTATATTTTCTATTTATTTTTATTCATAATTTTTAACCTTGATGATATACATAGCTCCATAAAAATTCTCTTTTTCCTTAAAACCCTAGGTGTGCTTTTGAGGGATATATACCTATAAAAATGAAGAAAGTATAAGGGGTCAAATTGACACCAATCATCCATCTTTGATGATTGATCATTTTCCTGTAGATAATCTGAGGAGGTAAATAAATACACATGTATATCTCCCACCTCATGTAATTTTAAAATTGTGTGAATTTGATATATGTATGTAGATAATGATTTGGTTTTGATACTTGACATTATTTTCTTTAACTTGGCATTAAAGAACTTTAGAATTGGCTTGTGATTGCTCCTAATGATAGGTTTACTAATTTTGAATAATAAATCATATTTTATCAACATCTAATAGTGTATATATTTATATCAAATAATTTTCATTTCCATCATAATTTATACGTTGATTTTTGTACATATGGATCCAATTGAATGATTTTTCATGCGTCTAGCATGTTAGGTTGATGGGCCAACACTCTAGTGAGATTTTATTTTGAAAATAATAATTTTTAGAAGTGATTCATTACCAACCAAAGTGGGTCAATATAATCTAGAGATAATGATTAAATATGGTGTAGTTGAACTATTTACATCTAGACTAAACTAAGAGTCTAAAGATGTATATGCAGGATATTCAGTAGGTTTGAAATAGATAGTGAGGTTCATATAGTTGTGTATTAGTATAACATAAGGTCTAAATTTTAAGGTAACATTCAAGAGTGAGAGAGTAACATATTATGACCTTTTTTGTTGCTCAATTCATATATGTTAAATGTGTGTGAAATGTATAATTTTTAAGTTTAATTTACCAAATTCTAGTATCTACATAAGCTAAATTATATATTAAAATTTAGATCACACTAAAAGACATTATATTTTTTTATCACATATCTTATTACAACTAAAGATCAAAATCCATAGTTCACCTCATGATAGTGCTAGGGTCCATTTAGATATAGTAGGCTAGTATGCTTGGGTAAGATGTCTTATTACCTAATCATCTATTTATATTATATATTAGTGCAACTTAAATTCTCTCACAATTAATTAATTAATCTTCACATTAGACTGATGGATCTATAAGGGAGTCCTAAGGATTAGGGAACATGTTATGGGAAGGTAGGATTATTTTTTATTTTCCGTGCATACTAGCTTTCCTGTGATGATATGTATAGTTCACTAGTAATGCTAAGATTATGTTTGTTAGTTTATGGTCTCTTAGTACTTGATGTGAACATTTATTATCCTTTCTCATTTAATTATAGTGTCTTGTATTTAATAAATATTTATACATCACCCTTATGGTGCTTTGCATCCTTATATCTCAAAAATATCTTTCCCACTATCCCCTTGATGGATATTTTTTTAGTTGATAACTTCCCTCTTCTTTATATTCCAATTTTATATATTTTTACTCTAGATCAGACTCATAACATCCATATATATTACCTCTTCACTTTTTAGTTTATGATTTTTATTGTAATACCTTAAGGAATACAACCAAACCTTCCTCACAAATTCCCATCACCACTCATTTCCAAACCATATTTGCCATTATAGTTGTGTCTTTAGATAGTCTTGTTTTCCAACACATTTATTTAACACAAGTATTGATTTCAATATTTAAATCATTAAACTCTTTTATTCCCATTTGCACATCCTTTTTTGATTATAGTGTTCACTCATGCTACATTAGATGTATTTATGATATATTTCCCCCTTTTTAATCCTAGTATTTACTTATCTTACACTAGATGACATCATACAGTCACTTCATATCATTTTATTTTTATCTTTTGTATTTTATTACATTGGACATCTCTTTCTATAGTTTATTTTTCACATTATGCATTTCTTTGTCTTTCATATTGATGTGATTTATTATTTTTTTCTCACAATTTTCTACATATATTATATTTTGCCTCAACATTTGAATCTTACTTACATTTTGTATGCTTTAAATTAATTTATTCATATATTTTATTTATTTATTTTTTAATATATTTACTAAATATGTCATTTTTCACATCTCCATTTTTATTATTCTTAACCATGCATCTACTCACATTTACTAGAAAATAATATAACATATATCACATAGTAGCATTATTCATAGCATGATATTAAAACCATAGTGTATACTAAAATTAAAAACTATAAGGATAAGTCCATGTAGAAAACATAAATGATAAATATATGTGTGTGTCAAAATTTTATATATCAACAATATAATGCATAGATATCTCTAAGGTTTTCCTTCATCTTCACATGGTTGACAAGGCACCATGCTCCCTAAAGCACTTCTAGTTGTATCTACCTAGAGTGACTTCTTTAGTGTGTAGGTTTGGGATCAAAATCCTTAAATCTCTCCTCATGCTCATGTTAGCTTTGTCTCCAACTATTGCATTTGATTCATAGTCACTCTATGGGCACTAACCTTCATTTTCAAGGAAACCTATAACACAACTACTTAATTTAATATTGTACCCACCAATACTATTTAAATGAAAAGTGAAATAACATCCTAATACCATAATTTAATATATTTCACAAAAACACCAACTAGTTTTATCTAACAAGTGTACAGTCCAATTGAAGGTATGAGTGGATGCCCCATCTATCTAGTATTGTGCTCTAGTAGCACATCATATAGAATCTCATGATGGGTTATCTCCACTATAGTCCTCTACCACACAATATCCACTATTAAATATTAAAAAAATAAAAATAAACATTAGATATCCATTTATAACAAATATACAATTAAATATATCATTATTACCTAACATGTGTGTTTATAAGTCTACAACAAAAAATTTATAGTAAATTTAAATGTAAATTATTTACCTATTTATGGGAATTAATTGATGATGGTATCATCATATTCCCTACCTCAAATGATAAACCATCTACCTTAACTCAATATCGGTGAAACCTCTTTCCACCTCTCACATGAGAAAACCAATATTAGACCCTCTGATGGTGGTACTCATCCCTAGATGACTTATATTTTTCTAGAGGTACAATTAATGATAGTGGGGATAAATAAGTGAGCCCATGTATTTTAATTACAATTTAAATCCTTTAAAACTTATTAAACAATAAACATATATCAAGTTGATCAAGAAACATTAATAAGAAAGCTCATTCATTTGTTGCATACACAAGATCAAACTCACAACACATAGTTACTATGGGAAACTATCATGGGGAATAAAACCCACTCTCAAGAATGAAACACATGGAATACTTGTCCTATGAGATATTATAAACAAGATACTGATCTAATTTTTTAGAATAGAAAATCTTGATCAAATCCTCATGACCAAAGGCCTTTAATAAAACACCTATTTCACAAGGAGCCACTGCCCGTAAGGAAGATCAACTCCTTTAGACCATATTTTGAAGTAAACACCTCCAACCCATAAATTATGTATTTAAAAATTTATTATGGATATTTATTTATCTAAAATCTACACAAAATCCCTCTATATATCATACATTCCTCTCACATAAGAATGCCACAATCTCTCTCTTTCACTCAAGTTGTCCTCATATACACACTTAGACATGTTCACATATCTTAAAAATTAAAGAGAACTATTTGGACATCATAAATATGACATAAAGGTTATACACACATTATTAAATTTTCTCTTCTTATCAACTCATCAACTGGGTACACCGCTCCTTCATTCCATAACTATCACATACACCTTGCACAAGTCTTCTCCAAAAATCTAGAATCCAACATATTTGGTTTCAAATTTTATAGATATATCATTATTATCATGTCCATAATATTTTTTCTATGCCAAAAAAAATTCCTTAACCCTTAATGCATCTAACATGGGCCACACTTAAGCACAACTCCCTTTCAAATAGGCCTAAGTCACTTTTAGGTCCTATGGAGACCCATTTAATTATTTGACACTTCTATGAGAAAATTAAGAACATAAGAACACTTTAAAAACATGAAAAAATAAAAGATGATCTATATATCCCAATTAATTTCCAATAACCATAACAATACCCTTTTACTTAAGCACAATTTGCTCAAACAACATTTTTTGCACACAATCATCGTGAACAAATACATAGTTGACTTCTAAACCTTTGTTCATACTACATATTATTTTTAAAATCTTCATAATGAAAAAATATGGTCCTCATGGACTATAAAACATTATACAACATCTAATTCATCATGATAAATCCAAACAACAACAAAATAAGTGCAAACATCCTTCTCGAGTCACTTGTATAACACAATCAAACACATAGTCATATTTAGACCTTCATAAACTTGAGTATACACACTTTAAGACCTTAAATTAAAATTTATAGATGAAAATTGCAGTACTCTACATATGCACTTCTTACAACATGGTCAAACTATACATACATTGAAAGTTATAAGACAAAAATTAAGCACTAGTTTTTCCTTTGTTAAATTCAAATATTTGAATTCAAACGATCATAGTTAAACATCAAACACTTTTTTGTCATCTCATGTCCTAATTGATTTAGATCAATAAAACACCATAAATATTATTATACAAATCTTGACCTTTAATTCATATTTCACCACTACCAAATGTTAAACCTTCAATAGTTGACCTCATCTCATGTAATCTTGTAATATTGAATCATCATGCACCATCAATATCTATAGATCAGTTAGGTCTTTATCATGAAACACTCACCATTAAATATTTATCAAAACCCATTTGATCATGACACTTGGAACCTTTTAATGTCTTTTAAGCAACTATATTGTTAAACATTGAGAACTTTTCCTTATTCAAATAAGCATGCACCAATGATCTTGATCTATATGAATATTTGTGATCCATTGGATCTTAGAAGAAGATTGATACTTAAATTCATTAACCAATGAAAATTTTGACATACTTGACTTGATACACACCATATATATTCACTATATTATTTCTTGTGAGCCATTATATCTCCATCTAGTCCTAATATTTAACATCATGCAAAAAATAGACTAAGTATGGGGACTATTATTATCTGCCTATAAGGCTAACTTTGAACCTCCATATATTTTGCTTAACTCAAGTACATATTTTGAAATTTGGACCATATGATCTCATAACATAGGAAAATACAACCATGTTTCAATCTACTCATATAACCCTCATGTGTGAGATATAATGACAATAAAATTCTCCATCCAATTTTTTTGCCACAGAGCCAACTATGTCAAAAACTTATCTGAGAAGCCAAATTTGAACATGTATGTCTTTTTTTATGCTTCATTACCTAACTTAAAATTTATCAAAAACCAACTAGGCACAAAAATTAACAAACAAATATTATCAACTTATCCTAAAACATACACACATGTGAGATATGGCACCATCAAAATTCCTACTCGGCTCTTTCTTGCCTCATGAAAATTTGGATAAGTATGGGAAAACACTATCAAAAATCCTAAGATCCCAAATTTTCACAAACATATATTTGGCTACACTCAATCACATGACCCTAAAATTTTCACATAGAAACTAGGAACTAATTTTATCATAACCATATGACTAAATCCCCCTACCACATCCACACATGATAATTATGATGTTAGTAAAATGCCTACTTGGATTTTCTACCACTGGACCTAAAGTGTCTAGATGAAAACAATGATAAACCAAATGAAATACACTCATGAACACAAGCATTCAATTCATCCTTAAAATATGATATGACCCCTTTCACATGCTCAAAAATCCACACTTATCCCTAATCATCTCTAATCATGGAAAAATTGAAGATCAACCAAACCTCCTTCAAGCATACTAAGACAATCACATTCCACACTTTGTCATTATTACTTAGAATATCAAGGCACTTCATCCACTCACCATGAAACATTAATTAAATCACCATAACATACTTAAAAACTCTCTAATAATATTCCCCCTTTGTCATTGATGTCAGTACACATGATACATCTCACCTTTTTCTTTCTTCAAGCACTCTCAAATAGGAACTTTCTCCCCCTTTGACACAATGAAAAATTGGGTACCAACTAATCCTTAGTAACTAAAAATATTATAAAAAGGATAGGTACACCTTATAAATATGATATAAACTCCCCCTTACCTTGATCTTGACTCTTCTTTGCCTTGATAAGTTCCTCTTTCTCCATGGCAACACTCTCTTTAACCAATCACTTCACCCAATGAATATAGAACACACACAAGTACTAAAATATGATGGAATTCACCAAGATACATATTAAAGGGACTCCCCCTATGATATATGATCCATTTCACCTATTGATCATCTTTTATATCTCCATACAACATGAAAAACCACCATACATGGTCACTAGCCTTCTTTCTCAAACCACCTTAAGGACCACCAAAAAAAATTCATGCCACTCACAAAACAAAAAACATGCACTAAACCAACTTGATAACTCACCTTGAAATAATCATGCCTTTTTATTTTTGGAAAAACTAAACAAAAATCATTCTTCTTCGCATTAGGCATGTCTAGTCTCCTTGTAACCCTACCTAGAATTTGTAGAGCCCACAATTTTATTTAGATACAAATTAAATACTTGAAACTTCATATATTTAGCACTATCATATGCCTCTTTAAGAAAACCAATTTTAAATTCCTATATCAACATCTACAACATACTTCCTTCAGAAATCAACTTGTTAACTAAGTCTCCATTTTGACAAAACATGAATAATTTGAAAACCACAAACCTTAAAATATTTATGAAGCATGATTTTAAAACCAATTTGGCCCATTTAGCTTATTAATAATCATTAAACCTTAACTCATAAGGAAGACCACTTTTCTAGCATAATCAAAAACCCTAGAATCTCACAACAAATAAGGTCAATAAACCTTTTCCTAGTGAACATCCACCTCTAGAACTTCTTGTACACCTGGAGACAATCATTACACACTTTTGGGAAAAGTTTTGAGATTTCACATATTTGGGAACCCAGATATCTAATAACCCATTTTAGGACCTGCATACTCTTAAGCACAAACTAGGAAACCCGAGAGCAAACAAAAATAGCTAATTTGACTTCAACATACCTTCAAACCATAAACCACCTAAAGCATAATATACGAAGGTCAAAAAACCTTTATATGCAAAAATACCATCCATATATGAACCTTCAATCTAACATCACCTCCACATATCTTCATCCACAACTATCAACATCATGACATCACCTCAACATATCTTCCACCTAAACATACCTAATCTAGTTGAAAACATTCATCTATATCCTTATAGGACCTTATTAAGAACATCACATCAACATTTGCTTCTCCACTGAAATGAGTCTCTTAAGAAGCATAGATAGAGACATCCTTTACACCACTAAGCTCTAAAATAAAGTGAAGCCATGAGTGGCCCACATCTCCTTAGTAACTAATGGAATCCTCTTATATCTATAAGATTTCTCACTCTTATTCTTCTTCTTCTTAGTCTAAACTAAGACAATTGGTTTCTTTTATATATCACTCTCCTTTTCTTCTAAGATAGAATTGACAACACCTAAAGAAACTATGGAATCTTTACATACCTTCTCATTTGAAGAATCAACCTTGCAGCTAGGAATCTCATCACTAGGTACTAACAATTGATGTTATTTGAATGAAACTTGCTCAAAACCAATATTATGTTCACCTATATCCATACACATCATTACTTACCTAAGCCAACACCTTGGTCTTTTCCTTGATCTTAGTCTCTTCATTGTCAACATGAGTAGACAATGAGAGCTCTTGGCACACTTTAACTTATTTATCATTCTTCACCATAAAAAAAAATTACTTAGACCTATATCTCATCATGAATCATAATTACCACCTTTGGTTTCAATGAGCTAACTTACCTTCTTTCTTGCACTCTTGGATCCTGATTAAACCTATTCTAATTTATAGGCCTTTGCTTATAGATTATAACAATGTGACCTCTATTTTGATAGTTAGAGCACATCATACCTTTTACAATAAGCTCATTATGTCTTACTATATTTGGAAAAAAATCTTGCAATGTTTCCTAGTTCATAACAATTGTAGCACTGAATATTTATTGAAATAAACTCAACTTGCCTTACCTTAAATGGACCATGTTTATAAAAGTATCCCACATCAAGATAGTTGAATCACTCAACCTTGTTCACACCTTTTGACTGATGACCCCCATCATAGTTCCAAGCAAATTCATTTCTAATAGGTCTCTTGCATTCTCTATCTTTTTGACCAAATTAATTACATGTTTCATAGTAACCATCAAAACTTACATACCTCATGGCATTTGGTTGTTTTGTCTAATTTATCTTCATTATGTCAGCACCTTCCTTCCTTTTTTGATGATTTGTATTCAAAGTATGATTGTACTTGTTCATATTATTCTTCATCTTATCTTGAGTTGTATTCTCTAGTTCTTCTTTATCTCCAAGGCCAATTCTATCACTTACATACTTTTGATCATTCAGAATATTGTCTAGATCACTTGAGCTCTTTTAAACTCTCACAAATGACTTTACCTTACTAGAGGTATTTTGTAACTCATATCTCAATGAATCATTTTAAATTACATACCTTGAACATTCATCTTCCTCAACTTTCAATATTTTATATATATATTTTAATTGACAACTGAGATGATTGACCATATCTTTATGTTCCTTAGTGTCCTATTTCATTATTGCCTAAAATACATTGAATTGCTCCTCAAAGTCCTTGATTTTAGATTTCATCTTAGTATTGATATTTTTCTCATTTTTTAGTTCTTCAAGAGAATTTATTGATGCAGTCTCATATTCCACCTCATCTTCATCATCATCTAAATCACTCCTAGTAAACTCCTTTTGATGTGAGCAACTACCTTCCTTAGCCATGAATAGGGTTATATCTTCAATAGTAAAAACATTTTAATGATCATACTTTGAGTCACTATCTTCACTCTCATATAATGAGCTACAATCTTATTTATTGTAGAGATTCTTCTTGTCATTGAATTACTTCTTCTTGTTATCAAACCTTCTAAATCCCTTTTTGATTTTATTGGACCTAAATGATCACTTTCCATATCATGACCTTGATCATGCTCTTCATCATCATCTTTATTATACTTATGAGGTAACTTGTTATAAAACTATCCTATCTCACCAAAATTGAACCATTTGAGGTGTATTTTACCTTTATACTTTCTTCAACCTATTCTCAATTTCCTTTAAATCAAAGCAATTAGTTCATCATCATCATCATCATCTATATCAAAAATATCATCCTCTATGGGTTTCTTACCTTGGAATTGCTTCTTTGGCTTAATTTATATCTTGAATGTTGCTTCCTTCTTTAGTTTTATATCATCATTCTTCTTAATCTCATGTGTAGTAAGAATTCCATGTAGTTAATCCAACTTTAGCTAAGCAAGATCATGAATTTCTTCTATAGTAGATACATTAGGATCAAACTTAAGAGATAGTGATCATAATAGGTTTTTGAACTATAGTATCTTCTTTAAGGTTCTCTATAAGACCTTTGATGATGTTCACAATCTCACCAACTCTCTTTATAAAGGATGTCAAAATATTTTTCATTCATCTTGAGACTTTCAAATTGCATTATATGAGTCTACACTTATCAAGCTTGAATTTTTAATCTCTTTCCTAAATGATATGCATTTTGTCCCATATGTATTTAGAATATTTACAATGTATTACCTTGGTGTATTCAATATCTAAAAGACCACAAGTGATAACATTCATTTCCTTTTAATTATTCTCAAACAACTTCTTGTTTGTAACACAAGATGGAAAAACAGTAGGTGCAGGATAAAAATCCACAATAGATTACCAAAAGTCAAAACCTAGGGAAATGATGTATGCCCTCATCTTAAAAATTAAAAAGGCATAATTATATCCATTTAACATTTGTTCTTTCTTAGTAGAGAAACCTTATTGATGACTACACATATTGTATGTTGGATCACATTCAAGTTATCAAACCTTTACCAAAGGACCTGTTATGATACAAATCATTAGAGGTATAATCACTGAGAGGGTGGGGTGAGTTAGTGAGCCTAGATATTTCAATCACAATTTCAATCCTTTAAAATCTATTAAACAATAAACATATATACACTTGATCAAAAAATATTAAAAAGAGAGCTCATTCATTCAATGCATACACCAAATCAAACTAACAACACATAGTTCCTATGGGAAACCCTCACGGGGAAAAAATCCCACTCTCAATTATACAACATATGAACTACTTATCCTATAATAAATTACAAATAAGAGACTGTTCAACTCCTTTAGACCACAAAACTTGATCAAATCCTCCTGACCAAAGGCTTTTAGTGAAACACTTGTTTCATGGGGAACAACTTCTCCTAAAGAAGATCAACTCCTTTAAACCCTCCTTTGAATTGAATGCCTCCACTTTTGAAATGATGTCTTCAACACCTGATGATTGATCTTTTTTTATCTATCCTCTACAAAAACTCCCTCTCTATCTCATATAGGCCTCTCACATAGGCATGTCACAATCTCTCTCCTTCTTCAATCAAAATGTCCTCATATGCATAGTAAAACCTCTTTAGATATATTGAAACTATAATAACACTATTTAGACATAAAAATATGACCTGCATGTCATACACATAGTCCTCACTCTAATCAATTCATCAACTCATCAACTAGGCACTATACCTCTCCTTCACTCTGTAACTCTCATATACACCTTGAGCAAGTCTTCTCTAAAAAACTAGAAACCAACACATTTGGTTTCACCATTTATAGATATATCATTATTATCATGTCCATAATCTTTTTTTATCATCCAAATAACATGACTTGACCCTTAAGGCATCTAACATGGATCACACTTAAGCAAAACTCCCTTTCAAATAGGCCTAAGTAAATTTTAGGTCCTATAGAGGCCCATTTAGCTCTTTGACACTTCTCCAAGAAAATTAAGAATATAAAAACACTATACAAACACATGAACCCATTTAACATGATCTATAGGTCCCCATTAATTTCCAACAACCATCACAATACCTTTTTTATTAAGCACAATTTTATTAAACAACATTTTGTGCACACAAACAACATGAACGAATACATAGTCAACTTCTAAACCTTTGTTCATACTTCATATGATTGGTCAAAACTTCATAATGCACACAAATCATATTCATGGATTATAAAAAATTATCTAGTATATAATTCATCATGAGACATCAAAACATCAACAAAACAATTTTGAACATCCTTCTCAGGTCACTTGTAGAACATAGTCAAACACACAGTCAACATTAAACCTTCATAAATTTGATTATACACACTTTCAGACCTTTAAATTCATATTTGTATATGAGCCTTGGAGTCCTCTACATATTTAATTTTTAAACCATGGTAAATTCTACATAGATCAAAAGTTATAGCATTGAAATTGAGCACTAGTTTTTCCTTTGCTAAATTCAAATATTTGAATTCAAACATTCACAATTAAATATAAAACATTGTTATATCATCTTGTGTCCTCACTGATTTAGATCAATCACACATCATCGATATTATTTAATGAATCTTGACCTTTAACACATAGTGTTCCATAATAAATTTTAAATCTTGAACAATTGACCTCATCTTGTGTAATATTATAATATTGACTCATCATGCATCATCGATATTTATGGATCAATTAGGTATTATAATTTAGTACTCACCATTTGATCTTGATTAGAACCCCGATGATCATGAAATCTAGCACCCTCACATGACTAATAATCATGTATATTTTTAAATATTGATCACTTGTCCTTTTTTGAATCAACATGCACCATTTATCTCCATTTGTAGAAAGACCCGTGAGTCATTCAATCTCAAAATAAACTTGATATTTAACTTCATTAACAAAAAAACACATTGACCTCTTCAAATTACTGTGCACCATATATATTAATTTTATGATCACATGAAATCTATTAGATCTCCATCTAGTCTTGATCTTTACCATCATGAAAAATATACTAAGTATGGAGACCATTGCTATCTACCTGTAAGACCAACTTCACACCTCCATACATTTTGCTTCACTCAAGTGAATATTATGAAATAAGGACCATATGATTTAATAACATAGGAGAATCCAAGCATGTGTCAATCTACTCCTATAACCCTCACACATGTGAGATATAATGACATTAAAATGCTCACTTAGATTATTCTACCATAGAGACAACTATGTCAAAAACTTGTCTGGGAGGCCAACTTTGAACATGCATATCTTTTGTCATGATTCATCACCTAACCTAAATTTAGCACAAACCAAGTAGGCACAAAAATAAATAAACCAATATTATCAAATTCTCTTTAAACATCCACATCTGTGAGATATTCCACCATCAAAATTCCTACTAAGCTCTTTCTTATCTCATGCAAATTTGGCTAATTATGGGAAAACACTATTAAAAAGCCTAAGAACCCAATTTTTCACACACATATATTTGGCTAAGATTCATCTTATGACTTGAGATGTTGGTTATATAAAGTAGGGACTAATGTGATTATAACCATATGACCAACTCCTCTTGACTTAACCACACATGGAAATTATGATGTTAGCAAAATACCTACTCAGATTTTTTGCCACTAGACCCAAAGTGTCTAGATGAAAAAATGATCAAATAGATGAAATCCACTCATGCAAAAAATCACTCAATTCATCCTTTAACTTTTATAAGATCCCTTGCACATTCTCAAAAATCCATACTCATCCCTAAACATCTCTAACCATGCCAAAATTTAAGATCAACCAAACCTCCTTCAAGCATACTAGGATAAGCACATTGCACACTTTGTCATTATCACTTAGACTATCAATGCACTTCATTTACTCACCAAGACACCTTCATTTCATCATCATGACATCATTGATAAATCTATAACATATTTATCATCACTATGGTTCCCCCTATGCCATCAAAACCTCAAGACTAAATACAACCTATTGAATATCCCTCTCATGTCACTACCTCATATATTTCCTCCCACCACACATGGATATAATAAGTCTAAAAATTTAGATATTAGCCAATATGAAATGTCCCTATGTTCCTTGCATCTCCTATGAGTATCTCACTAATGGGGTGTGATTGCTAGTGGTGTTGTTAGGTGTGTTAATATAAATTTTCCATTCACATGGTCACACACATGTGTCTCTAACCAACTATTATAATGTTTTATGCTCCAATATCTTATCCATTCCCATACAGTTTACGGCTATAATTTACAAAAATCTATCATGATCTAGTATGGCCTTTATATGATCCATACCATGTGAATAGTATACAAGGTTGGTTGGCAAGGGATTAACCTCAAAAATTGATCCTACTCCTACCTCCTCACCTTAGGTATGTGGTTCATGATCTAGTATGGGATCCACAGTGGTCAAGACATCAAAAAATATTTATATAACTAGCATGCAAATAATTTAACTAGCCTCACATTTTATTCACTATTACTAAACATCACATAAAATTCATAAATAAGATACACCTAAATGGTAGCTCCATATAATACATGATTCCCTACCCTAAAAAATATTGGTACAAATTAATAATTTAAAATTTCATGTCTATATCATACTTATGAAACAACACTCACATAGTAATAATCCTAATTATGGCCTTCTATATATATATATATATATATATATAGAAGGCCATAATTAGGATTATTACTATGTGAGTGTTGTTTCATAAGTATGATATAGACATGAAATTTTAAATTATTAATTTGTACCAATACACGCACACACACACACACACACACACACACACACACACACACACACACACACACACACACACACACACACACACACACACACACACACACACACACATTCTAGACACATAAACAAAAATGAGTATAATTATAATCTTGCATTGATCTTACTTATAATTTTTTTTATCCTATTGGGATATTTCTTGACACTTATCCATAGACAATGGAAAGTTTCATATCATAAGTCTTTCATAAATGGGAAAGCCTAGTATTATATACACAGCCTACATGGTGATGGTGACTTCCATTATGTCCCCATACACCACCATCTTAATGTGTTTTTTGATCCTCTCCCAATTCCCTAGGAACATATATATAATCTCTACACTCAAAGGGATCGAATACATATCCATGATCCTACCAAATCTTAAACTCAATAGGCATTTTTTGTCCACAACCATAAGCCTAAATAGTATATATATCAGCTAAATTACATTCATCATCCTCTATAAACACCTTTGTCTCTACCAAATATTAAAAAATATACCTAGTGAGATTTTTTATTAGAAAAATATATTTTAAATTAAAATCTAAATAATTTTTTGGATTAAAATTAAAAATGGTCCTTATCTATAAAATATAGGTCATTTTCACTATCTTTCTATTGCATTGACAAGTTATAGTTATACTATATTAGCTATGTAAATTACATGTTACTATATCATCCATATTCATATTGTATTTGCCATTCATTTCTATTATATGACATTGGTTGCATATTTATTATATGGGAATTACTTTCCCATTCCCTTACTACACTAGACACATGCACTATATCATCCACATAATCTTTCCTATAGTATTGGTTGTATAAATACTATATCAAACATGTTTTTTTTCTCTATTGTATTAGCCATACTTGATAATAACAACCATGCATTTCTCTTTTTACACTACCATACATTATTGTATTGTATTAGCCACTTATTTATCCTAATCCACTATATCACCCTTGGAATATGGTATTATCCTTCTCAATATATTTCTTACATAATTATATCAAACATTTAGGGTGATATTAGCCTTGTTTATAGTTTCCCCCAACTAGATGACATAATTTATAAGTGGTGGTAATTTATTATTTTATCCATAAGTAATACCCTGAATCTAACATTTGGTTTCCTACACATCAGCCTTCATAGTTTTATCTATATTTTGACACTTTCTAGGGAAAATTATGCAATATGTGTTTGCCTCAATGGTTATATTTCCTAAATATAGCCTATTCATTAAATTTTTTTAAAATAAATAATAAATTCATCACCTACTTGCATGGATTTTGTGACTTCTCTTAGGTGACCTCATTCACATCTACCTCATCATACTTTATCCATGATCTCTTATCATTCTAAAATTACATAATTAGTTCTTTGGTTTTCTTAAACTATCAAATTAATAAATGAAATGCTTTTAACCCATTGATAGTAATTATTTTTTATAAGTCTTTATTTATTCACATGTTGATTTCATATTTTTCCCCATATATTTATTTTCATAGATCCTTTTCATGAAATAAAAGAAGTTTCAGTATCCTGGTGAAGTGAGGAATTTTTAAGTTCTAACATTAATTTTTATAATAAATTATAGTTTTATCTTATTTTTTAGGTCTATTAGTCTAACATAAAAAATGGTACCTACCTTTATCTATAGCCCATATTTTCATTTCTTTAATAAACAAGGTAAGTGAATGTATGCATTTTCATTTTTTTACTTTCATTTATGTTTAGTGATTTCAATATTTATTTCTAGATATGCTCTTTTTTAACTATTTATCTATCTCAAAGAACCTTCATGTGGTATAATATTATGACACATGATGAGATTACAGTGAGAAATATGTATAAACTTGATATTTTTCACTTTATAAATTTATTTATAGTTTATATCTTAGGGTATTTTTAGTACAATAATATCCCTAAATACATACCTTAAAGGGTACGTAAGCAATAACATGGGATTATCTCATTGTACTTTATGAGATATGTTTACATATTTTGGTCATACCTTCATTAATATAATTATAAACCTCTTATTAGTCTCTTTTAATCTTAACTCCCTATATAATTTTCATTTAATCTTTATATACATCCTATATCATTATTGAATCAACTAAGCATATACATTTTGTTTCATACATGTCTTTCCATTTACTTTATCATCC
This sequence comes from Torreya grandis, assembly GCA_037957365.1. NCBI lineage: Eukaryota > Viridiplantae > Streptophyta > Pinopsida > Cupressales > Taxaceae > Torreya > Torreya grandis. Next base: position 136,464 of record JARHVA010003108.1, on the reverse strand, counting down.
TAGTTGATATATTTATTCTATAAGTTGTATTGTATTAGCATGGATAATGAATTATTATGTTAGCCAATAGATTTCAAGTTGTATTGACCTATCCAATACCATAAACTTTTATTTTAAGTTCAATTATAGTTATTAGATATGTATATACCTACAGGTCATATTTCATTCCTAAACCATATAGCACACTCATCTACTATATTTGTGGTTACATTTATTCTCTTAAGTATTAAAATTAAGATTTATAAGTCAAGATTTTACCTTGTAGGTCTAATATTTCTTGTAATAGTTGAATCTTAGAAAGAGGATTCATTTAGAGGAGGTGTCCAAGTCTTTAGAGTCCCTAACTAAGGATATTTAGGTATTATTATTTGCATTGGAGATCTTAAACCTAAAACATATTTAAAAAGTGCCACTTGAGCCAAAGGGGGAGATTGAGTCATCAATATGTCCATATAAAAGGTATGTATATCTATCTATAATATATTTCATTTATTTACTTGGTGTTGATGCAGGAAATTACACCCAAGGCAAGGAGGTCAAACTCCTGCCTTCTCCTCACAACATGGAAACTCCCCTCTCACTTATGGAACTAGCGAAGCTGGAGGGGAGAGTCTCTAGATAAGGGCTAGCTCCCTCTAATGCATCATTGTTTGTTATAGCAAGTGCAAATATAGGTATATATAGCTATATAATGGGGGGGATGAAAAGGGAAAGGAGAGTGCAAGAAAAACAAACTACTCTAAAGAGGTGATGCACCAAAATTAAATGACCTTCTCACATCCACACTCAGGATCAGACAAAACAACATATATACTCTTAGACTTGGCAGAAAGACCAGGCTACAAGAAAATGGTAGGGAGGTTCTTATGAAAACATAGGAATAGGGACTCACCAAGATGCTATGAAATACATACTATAAATGACTTCCTCTATTCTATACTTCTAAATAGAGCTCTTCTCCTATCAGCTACAAAAAATGGTGCCTTTTAGATAATTGGTGTGTTGGTGTTGAACCTATGAGAGCATCAAAAGACAATGACTGAACACAAATCAAACACTCAAAACATACACATAATATCTATCCAAGAAGAGGCAAAAAATAGCCTTTATTTGATTCAGGTGGAAATTTTAGTAGCGTTGTGCCTTGTAAAATGTGAAAGATGATTACAAAATGACCAATTCACAATGTTATATATAAAAAACAAAGAGGCTCATTATTGGCACTCCTTGTTTGCAAGTGGGCTATCACATCCCTCATTGGGAAGAAGAAAAAACTATTGTTGATGTCATCCTTCTAGAAGGGACCTACTAGAACCATGCTTGTCACTTTGTCTTTTCTCCATTTTATCTTATCTAGCTCATTCGGCCCCTAGGGTGAACATCTTAGTGGGTCACTTCATTCTGGGCCCCTTCTGGTTAGCGCTCTCCTTTTGCTTTTAAAACAAACAACCATTTCACTTTGTCAAGCCTGACATTCTTTGGGTCATCATCGAGTCCTTTTCTGGCTTCAAGCCTTCTTAATTTCTTCATGGCTTGCTTTAGTCTTAGCACCCTCCTGAGTAGCTCCTCTACCTTGTATACTTAGGTGGGTCCTTGTTTACCTTGGACTGTCTGCCGAGCCTTTCTATGTTTTCCATGGTATTTTGTCCATGGACATTTCTCATGGACAAAAAGTCCATAGAAATGTCTCAAGTTTGTTTGCTGTGTTTCTCATGGGATTTTGTCCTTGGACATTTCTCGTGGACAAAAAGTCCATGGAAATTCTGTCTGCCCCTTTGCTTTTGTGTTAAGCCATGCCTGAAGAAATTTGGGACTTATACTTAGTTAATTTCAAACAAATTTGAACTTTGGACTTTGAACCAAATTGAATTTACCTGGGTCCTCTTCATTTGAAGTGATGGCCCTCCACTAGGGCATTAGACTAGGCCAATGAACCAAAGGCCAAACCAATGAATTAGGCACTAAAACAATGAACCAAGCCGATGAACCAAAGTGCCAGGCTGATGAACCAAAGTGCTAAAATGAGCTAAAACCAGGCTATTAGACTTTGAAGAAGATAAAACAAAATCTAATAAACCAACAAATTAAACCAAATGATTGAACCAATTATGTTGAATCAATCAAAGAACCACTAGCATTGAATTTGTGTAACCCTGAAATGATTGTTTTCAAATAGCAAGGGGAGGAGGTGACCACGATTTTGCCTATGGGAAAAATTGGTCAATACTTAGTATATTAGGTTTTTTTTCCATTACTATTGTAAATGTGTTATTCATCCTTTCTTCTATTCCTCCTTATATTGTATAATCTAGTATAACTATAAGTATGTTTAGGATTTCCATTTACCACCTTAGGTTGCATATACCACCCATAATTTAACCATTGCATCACTTATCTTCTTATTAGTTTAGTGCTTTGAGTTATCTTCAATCTAGGTTACCCTTTTTCTTTAGTTCCTTGGATGTTTTTTCTTTACCCTAATTTGGAAACCCTAATAGGATATAAATTAGTATATGAATTAAAATTACTAAATATGGAATTTGAGAATGAATATAAATATAAAATCTTAAAACATATTGCAATGATTTCACATGTGGGATATACTAAATATAGTAAGTACAAAAAAGGGATGCATACTTAGATTTTATAATTAATTATCAAAATATGAGAAACTTATTACTATGGAAAACAAACTAAATAAATCATGTGATTTTTATTATATTGGGGGGGGTCAATTTTTTAGATTGGGTCAGTATCAACTAGTGATATTGACTTATAGTGGTTGATAGTGACCTATGAGAAAAATAGGGTGTGTGAATGTATAGTCACCCTCTCTTATCTTTGAAATCATTGTATGTGTAATTTCAAACATTTATGATTCATAAAACTACATATATTAGCCTATTTCACCTTGAAACCCTAGGTTTGCTTTTGAGGGCTATAAATTTACAAAAAGCTTAAAGATGTAATGGGATGTGTTGAATCGAATCACCCCATTAATGATTAATTAGTTATTATGTATTTTATACTCAAATGAGTGAAATAAAACCATACATAGTTCTCTCATTTACTATGATTATGAAATTATTCTCCTTTTCTATATGAATGAAATTAATGATTTAGAGTTGATACTTGAAAATTATTACTTTTACTTCACTTTGTTGTGATTTAGATTTGGATTGTGTCAATCACCCTATTAAGTGAGGCCTCAATTTACATGTGTGTGTGTGTGTGTGTGTGTGTGTGTGTGTGTGTTTGTGTGTGTGTGTGTGTGTGTGTGTGTGTGTGTGTGTGTGTGTGTGTGTGTGTGTGTGTGTGTGTGTGTGTGTGTGTGTGTGTGTGTGTGTGTGTGTGTGTGTGTGTGTGTGTGTGTGTGTGTGTGTGTGTGTGTGTGTGTGTGTGTGTGTGTGTGTGTGTGTGTGTGTGTGTGTGTGTGTGTGTGTGTGTGTGTGTATGAGTCCAATTGGGTAATTTATAATGCCAATAAAATGTTCTAAAATGACTCAACCTTAAATAAATAATTTATTTTAAAAATTATTCATTCATGGATAAGGTTAGTAATGTCAGGCTCATGTCATTATCAACTAATGATACTAATCCATTTTTATGTTACCAACTTGTTTGTAATATCAATATAAATGTTTGGGAATGGTTTTAGGAGGCAATAAGTTAGTTTTTCATAGTCTAAAATATTCATGTAGGTATTTAATATAAAATAGAGAGGTTCAAACTCATAAGGTGACATGTAGGTGTGAGATAATGGTGGGTTAGTACTGTACTTGCACACACAAATCTTGTGTGGTAAATGTATATAAAATTTTTTAGTTTAAAGTATTTAATACCAAATTTTATTATCTACATATGTCATAATTTCATTCTAGTAGTGTAAATACAAGAGTAAAATCAAAAGGTGTACCTGAGTATGTACAACAAACTTTGTCTTTAGTAAGAAGGTCTTGTTGTGAAAGTAACTCAAAATAATTTTTTTTAATAAAAATATGGTAGCTATTGTACATAAATTTAAAATATAAATATTAACTTTAAATTTTTAAATTAAAGAGTGATGAATGAGTACACCTTTATCTTGGTGAGAACCTAGTCTCCCTTGTAAAATTTTTAGAGATGATTCTTCCTTGTTAAAGCATTGGAGAAAGGTGTTTTTTGATAAATAAATTAAATATTGGTTCCTTTTATTTAACCATGGATAAGTTAATTTCATAAAACCCTAATTTTTTATAATAATGTATACCCTTATATTTTAAAGACAACATGCCCCAACCCTCATTAATTTGGGATGAAATAAGTAATGCACTAACCCAAATAACTACTTAGATCTGACAAGCAATGTCAACCACATGATGGGTTTTTTAGAATTAATTCAATGTTTATTAAATTTTGTTCAACCTCAAAGACAATGCCCATAAAATCATGAATCATCTACTGAAAATAGATTTACAGATTCAAAGTTGATCATTAACTCATGTGGATTAATAGAGTGTTTATGTATAAATAATTGTAATATGGCTCATTGAAAATTATGTAATTATGTTATGTATATACATGAACTATTATCATACCTAATGAATCTAAAAGTGTGTATATGTTCATGAACTAGAATCATTCCCCATGAATATGTACTAACTTTTATAGAATTTTATACATCTATATGTTGAATATGATAACCTATATTGTAAATGTATGAATATGTAAAAAAATATATATATTTTTGTTCCATTAATTTTTTTACATATATCCATGAATATTAAATTGAGTGTGTATTAATCTATTCTTAAATATTTATAATGTACATGCATATGCCCCAATAATTTGGACTGATGTGTTGATATTTATCAGGTAATTAAACTCATCTTATATCTAAACTGTTATGAACTTTTTGAAATCTATATTATGAATTTAAAATATCATTATTTTTTTTATTGAGGATTATTTATATATGATAAAACCACTAAAATTCCACTCATTTTAGATGTGGTATGTGTCTAGTAATATAATCATATCAAAATTAAAGTTAATTATATCATTTGTGTAAAGATAGAATCATGTAGAATCATGTGAACATGTTGAGATTATGTCATCATAGTAATGTAAGTGTTAATATCCATGAGAGTGTTTATAATATGAAACTAATTTGTATTTTTAAATATTAGGTGCACATTTCATAGCATATGCACCTTAAGTATGGATCATGCTAAAACTATATATAATAATGGTACCAATGTATAAAATTCTACCACAAATGTGAATCTAAATCATATAAATGTGTGTTTTGTCCAGTTTAAAAACTATGTGAGTGTTGATAACATCATTAAAAATAATTCCCCCACCATATATAGATAAATATAAAAACTGATATAAGTGCCAATATAGATAACATGTTTCCAAAAACATGCCCTTACTCTAATCTATGTATGTTGAACACTAAATAAATGTTGAGAGCATGATTTCAAAACATGTCCCCACTATAAATATGAAATTATGAATGTGTGGAATTTATTCTTTTATGAGATTCCCCCAATAATATTCCCTACTTTTTAGGTGAGGGAAGAATAAAAACTGGTAGTTACCTCACCTCAAAAGGATAAGATAACCATATAACTATGAATGAACCATATATGATATAAGCGAGCATGTCTAGGTAATTGTATCATTTTAGTTCATAGAATGTGATCACACCAAGGCCTAAGATTCATGTTAAATATCATGGAAACATTTATATAGTAATAGTATTATCTCAAAAATAAAATCAAGAACACAAAGAAGAGCACTCAAAGGCAAATCAAAACGTAATGGTCCAAAGAGATTGTAAACAAAGGGCATGTTTAAATTCCATATAATTTAATGAACATAGCCTATTTTAATGTATAAAAAATAAATAATGACATATTAAAATATACACAAAAATAAATTACATATTAAATTTAAAGTAAGAAAATAAAATCATGGGGGCTGAAGTCAATGGGGCATAATCAAATGCTCAACAAACAATAGATTAACAATGCAACATACTCAAGGAAATGCATAAAGGGAAACACAAGAAACTAACATAAAAATATCATAATAGCTCATGGATCCAAATTTTTACCAAAAAATGTCAAGTACATATCATATCCAATACATTGTAGTAGATATAAGCATGGATAAAGGCATGTGTAAGTACATATATTAGCTCAAAACATGATAATGTAAAGTGACCATATAATAATGTAGATTGTAAGTATCTTGATCAATGAGGTGTATTCCCCCAGCATCATAGTGATGTGAGTACAAAGAAATCCCAACATACATGAGTTTTTAGATCATGTATTTGTGTATGCATGTATCACACTCAAATAGAAGCATTGAACACATGTGTATGTAAAATAAATTGATATTATATCCATAAACATGGAAAACACATGAAATATGTAGATGGTGAAATTTTTTTTGGATTGTTTTAAATTTTTTTTTATTTTTTGTATATGGAAAGGATAATACTGTCCTATGAGAACCTAGTGTAATAAACTAGTGACACTATTAAGGAACATGTATAGGTGTAATATTTTTCACTATATTGTTGTGATGTTATGCATATGTAAAATATAACTATATAGTATTTGATAAATAATAGGATTAATAGGAGTGAGGGTTCACAAAACCCATCATTGAGTATTATGTGGTTTCTCTAAAACAACTAAAATAGGAACATGTATAGGTGATTTGGAAATTTGAATATGGTGCATAGTAGATGAGGATTTTGTGGAATCCATCATATGTCTCTTATTTAATGGTATATCAAGTAATGGATACCTGGTAAAAAATATTTATTGTTGCTTACTCATTTTTGATGAATTAGCCTTAGTAGGATTAATAATTAACTATTTGGGTATATATTTTTCTTGTTTAAGAGGATATTCATATATAATTATAGAAATTATAACTACCTAGTTTTCATGAATGTATTTAACACACTAATATACTTTAGAAGGTATTGATTTAGGAGTATTTATCCAAGGGCATCCTAATAACATATAAAAGACACATGTAGAAGGTATAAAATAAAATATATTAACCACATGTATATGACCCACATATAAAGGTAAGTCAATCTCACCAAGAACTTTTTTTGAGGTCCCATAAAATGATCTAAATGATCTAGTATAATATTGTAAAATGTGATGAGTGTAACCTACATTTATAAGGAATGTCATGGTACAAACATTTTTTCTTCCACCATTATTAATCATTAATACTACATATCGGGTGTTTATCAAGGTGTGTTTGAATGAATAAAGAATTTATATAAAATTTATCTTCCTTAATCTCACTATTATTGAAAGTAATAGAATGTATCTAAATCATGGGAGGTATATGATGTTTACAATTACCAATAATCCCATCTAATGGGTTCCATTTATGTTATGGAGGAGAATGTACATTTTATTCTATTTTTACTTCTAGTTATTTTTTAGAATGGTATTCTAAAGGATTGTTAAAAAAATCTATTTATGCTGACCAACAATTTGTGAACCTAATTCCTTTGGAAGATCATTGAATGTAATTTTTTTGTCATCGATAAGGTCCTAGACATTATGCTTCAAGATATAAAATCTATTCATAAAATTCCATAATACTTAGTGATAATCATAATAAGAATTAACATTATATCCTTTGGGTAGAGGCCAACTTATATCAACCTCTATATGATGAGGGAGAGATATAATATAACACTCCACTACCTATGAGAGTAATACAACATAAAACTCATGTACGTGTACAAATTGTCTCCTTGGTACATTGAATAAAAAAAATCTATTAGGTTATTATGAAACTTAATTAACCATGGTGTTTTTCTCCTTTTAGGCTTAGGAGGTTCTTCCTTATAAATTATTTTGATTGTCAATTTGGCATTAGATATAGATGTAGTCATGTGTTTGCTACATATTTATGTTTGTTCAATGAGACAAGTTTCATTTCATAATCATAAACAACATGGCATCAGTCATCAAAGGATTTAAAATTTTTGAAAATAATGGACTCATGTAAATGAGTAGTAAAATTTTGTTAGAATATGTCTTGAATTTCTTTGTCTCCCATAGGATTTGTCATTTTATCCAACATTATCTTGTACCTCAATACATATTCATTGATAGGCTCATTGGGTCCTTGTTTTATTTTTGAAATGTGGGCAAAAGAAACCTTTTTAGAAATATTAATACATAAATGTGACAAAAATGGTGTTGAAGAGGTTTGAATGCTTTAATAAATTGGAGAAGTAAATCATAAAACCACCTCAAATCATAATCCTTAAGGCTCATTAGAAATAATTTTATTAAAATTTTATCATTGGAGGCATAAAAAAGGCATATCACATATAAAGATTGAATATGCTACTAAGGATCACCATTTCCATCATAAAATGATAAATTAGGTTAAATAGAATTGGTTGGAAAAGGGTGAAAAGATATATCAAGTGCAATAGGGTCATGAAACAGATCTTTGGAATTAATAGCATGAGAAGACTTTGAAACATTTTATTCAATATTTGTAGATTTTTCCTCTAAATTATTTATAACTTAAAGGAGTGTTTGAATTTTAGACCCATTAGGATTTAAATTATCAATTTTAGTAGTCACCAATGGATAAGTGAACATGGTTTGAGTAGTAATAGGCATTGAAACCAATATTTGAGTTGAAATAATTATTAGCCCCATGATAGAAATAAAAATAGTGTTTTTAGGAAAATAAGGTTCAAATACATATCCCACAACCACATTCTAAGTATTAGGTTGTAATGTGTTCAATGAGAGGATTTTTGGTATGTGGGGATGACCCATAGCTCTAATATCATGATCAATTGATGGACCTAATTTTTCATCTATGCTTTTTTTTTCAATAAGGTTTATAATATTTCATCAAGTTCTTCAAGGTTCTTAAAAATAAGATAATGAAATAAGGCATTAAATTGCACTCACTCAAAATATATTTTTTCATGTTCATTTTTTTCATTGGATTCATGGTTTTCATTTTTATAATTTTCCTCTATGGTATCTTCATAAACATACTACTCCTTCTCAAAATGGGTTTCATCATGGACCATGGGATTATATTCCTCATTGGTCTGAGATATATTGTGTGGTAGGATAGGAAGTTCAATGTGTTGAATAGGGACACCTCCAAATCTAGTGTTATGATTAAGTTGCATGAAAAATATTATAATAAGGAAATGAAAGAGTATAACAATATAAAATCCTAGCTACTTAAAAAATCCTAACAATTATAAATGTTTGCATTCACATGAATCAAGTTGACCAGAATTTTTAACTTAGAAATATACATTAGGAGTATATAGGGTTAATAATATAGAAATGAATAAGCACAAGGGTGATATATATATATATATATATATATATATATATATATATATATATATATATATATATATATCAAGTGAATTAATTAAAAAATCAAATAGAACATATACTAAATTTATTATTTTGAGATATGCAAAAAATAGAAAGTATAATTGTGTTAGATATTGAAATTATAATGATGACATTTAATTATTTAATTTTAATTATAACACAAATATGGATCTATAACAAGTATTAATAATATTGGAAGACTATTCTATAATAATTTCCAAATTTTGGATTTAGTACCTCTGTAGCTTTAGATACTTGGATCAGCCTTAGATGGTTATGTTAATACTAGTGTCTAGGTTTAACATATATGTCCTATTTATAATACATAATGGAATAGGATGTGACCATATATATGATTTTATATTTTTCTTCCTTCACTCTAGTGCATTTAGATCTCAGTTATGGATTGTCTTCAAATAGCAAAACTCTAGTTCTTCTTCTTCATATTGGCTATGGGAAAAATGGGTTAGTGGGCACATAATTTAAAACTACCCAAAATACCCCTATATAAATGAGAACTACAAAAATATAAAATACTTAGAAGAGGGATTCATAATTGTGTATTTTTACCCTATGTGTTATCTTGTGTGTGAATCATGTAATGTGTGATATGCAAGTACAACAGTGACCTAGTTTGTATCTTGGAAAATATATCTCTTGGGTTACTCCTTTATAAATTCATAATTATAGATGTGTTGTCCCTATGGATAATATATAAATAGGATAATAGGAAAGTTTTTCTCACTTGAATGCTTGATTGAATGTTTTTGGTAAGCTTCATAGTCAGTAGGTAAGAAGTTTATAGTTCATGTGATAGGTGAAGAATGATGAGGATTGATATTGTATTTATACAAATCCCTTTGAAGAATAAATTACATTATAAAATTATTTTACAATTAGGATATGTTTTATTTATAAATTATATGACTTTAGGACATTGGACACTTACATCAGAGTAGGGTCCTATACACTGCATTTACATAGGTGTTTATCAAGGATAGAAGTGGCTAGGGAGCAAGAAAGTAGATAATTGGTTAGAAGTTGTAGTAGCATAAGATAAACATGTTTTTATAATTTTGAGCAAGATATATGGCTTGAGCCATCAACATAAGACTAATTAAACTAATATATAGACCAATGGGCAAATGAGAGATCAAATACGAGACTTAAGGAAGTGAGAAAGGTCTAGAGTTAAAAGGAATAACCAAGGTTTATGTTTTCCAAGTGTACAAGACTGAGGTGATATATAATTTATAAATAGTGCCTAAAATGACCTTTCATTTAGTAACCTAGTCCATATCTACCCCTTTTCAATGTATAATGCTTAAAGTTTCATATGGTTTATATTTTTTGACTTGGTCAATTTACTCAAATTAGACTACTTGGCTTCAAATTTGACAAAATGCCTATTTGATTTAACTTATTTTTGGAATAATGGAGTTTATTCCTATTTTAGTTAAAGGTCTAGATTAATAAATTAGTATAGAATATAGAAATAAATCCAATCCCAATTTGTGCAACTACTTGTATTTTTCACCATTAAAAAAAATATCAATAAATAAGAAGAAATATAACTTATCTATAAAATAGAGTAAGATGGCTGATATAGAGGTTTAAAATGATTGTGCAGGACTGAGAAGGTGTTGTAAACCTAAATATAGATTTTATTGGGATAAAGTATAGGAATACTAGAAAGTGCACACTTTGGTTTCCATGTGTTGTCCATTCTTGTTGATATTGTCCTAACTAATCACAAAGAATTGTAACTTTTTGGGTAGTTTCACTATGCTTATGTGAGTGTTCCTATGAAAAATTGAGTTTTGGTTAGCAACATAAGTCATCATGGAGCTTATTTTATCTTTAAACCTTAACCCTCCATCATGATTTAGAAAATGACATTTGAGTCACTTGAGAAAGAGGGGGTTAGTGTAAAAGATGTACTAAATATGAAATACACACCCCTTGTGTGGGAACACTACCTACATACCAATACTTTGAAGAGGGACCAAGTCATGTGTAGTTCTCCCACATAGTGTGATTTTTGTAATAGTGTTATGTATATGAAAATGCTAAATTGATAGTGTTTGAGGTGGTTGGGGTCTGGTATGAGGATTTGAATAGGTTTGTAGCTATGTTGGGTGATTATGTGTAAAGAATAGGGAGTTTTACCTTATTTGTTTGTATTCTTTCTTTATTTTTAATTTTTTTCATCTCCTTTGTAAATGAGATTTGAGTGGGATTTTATAAGGAATAATTGGTCATGGGTCAGATGTATTCGTTCTAGGCTAACCTAATAAAGAATAAGGACTAGATGAAAATGACTATTGTGGATCAAAGTGAAAATGGATAGGACTACCAAAAATGGGACACTTCTCTATATGGTATTATAGTCTAAATGGGACACTCCTATCCTACAATTTCAAGACCTAGGGGAATAGGATTGACATAGGGAATACTATCTAGCTGAGGTGGAATAACTGTTTAGAAGGTTTTGGATAAATTTTAATGAGTAAAAAGGTGTTTATAAGGGTCATAAGAGAATGTAAAAAGGACTTATGGCTATGATGTCATAAGTCACATTCAAACTACTAATTTAGACATTTTATATGACTATACTATCTTTATGCAATTAATCTTACTAGATATTATATTTATTTTGGTATAGTGCCTTAGTCATTTTTATGAAAGAAATTATTGTTGATGGTTAAAATTGTGCTTGTTTCTAACACCAATAATGGGAAGTTTCAAGATGTGGGACTTGCGACTTGAAACAACCTCCATATTTTTAAGAAGTTGGTCTCTTCTTTATATCAAGTGTATACTGGGAAAAGGGATAGGAATTTTAACAGAAACACAAATGTAAGAAATAAAATCTAACTATGGTGATGCCCCTGAATGTAATTCAACCTTAATCCTAAGTACAGTGAAACTATATATAAGATTCAATTACATTTAAGAGCAAACAAGGAATGATCAATGTAAAAGATGAAAACAATAAAAATAGAGGCTCACAACTTAGACTGCTTTTGCAGTGACACAGAAAATATCAACAAAGGCATAGGATTCAATCTTCTTATTAATTCTCTAGTCACATAAGAGGCATAGAAACATGCACAATTATATAAACTTTCCAACTCAAGAAAATAGAAGAAAGGCAAATGATATTCCTAATCACAACTCTAGAAAGCCTAAAACCCTTGACAACTTAGCTTAGACTGCTTTTGCAATGACACAAAAAATATCAACAAAGGCACATGATTCAATCTTCTTATTAATTCTCCAGTCACATAAGAGGCATAGAAACATGCAGAGTTACATAAACTTTCCAACTTAATAAAATAGAACAAAGGCAAATTATATTCCTAATCATAGCTCTAGAAAGTCTAAACTCTTGACAATTTCTCTCAAAAAATTCTCTCTAAGTATCTGATCATGATTCTCCTAGTGATCTCTACACCCTTATTTATAACCTTGGATTCACTTCAGATTGTCTTTGTGTTCCCAATATAATGGCCCCATTGAAATCTAACCGAACTAGAAGTGTCTAACAGAAGACATTTCTTAGATTTTGAAACGCTCTGTCTTCTGGTAGTTCATTAGATGAAATAGATCATAGGATGTTCCCTTATATTAAATAGAAGATAAAACTTGGCCAATTCCTTGAAAAACTTCTTATTACTTGGGAGACACTAGATAATGACACTTGGCATGTTCTGCAACACTTACCGAAGACACGCGGCACTTTCTGCTTTACCTATACTCTTACTATATCTTTGCTTAGGAACATTCCACCTTTGACACTTATTGCAATCCACTTCTTCAAAACTTTAACAACTTAAAAAAAATAAGACCCACAAAATTTCTTCCCTGGGTAACTTTTAAAAAGGGGCATAGGAATAGGTGGCAATTTCCACTTTCCTCAACAAAGGACACCTGATAATCTCTGCTTTACTTTACTAGGGATATGTGGCAATCTCCACTACTTTTACCCACCTTTTGAGAAACTTGTGGAAGGTGACACATGCTAGTCTCCACATCACTCTATTTATATAATAGAAACAATCATGCCTCATTTCATATTTACATAGATAATGACACTTGGCATCTTTTGCTTGCTTCAGAAACAAAACCTGAGACCCACCATAGTTTATGATATATTAATGAAGCAAAATGAAGATAATTTGGATCTTGACACATGGTGGCTTCTACTCTCTTTAGATAGGATACGTGGCATCTTCCATTGCTTTAAGAAAAGCAAATTAAAACCTTTTACGATTGCCACTTGGCACTTTTTGCCTGATCTTGATACTTAGCTTATTGAAACCTTCCACTAAAAAGAGATTTGAAACATGGATGCTGACACTTGTCACATTTTGATGAGTTTCTATGAGATACGTGTCACATCCTGACCGACTTATAAAAATTATGAAAGGTGCCTCGACTGAATGACACTTGGCAGCTTCCACTCAATTTTGACATTTAGATAAAAATGAACCAAAAGGAAAAGAAGCCCACGTTCTATTTCAAAAATTCACTGTCACAAACCAAAGTATGTGGGAACAAATTTTTTCAGTGCACAACTAAAAAATAGAATGAAATGTAGAGTATTTTTTACTCTATAGTTATTAACAACCCCAAGGACTTTTAATCCTACTCAAAAAGAAACCATAACTCCCACTAGATCAAAATTTTAAAATTATAGCTTCAGCAATGTTGCTTGGTAGGCAGACCACTCATCGTTAGATAATCCCTATTTATTTTGCAATTCATTGAAGGCTAAATCAAGGTTAATAATATCCTTGTGTGAAAAATTCTACAAAATTTGAACCGTATCCTTCAATTTGAATTTGAGCTGGGAAATAGGAACCAAGATAGCTTATACTTTAAGGACTGATGAATCATCCCTTAAATCCTAAAAAATTGTTTGATCATTTTGTTTGGCCAACAGCAAAGGTTTAATTTCATCAACCATTAGCACTGTGTTATCATCAAGAAATAGAGAAGGAAGACTTAATTTCACTAGATCTTCAATATGTTGTTTCATTTCACTGATTCATTCTTTCATGACATTTAGGAGCTCTCTAAAATTGATGGCTATGGAATTACAATTGAGAACCTCATTCACTCACTTAGTAGTGACCATTCTATTCTCAATTCCTATTGCTAACAATGTTGCATCCATTGCATCATAAAGCTTTTGTAGCAATGTTTTAGAGTCCATTACTCTCCTAGAAACTATAGCCAGAGTGTTTGTAACTAAATTATCCATCTTTTTACACAATTTTTGTGCATTTAGTAAGAAGGTGAGAGAAGGCTTGAGCTAAATAATCTCTGAGCAGATTCTATTCCACATGGATTCATAGAGCTCCTTCACTAGACTTAACATTTTGACATTCCTTGGCCTATTGGCCAACTCTAGTGTTAGTTGTTCTATTCTTTGTTGCTCTGCTTGAAAATGGGCTTGTATAACTGCAATATTATTCTATTCACTTAGAAACGTTTGTTGCAATTGGGTAACTTGTAGCAGGTGTTCCTCACATTTTTCTTAAAATAATGTTGTTTCCTGCCTTAGGGTCATCATTGCATTAGCCCTACTTTTAGGGGATTATTTTGGGCTTGGACTTCTTAGTAAGTCTGAAGAGAAATAATATCTTGCAAATGTTTATTTAGATTCTCTATTTCATTGTCTTTTATATTATTTTTGTGGTCAAATTGTTACAGTTTGCCTTTTCCTTGTCTAGATCAACCTCCATCTTCTATAGCCTCCTTGATGTCTTCAAGTAGTCTTCAACAACTATAGAAGTGGATTCAGTTAGTAGCTCAATTTTGTCTTGTGGCCTGAAGAGGGACATGTCAATGGCCACAACATTCATCGTGTAGTCTTCCGACTGCATCTACTCACTTGGTTTGATTACATTTGGTGACAGATGAGTGACAATCAATTGTTGCTAAATGGGGTCAAATTATGACCATAGATGGGGTGTAGCTAATGCCTTATTTTTGTTGATCTTCTTTTTCTCTCTTTAGGCTTCCCTTGCCTTCCTAGCAACATCTTCTTGGGTCTAGAAGGTAGAAGGAGAGGCAATGTGCCCACCTATAAAAGGATATCCCTATGGCAAACCATATTGAATAGCCAATTGTTGGCTATAGGCAATCTAAGGGGAAAGTTTCTTGGGAATAGAAGGGGAAAAGTGAGGTAATGTTAAAGCTTGAGGTGGTATAGATGGGGTGAAGTGAGAAATGGGAAAGGTAGAGGTGGCAGGGGATGTCATCTGGTTAGATGGAATCATCATGCCAATTGGAGAAGAAAGAGATTGGGAAGGAGAAGGAGGAATAATACTTACTTGAGGGAAAATTATAGTACTCTATAATTGCCATTGTAAGGGATCTGCCTCCTCTTCTAAATCAAACTGAAACTACACCCTTTTTGCTTCTTGGGTGTCCCTTCTTCTGGCTATTTTTCTTTTCCTTCCACATCTACTACTACTGTTAGTGATGCTTGTGGAGAAATAGAAATTTAAATAACTAATGCCGATGGGGAATCTTTTGGTGGTAAAGGCACCACACTCTTTTGCTTTTCCATGACACTGAGAGATTGAAGCCAAATTGATATAGTTACTATAGCTGTAATTTACCCTGAGGCCTATGACTCTTAGCTAGAACCTACTCTGGCTTCCAGCTCTATACCCAGTGTCCAAAATTTACTTATTTATGGGTTAGATATAGGGGAGAGATGGCACTCATCCCAAAGTTCTTCCCATCTCTCATCTAAGTCCATGTTCTTGATAGAATGGGTTGTTTGACAAATTTCTTGCCTATATTTCCAATAGGCTTCTATTTTTTCAGCATCCCAATCTTTATTCTTTAGTGTCCTTCTTAAGCTAGAAGTCATTTAGAATTTAGGATCATAATACCTCTACTTAACATAGAATGTTTCCCATGGCCTATTTTGTGGAAGGGGTAAATCTGTTAATTCAACATAAAATCTAGGAGTGTCTTCCCTAGTATTTTTTCTATTCTCCCAAAAGGGGTGGCCTTCATGTGTAATTCTAGTTATAACCCTATTATTCCTTATCCAATAAGCTATGAAACCATTTGGTTCATATACCCATTTGTCTTTGACTAGAAGGAAACTCAAGAAGGCCATTTTTCTAAGCAACACAATCTTAGCATCTCTAGTTTCTGAAACCATGTTGATTGTCATCCATGAGAGGTCATACATTTTCCTCTTCCTCTTCCCAGAGCCATATTCATTATCTACTATAGATACCTTCCTAGTGACCTCTAAGAATGATAACCTAAGAGTCCAAATCTTAGGTAGCAACATTGGTTCCCCACAAAAACCATGGACTCTTATAATTGTATGGTGAGATCCAAAATAGAAATCACAAAGAATTGGGCAATTGGCTAGAAGGTTTGAAACACTTGGGAATAGTCTATTCATAACTAGTTTGGGGCTAAGGTGGCAAAAAGAAGGGGTATCAAATAGTTCCCAAAATTCATATGGGTCACTAGTTTTTGATAGAATATGCGTCCATGCAGACGTAAGGGTGATCCTTTGGAGATTAAAACTTGGGTCATACCTATCAAGATGCATATGTTGGTAAAAAAGGTCAGAGTTCTAATATAACATGAGGTGAAACAAATAATAAGAATACCTGAAAACCCCTTTTGATTTGAACTAGGCCAATTGTTCCACCATTGAGAAAGTAATTTGTTCAGAAAAGTCAAGCCTATACTCCTGAGTTTTGTCAATGGTCTTTAGCCTAAAGAGGATAGCCATTTGTTCTCCATAAACTACCATATCATCTTTCATGCCAAAGATGAAAGCCATCATAGACAATGCATCTTGGCTAGCTTGTATGAATTAGGCTCTTTCTAAAGGGAGTGTAGGCATAATAGTGTCATCATTGCCCATTTGCAATTCAGATCTTCAGAACCTCAATTGGGTATTGATGTTTTCCCACATTCTTTACATTTTAGCAACAATGGGAAATGTAGCAATCTTATCATGATATAAGGCTAACATGTCCCTGATAGTTTGTAGTGTGATTTGCACCATGAATGGACCCTATTGAATGGTGTTTGAGGGTGCATGGACCAAGTCAGCACATAGTTCGACCAAGTTAGGGCATGGATGTGTAGCTGGGACAATGAATTGTGCTAGTTGTGAAGTCCATATCCTCATGGCAAATATCTCATATTTCCCTACTCTGGCCCTCTATAGACAACTTTGATGTTCCCTTCTCTAAGAGTTTTACTACTAGCTCTTTTAAGAATTAGGTCCATGACTCCATCTGCATAATCTTTTATCTTTACTAAATCACTTATTTGACCAACTTTAGGGATTCTAGTCTATGGAGAGGTCTTCAATGGTTGCATGAGAGTTGAAGCATATGACTTGCTCACAAGAAACTTGTCAAGGGATTCATACATCCTAGCTCCTTGTTGTGAAGACTGTGCTCCCTCCATCTCTATATCTATTTTGTGATAATTGGTATGAACTTTTGCAAAACAAAAACACTTTCACTGAAGCAAGTTTACTAAGCACTAAAAAATGCAAGTAGTAGGATATATTCTCATAGATGCAAAAATGTTTGAGAGCTTGTAAGCTTTAACTCTTGCTAAGAGGTATTTATTGACCTATCAAGTCTCAAAATGGCATTAAACTTAGATAACCATTAGCAAATCTTACTCAATCTTTATGGGAAAACAAGATAAACATGTTATGCAAGTGGCATTGTAAGGTACCTTAGGGATTTTTAAAGATTTGGGAGACATTCAATGCATTGAGAAATTTCAAAGATTTTGAAAAACTCTCTAAGCTGTCGACTATGTGTTCAAAGAACACTTATTTAAAAGAAAAGTAAGAAAACAAAAATGGGAAAACAAAACAATATAGAAAGGGGAAACTATCTAACTATAATACATTAACCAACTATCTTTATATCCCTCCTGGATCAAAAGAAGAATTTCTAAAGTCTCCTTCATGACAAGATGACTTATGTTGCCAAACAAGTGGTTGAATTAAATATATCTCTGGTGACTTGCTCTCTATGTTTGCCACATTAATTTGCTTGCATTCGAGTGAGTCTGAGTCAAACATGCTTCCAACATATATAAACTCTTCTTGTTTTTGGAAGCTTATCAAATGCTAGTTCTTGATACTAGCACATCTTATTAAGGAATTAATGACTATTTGCTCATCAATAGAAGCCATTTGATATATATCATTTATTGGCTTATCTCCTTTTTCCTCAAACTTAGGTTCTATTGCATGATCATCCTCTTAAATGATTTTAAAATTACCAACCTCTTGAAAGGATAATTCTAAAAATTTACAATAATTTTGCATATGTAATTGAGTCTCAATGTTGTCTTGTTCATCTGCAACTAGGTCACAGCTTCCTTGAAAAATAGTATAACCTGACCCAATGATTTCAAACAAATCATTCAAATCATGATCAAGGAAATGTCCATGCTCCTCCACATCATCTTGCAAAGTAAGAAGAAAGTTAGAAATTATCTCTTCTTCATCAGAGATTAAGGCATACGCTTGTGAACTCTCACTCAAAATATTGAATTCATGTTGAGAGACCCAAGGATTGATAGAAAAGGTATCTTTTGAATTTTTTTCCCTTAAAACATTTGGGATTTTATGATCTTCCTCAAATATGATGTAAGTACCTAGACCCATGGAGTCATAATTTCCATATGGATCACTAATGATCATTTTCCTCTTCTTGATCATGTTCAGTCCATTCAGCTAACTCCTCAACAAAAACCCTTTCTTCTTTATTCATCATAGCAAGAGCTACTTCTAACTTTGCAATTGGTTCCTTGGTGATGTGATCCTTATATAATGGCTTAGATAATATCTTCATCTTTGAACCATATTTGGTTCTTAGGATGAGATGAGACCAATCAAGTGACATATATCCTCCTATTTTTGCTGTAAAGTCTCTTGATAAACATAAACCAAAAATAGGATGTATATCTATGACTACTACATCTTGATTTATAATTATATTGGGACAAGTATATAATTGTAATGGGAGTTGTTTAATTCTCCCTATTATTTGTATTGCTTTGCCATCTAGCTGCATGACCCCTTTAGTGAGTGGCTCATATTTTATCTTTAAAGCATTAGCTATCTACTTACGCATTACTGTAGTACTAACCCCTAAATCTATCATTACATTATGTAGCAATTTCTTGCCAACTATAAAAGTTAAATAAAAGGGATCTGGTTTGGATTTGCTTACCTATGGTGCATTGTTCACTAGCACTGTTGTATGTAGATGAACTGTGTCTTTGAGCTTTTCTTTTTCAGTAGGTCCTTCTTTAATAACAATACATTTGGGCACTACTTGGCCTTGTAAAGCTTCTTATAGTAGTGTCTTTTGTTTAGGAATAGCCAATATATCCCATATTGATACTTGTGCTGATGTCTTCTTTAATTGATCCTCCACATTTATTGGTCCCAGAGTCTGAGTTCCTTAAAAATAAGGATATCTTGTTTTTTCTTGAATTTGTGTAAGAATCACTTGATTCTACACTAGATAAGGCACTTCTTGTCTGATAGCAATGTTTTTTTATCCTTGAAATGGAGGATGCTCCATGACTTGACTATTTACAACTTTAGGCTATTCCACCATCCTTATCTTTGATCTAGTATAATAATTAGATTGCACCATTGGTTTCTTAGAAGTGGAAGCTTTGTTCAATAAAAATAATTCTTCATCTTCAACCCATGAGAATAGGCATGTTCCAAGGCTATTTCTTCCTCTTCTTGCCAAGACATCCCTTGCATTTGAGCCATTAAGACTAAATTTTGCATACCAAAATACTGATAGGCTTGATTATCAGTGGAACTTGTAAACTATCCATCCATTCTTCTTTGCTCTACCACCTTTTGTTGTAGATTACCCATGGGACAATCTCTAGGTGTATGAGCATTATTTCAATGGAAACACCAGGCATTAGTGTTATCCACATAATTATTTTGTCTTGGAATAGTCTCCCTATTTGAATTGGGAGGAATAGTCTGTGAGGGTGTAGGGACTACAACTAATTGGTTTGCTAACTAAGGGTTATTTTACCCTGGAGGACCCTGGTATTGGTTTGGCTGAGATGACAATCTATTTCCTTAATAGCCCTGGTATTGGGGTTTAGTATAAGTATTTTGATATCTTTTTATATTAATCAGCTCATTAGAAGATTTCCTCAAGATATTCTTGATATCATCTATTAGGTTGTGGAGCTAAAAGCTTCACTAATGCAAATAGGGAAGGAGGTTACTGGGAGGTTGCTAAGTTGCAGAGTGAGTTGCAGGGAAACTGATGTTGGTCTAATTAACCAACGTTGGTCATATTATAGTGCAAAAGCAACCAATGTTAGTTATAAGTCAGCTGACATTGGTGAGGGAGGAGCTAACGTCAGCAACCTGTGTGTGCATGTAGTTTGCATGTGGGTTCTAGACTGGTCTATTTTTAGATAGGCAATTTGCATGTAAAGACTATTTTTGGTCTTGAGTTACGAGTCTAATTATTGTAATTAAAAAAGTCTAATTATTATATGCATGAGATCTATATAATAGACTCATGGGCTGTATTGTAAAAGTGTTCTAGAAAGCCATTGTGCTTGAAGAGAGAGCAAGAGTACCTCCTCCTAGTTCCAAAGGGGTGATGAGTGTGTATGATTAGGGAGAGTTGTAGGTTGTGCAAGTTCTACTAGGAGATCCACCAGGGTACTGGTTGAAGAATCATAAGGACTTGGTGAGGTAAGGACAAGGGTTCTTCAGGGTGTAGAGACATCTACATGGTAAGTAAAGTCTGTTGACTTGCATGTGGCAGCAAGAGAAGGGATGATCTACTTAGAGTACGGTTGTGTACTTGGTGTACTGGAAGTGTTGTTACTAACTAGTGGAGGTGAACAACTCTGTATTGGAGTTGATTGTTATGACCATGATTGAGAGAGTGAACTGTTGAAGGAGAATTACAGGTGAACCCTAGAAGTGTGGGAGCTCTAGAGGTGTGGGAAGAAGAAGTGTGGCATCTTTTTTATTGTATTTTATTTTGAATGAGTATTAATACAATTGGGTATTGTCTCTCATATCTTGTGTTATTTCATATTTCTAGTTACTTATTCATTCTAGTTAAATTCCATGTTTAGTTGCTAATACAAAGGTAATCAAGTGTGCCCTCAGTGGGCAGCAGGAACCTGACAGTTGGTATCAGAGCTTTTGGTTGGGTTGCTAATAGGTTGTTTTAGATCTGGTTAGTGTGTGTTGATTATAGGGTACTCACAAGGGTTTCAAATTGAGTGGGAGTATAGCAATGGCAGAAGAAAGTAAGCTACGAAAGGAGAAACTGAATAACACGAATGGTTAGATTAATGGAAAGAAAGAGCATGTAAAGGAAGATTGTTGGTTGGTAGAAGATCAGCGTGTAGAAGCAGATGTTGTAGGTGTTGTACAAAATGCTTTGGATAAAGTAGAATCTTGGTCTATAGATTCTGTTGCCTCTTTCCATGTAGCTTGAAATAGAGCATCTTTTCATGGGTATGTCTTTGGAGCTTTGGAAAGATTTATTTAGGAGTTGGTGAGCCTTGTTAGATTGTTGGCAAAGGGGAAGTGAACCTGAAATTGTAGATAGATAACACACAGGTGTTGAAGAAGGTCATGCAGGTTTCAGTCTTGGAGATGAGTCTAATTTCTTTAGGAAGGTTGGGTGATGAGAGATGCATAGTAACTCTCACAGTGGATGTACTTGAATTAGACGGTGGTAAGAAAGTAGGTATCCTTTATCTATCTACTTATATTACTGATTCACCTTTTGTTGCAAAGATGTGGCTTTGTACGCTTGGTCACATATGTAAGAAGGGAATGCATGTTCTTAAGTGGAAGACAGATGTTTTTGATAAACTTAAGAATTGGAAAGCCTTAGTGTTCATGGAGGAGATGACAAACAGAGATCAGCTGAGGGGACTAAATTATTCTGAGCAGGGCTGTGTTAATTTGAATAGGGTTTTGACCCAAAAGGAGCTCATGGGTAAAAAGTCATCACTCACAGGAAAACATAGTTACCAGCATTGGTCAGAAGTAACTAACATCAAACAGATAGGTATTAATGTCGGTCATGTGTAGATCAATAGAGTCAGTGGTGTCGAGTAGCTAGAGACTGAAGTCAGTCCATGGGAATCGATGTCAGTAGTCAGGGTCAGTCACAGGGAACTGATGTTGGTCGGTTGCAGATTGGGAGATGGCTGAGAAAAGTCACTGGAATGGATGTTGGGTGGATAGCAAGCTATCAAGGAGTCTCAAATGCCCATGTGGAGGACTAAAAGGGTAAGTGGACCTCATATTCATTGTTCACCTTCTTACTTGTTGCTTACTGATGGTCAAGAACTAGGAAGACATGAAGAGGTAATATAGGTAGAATCTAGGAAACAGTGGGAGCATGGCATGAATTCTTTAAAAGAAAACCAAGTGGGAGATTTGGTAGAGTTGCTAGCTAAGATGAAAGCACTGATAGATGAATGGATTCCTAGGTTAGAGAAGAGAGTGGATGGACACATGAGACAGAAGGCTAGGGTATATGGTCTTGTGGAAGCTGCAGGATAGTGGTATAGGTTTGATAGGTGTATGACTAAGCATAGTTTTGGTCAAGGTCATTGTAACCATTGTGTTTTCTTTACCAGGTTGGATAATGGTCACAACATTATCCTATTGTTGTATGTGGTGTGGTTGTTTGTTACAGGATTACACATGCAGGGATTTTTTAAGCTAAAGGTAAAGTTAGTTCAGAGGTATGTCATGAAGAATTTGGGAGCAGTGAAATTCTTTAGCATAAGAGACATGGAAGATTACAGGTTGATTTTGTCTCTAGTGGGAGCTAATGTGAAGAAGGTGTTGGTGGGGTTCAATACACAAGATGCAAAACCAGTAAGCACACCAAGGGTTGGATAGTTCAAGCTAAGCTTAAAATAGTGTTCGAAATCACATGAGGTCGAGTGTAGGCCTAATTTTTCCCAAGCTGTGGGAGTTGTCAGAGAGTTCATATTCAATTCATGGAAGGAGAACTAGAGGGTAGTTTAGTGGATTCTCAGGTATTTGAGAGGGACCAGTAGCAGGGATTCATGCTACACAGGGTTAAGGTCTTCACTACATGGAGTTGTAGGTTCGGATGTGGCAGGTTACTTCAATGACAGGAGGTCCACCACAAGTTGTGTGGTGGTTGGTCTTTAGGATTGAGATTGAAGAGGGATACAAGCCAAGAAATAGATTAGATGATGTATAGGTATAGGTATAGGTACAATGTAGCTATTTATCTCCAAGTGGGAGATTGTTAGGTTGTGGAGCTAAAATCTTCACTGATGCAAACAGGGAAGGAGGTTGCTGGGAGCTTGTTGAGTTGCAGAGTGAGTTGCAGGGCAACCAACATTGATATGATCAACCGATGTCAGTCATATTATAGTGCAAAAGCAACCAACATTAGTTATAAGTTAGCCGACATCAGTTAGGGAGGAGATGATGTCAGGGACTTGTGTGTGCATGTAGTTTGCATGCAGGTTTTGGACTAGTCTATTTTTAGACAGGCAGTTTGCATGTAAATACTATTTTTGGTCTTGAGTTGTGAGTCTAATTATTGTAATTAAGAAAGTCTAATTATTTTATGCATGAGATCTATATAATAGACTCATGGGCTCTATTGTAAAAGTGTGCTAGAAAGCCATTGTGCTTGAAGAGAGAGCAAGAGTAGCTCCTCCTAGTTCTAAAGGGGTGCTGAGTGTGTATGATCAGGGAGAGTTGCAAGTTGTGCAAGTTCTACTAGGAGATCCACTAGGGTACTGGTTGAAGAATCATAAGGACTTGGTCAGGCAAGGATAAGGGTTCTTCAAGGTGTAGAGACATCTACATGGTAAGTAAGGTCTGTTGACTTGTAGGTGGTAGCAAGAGAAGGGAAGATATACTTAGAGTATGGTTGTGTACTTGGTGTACTGGAAGTGTTGTTACTAACTGGTGGAGGTGAACAACAACTCTATATTGGAGTTGATTGTTGTGACTATGATTGAGAGAGTGAACTGTTGAAGGAGAATTACAGGTGAACCCTATAAGTGTGGGAGCTCTAGAGGTGTGGGAAGAAGAAGTGTGACATCTTCTTTATTGTATTTTCTTTTGAATGAGTATTAATAGAATTGGGTATTGTCTCTAATATCCTGTGTTGTTTCATATTTCTAGTTACCTATTCATTCTAGTTAAATTCCATGTTTAGTTGCTAATACAAAGGTAATCAAGTGTGCCCTCAGTGGGCAGTAGGATCCTGACATCATCTAGCTTAGATGACTGAGTAGGGACAATTTATTTAGCAGGTGTTTGAGGATATGTGTACATAGACATAGTCAGAGTTATAGATTTAGGGGCTTCTTGAGGTAATGGCAAGGAAATATCTAGAAACATGGGCATGGGAGGCCTTAGAGACAACTTTCCAGCATCTATCAAATTATTTTCAGTTCTGACTGCATAGTCATAAGCCTCTAGCAGAGTCTGACCTCCGAGTGACTGAATCATAATAGATATGTTTAAATTTAAAGCCTTAAGATAGAAAACTATAGCCATACCTAGTAATGGTCTAGCTATAGTAGGGATTCTTTCCCAAGTCTTTTGAAATCTAGAATTGAAGTCAGTCATGGCTTCTTGTGGTGCCCTTTGAATGGTAATTAATTGCTGTAATAAAGAAGACTTATCACCCTTCTCTTCAAATCTTTCAAAGAAAATATCTCTGAGCTGATCCCATGTAGATATGGTATTTGGGGTCAAAGACCGAAACCATTCTAGAACCTTCCCTTTAAAAGAAGCTGCTAATAATCTTATGGCTACATTTTGTTGTGTGACAACATGTATAACACAAATATCTGATACATCCTACAGATGTTCTTTAGGTGATTTGAAGTCTTTCCCACTAAATTTGGGAATAGCTTTTAGGGCATTCACTGGGATAAGGTCCCAAGTGGCTAGTGGTATTGGGAAAATCAAAGGACTACCAGTGTTCCAACTTGCATAATTTCTTAGGGGTATAGGGGCTCCCATTTTTGCTCTTGGTATTGGTATAAACTAGTTGACTCTTCTTCTAGGACTAGTTACCAAAGGTAGCAAAAGAATACTTGGATTTATAGTAGACTGAGATCTAGTTACTGGTCTACAACTATGACTCCTCGTAGCTCTCTAGTTCATATGATCTTGAAAGAAACTTTAATATAGTGTCCCACTGGGCGTGCCAAAAAATGTTGATGGTTAAAACTACACTTGTTTCTAACACCAACAATGGGAAGCTTCAAGATGTGGGACTTGTGACTTGAAACAACCTCCATATTTTTAAGAAGTTGGTCTCTTCTTTATATCAAGTGTATACTAGGAAAAGGGATAGGAATTTTAATAGAAACACAAATGTAAGAAAGAAAATCTAACTATGGCGATGCACCTGAATGTAATTCAACCTTAATCCTGAGCACAGTGAGACTATATGTAAGATTCAATTACATTTAAGAGAAAACAAGGCATGATCAATGTAAAAGATGAAAACAATAGAAACAGAGGCTCATAGCTTAGAATACTTTTGCAGTGACAGAAAATATCAACAAAGGCACAAGATTCAATCTTCTTATTAATTCTCCAATCACATAAGAGGCATAAAAACATGCACAGTTATATAAACTTTTCAACTCAAGAAAATAGAACAAAATCAAATGATATTCCTAATCACAACTCTAAAAAGCCTAAAATCCTTGACAACATAGCTTAGACTACTTTTGTAATGACACAAAAAAAATCAACAAAGGCATAGGATTCAATCTTCTTATTAATTCTCCAGTCACATAAGAGGCACAGAAACATGCATAGTTACATAAACTTTCCACCTTAAGAAAATATAACAAAGGCAAATGATATTCCTAATCACGGCTCTAAAAAGTCTAAACTCTTGACAATTTCTCTCAAAAAATTCTCTCTAAGCATCTGATCATGATTCTCTTGGTGATCTCTACACCCTTATTTATAACCTTAGATTCACTCTAAATTATTTATGTGTTCCCAATCTAACGGCCCAACTGAAATATAACCAAACTGGAAGTGTTTAATAGAAGATATTTCTTAGATCCTGAAATGTTCTGTCTTTTGATAGCTCATTGGCTGAAATAAATCGCAGGATGCTCCCTTTTATTAAGCAGAAGAGTAAACTTGGCCAATTCCTTGAAAACCTTATTATTACTTAGGAGACATTGTAGAATGACACTTGTCATGTTCTGGAAGACTTACCGAAGACATGTGAAACTTTACACTTTACCTATACTCTTACTATATCTTTGCTTAGGAACATTTTGCCTTTAACACCTGTCACAATCCGCTTCTTCAAAACTTCAACAACTTAATAGAAATATGAGCCATAACATTTCTTGCCCAAGAAACTTTTTATAATGGGGCATAGGAACAATTGGCAATCTCTACTTTCCTCAACAAAGGACACCTCGTAATCTTTGGTTTACTTAACTAGGGATATGTGGCAATCTCTGCTACTTTTAGCCACCTTTTGAGAAACCTACGAAAGGTGACACGTGCTGGTCTCCATGTCACTCTATTTATATTATAGAAACAATTAGGCCTCATTTCATATTTACACAGACAACGACACTTAGCGGCTTCTGCTTGCTTTAAAAACAAAACTTGAGACCCACCATAGTCTTTGTTATACTGATGAAGCAAAACAAAGATAATTTGGATCTTGACATGCGGTGGCTTCCACTCTCTTTATCTGGGATATGTGGCATCTTCCATCACTTTTAGAAAATCAAATTAAAACCTTCCATGATTACCACTTGGCACTTTTCACCTGATCTTGATACTTAGCTTGTTGAAACCTTCCACCGAAAAGAGATTTGAAACATGGATGCTGATATGAAATGTAGATGCTGCCACTTGTCGCATTCCATTGAGTTGCTATGAGATATGTGGCACATCTTGACCAACTTATAAAAATTATAAAAGGTGCCTTAATCGATGACACTTGGCAACTTCCACTCAATTTTGACATTTAGACAAAAATGAATCAAAAGGAAAACAAGCCCACGTTCTATTTCAAAACTTCACCGTCATGAACCAAAGTATGTGGGAACAAAAGTTTGTAGCGTGCAACTAAAAATTAGATTGAAATGCAGAGTATTTTTTACTCTATAATTATAATTTTAAATATAATGTCTATCACACTTTTTTTAGGTTAATGGTTATTTATTCTCCCATGAGTCCCTAAACAAGCCTATATCTACCAAGTGTCACTCACTCTCTTCATCATGATCCTTTGATACTTATTCATTTTCATAAAGCCTTCTATCCCTTGAGTAATAGAGATGGTGCTGAATGTTTGAATCTCACTTCATCACTTTCTTAGGTCCTTCAAATCTTCAAATTAAGTTTCCAACCTCCCAGATGCCTGACATGATGAAAGGTGTCATGATCTAAGCTCTTTAATTCATCATGGCTTCTGATCTATGAGCCTTGGACTTTGACATTATAGATGCATAGGATCACACCACATAGTGTGATCCCACTTCACCATGACCTTAGACTCTCTATGTAAGTTTAACCAATAGCTAAGCTTATAAATGCTTGGGATCATGCCACATGGCATGATCTTTATCTCTTGATCCCTAGGGGAGTCACATGTTTACAAGCCTTATTCCAGACCCCAAATAAGAAAGACCTTGAAAAGTGTGAAGATGTCACATCACCAAGACTATAGAGGTAAATGGTACATTAGGAAACTTAATAAAGCACTAGATGAGTGACTAAATACCATGCGGCATGAATTACAAGATAAATTACATGATAGCATCCATGTTAACATTATTGAAGCTTAAATTTGACATCCATCAGGCCCATCAAAAATATAAAAGAATTATAATTCATTCCCTTTAGGATAAATGGTATAAATTTATCTAGATATATCTATTTTAGTTCCACTTAATCCCTTACATAGATCTAATTTGATTATGTTTATACTTTTTGATATTTATACTTGGTCATTTATATATTAAAAGTGGAATAATTGATTATTCAATTCATTTTCAAGTGGATGAATTGAAGTCTAACATCTAACTTCAATTTCAAATCTAATAACTACTTCCATTTATTACAAACCTAGAATAAATGAGATAATGCAACCTATAGATCCCTCACTTATATGCTTATATAGAGTGCTTGGGATAAAGTAATCATCCAAGATCCTCTAAATGCTATAGATCATTCCATGTAGCATGATCTTGTTTCCCAAGCCCTTGAGATGGTTAGTATAAAGTATGTAAGAAGTTAACTCTAAGGGTGAATGGGATGATTTCAAATGGCAACATCCCACTTCCCATCACTTTTATATCAATCAAAATAGGCAAGAAAAGGGGAGATTGAGTAAATTCCTATGAGGAGTCCATGTGTTAGTATCTTAGGGCTTTAGGGTGGTCAAATTACATCAAACATAGATTAGGGAATGGGAATCTCTATGTGAGTAAGATATTTCCACTTATCAAAATCTCACTACACCCTAATCCAAATAAAGTCAAAAGGGCTTGGGGTCCTCAGCCAAATAATATAACATAGAAATCACACCATGTAGTAGAATCCTGACATATGAGGACATGCTAGCTTTTGTAAGTAGTGATAATTAGTCTTGTGGCCATATTACATATCAAGATACATGAAACTCCATGAAAGGGATCAAGGCCCAAATTTTATGGCCATATTACATATCTGTTCTATCTAAGTCTAGAAATTAAACTACAAGCCTAATTAGGTATGTGTAATTAAGTTATATCTTATCCTCTAGTGGAGATAAGGACCATGGGATTTACTTTTCTAGGTAAATTAAATAGTGGTATGGCTAAAGGATAGTGTGCATATTAGTATTAGGTAAGCATAAACCATAAAAAAAATAATCGGGTGTGTTTGTCATAGTACAAGGCATGGTAAACAAGGCATTCTTATGGATCTCAATGAATCTTAGCCACCCAAATTCAATTTAAGAGTATAAAAGATAAAAAAACTATTAATTAGGCATGTACCTTGCTTATAGAATACAACCAACTAAGTTCTTTAATGATTTTTAGACCTATTAAAGCCACCCAAGTTTAGTTTGAAAATCAATTAGCATGGTTCTAGTATTTATTTCCTCATGCTTGAGTGAGATCTAATCTATATTTAATCTCAAGAGGGCACATATCGTTAAATGCTTATAACCACCCCATATATTTCAATGATGAATGACTCCATAGGCTTGTATTTCCTATAAAAATACTAGTTCCATGTTTTAATAAGGGGATAGTCCATTTTAGTATTAGAAGCTAGAGTGAAGAACTAGGCCCCTTTTTCTACCTTTTTAGTTAGTTTTATTTTCTCTATAACTCACCTGAGTATTGACTAAATATATATTTATGATTCATGAAATATTTATTAGCTATAATATTTGTGGCTGATATTAATTTCCCATGCATATATATGATGACATTGTTTCCCTCTTTCATGTAGCCACTTCATACTTAGACTCTTGCACTATCTTTCTCTCATGGTTGTGTCACATTAGAAAACAAGAGACTAGTTACTCAAGGGATTAGTATACTTAATATGGCTAGAACTATTATCTCTACAAAGTAAGATAATCTACTCTCTTTCCATACCGTCTCTCTTTTATTATTTTCTATATCTATGCTAGACTAGATTTAAGAGTAGTATAAATTAGACTCACTTGTTCATCATTTACTTGTATTATTTTATGTAATGTTAAATCTAGATAAAATACAAATACTAAATATTAAGTTCATTGATAAATTTAAATGAATTATTTCTTCTAGGTTCTTGATGTATCTTACAAATGACCCCTTTATATGAAACACCATGCTTCAATAAACTGAGGTATCTAGTTCACCATGACCTGGTAGACAAAGACCTTGGGGAATTTACTACTTAACTTACTTCCTTTTAGGAGATCTGGAAGTAGAGGAGGGGGAATACTCATGATTTGAGCCTTTCTCTCTCTTACTCCTAAAATTGGTACACTATGATAAATGGAACACCAATATATTGGTGCTAGAAGGATGGACTGGGATTATTTTAGACTTTATCATTTATTTTGGTCTTTTACCCATCCTTTATGCTTTCCTCATGATTTTGCATTATTAAAACACACACCAACATATTGGTGATAAAAAGAGGGTAGAATGGGATTATTTCATACTTTATCATTTATTTTAGTCTTTTGGCCATCCTTTACACTTTCCCCACCATGTTTCATGCTAAAAATGAACACCCATAGATTATAACTATAAAGAGGGTGGATTGGGATTATTTTAGAATTTATCATTTATTTTGGCCTTCTGGCAATCCTTTACATTTTATCCACCTTGTTACATTTTTTAAATTCACACCAATATATTAGAACTATAATGAGGGTATACTAGTATTATTCCATATTTTATAAAAATTTTTAGTCTTTTAGCCATCCTTTATGCTTTCCCCACCCTATTACATGCTTAAAATGCACATCGATAAATTAGTACTAGGAGGGATGATAGGCTACTACTTGATGTTTAAATTTAATTTTGGTCTATTTATCTACTTTTCAACCCTATTGTATTCCTAAGAAACACTTTAATAATATTGGAACCCACTTATGTCCTTGGATTGGCTTAGTTAGAGTTTATTCCCTATGAATATTTTAGGGCCTACTCGTGACTTGCCTAAGAATCCTAGTAAATGTTGTTCTATATATACACATGGTGGGATTAAAATGGATGAAAATCACATTTATAAATTTAAAGAGGCCATCATTAAAACATTAATATAATATTAAGATGTGGCTTTCCACTTATTCTCCTATTCCTTATATGAAGATGCTCATAATTTGTAGTTAAGTTTTCCAAAAAAATACATTACCTCATGGTTTATCTTTGAAAATCTTTTTGTCAACTATTTTAGTGTGCCTATTGACCCTAATTCCTTTTAATACTAGTCTTATATATCTTATATGGAGTCTAATAAACCCATGAGCTCATTCAATAGTCATTTCCATCATCTATATAAGAGGTTGAAAGACTCATTCCTACAAATAGAGGTGGTGGCTATTGAGGTTTATCTTAGAGCATTGTGTTACGTCCAACACACCCCAAACTCAAAATTTCCTTATGGGGATCCTCTTGATAAAACATTTTTGTTTTATTTTTATGTTCTTGGATACTTGCATGACCTTATTTATGAGTGTTACTCAAGTTGTTAAGAAAGATAATTTTTTTAGTCTTTAACTCATGTGTTCATTTGGTTTAATGAAAATGACTTATCTTTACTTGACCATTTTCTCAAATGGCTAAAAATATTTGTCTTGATATCAAGATTAATAATTGGTCCATTGAGGTTTCTTTTATAAAAATTTGGCTTTGATTTGTTGTTGGTTTTAGGTGCTTCATGTCATTTTAAGATTAAGTTCAAGTTATACATTATGGGTTTATTTACAATTACTTTGAAAAAAATTACCTTTTAATCCTCCAAAATTATATTATTTTTTTAATTGTCCACTTCAAGTTCTTATCTTGAAACATTTTTGCCTAATTTCTTACAACATAACTTATTTTAGAGGTTAAATTCGAAAGGGGTCAATTTCACTACTTTTATTTTTATTGAACCTTGGAATTCATTATTGAACTATTTCAATTAAATTGTGATCTTTATTTATTCATTTATAGTTCAAATTGAAATTTAAAAATGTTCATATTATTATTTTTAAATACTCATTTAGCTTTTAAATTCATTTATTTCACTCAAATCCTTTATTTTTAGTCAAATTTTCATTTAAATCAGGATTTAAAAAGCATTTAACCATGTCAATTAGGCTAAATCTACATTTGAAACAACTTTTAATATGATTTTATCAAGAAAATTATAATCCTTGATGGTTCAATTATGTGAAATCTCTTTAGTGTTAGTCAAATAATTTATTTGATTATGTAAAAATGGGTTTTCATTTATCTATTTTCAATCTTGAATATTTGACTAACTTCTTAATGGTTTGTTCGAGTGTTTTATTTTAGCCTTTTCCTTATTTCTAGAGATATTATAAATACGCTAAGCCATTAAATTTTTCCATGTGTTTATAGATTAGGTGTTTGTAGTCCATGCAGGGAACTCATTCAAAAATTTCCAAGTCTTATAATCCCCAATTTTTTTGACATTATGACATATTGCCACATCTTAGGAATTTGAATCTCAATGGAATATAGTCAATAGTTAAAATGTATAGAAGTATTTTGAGCCCTCACCTTAATATATTGTGACATGTGGCTACATCCCAAACACTCAGATTTAATGGAGGTAGTCAACAATTCAATATCTTGAAATATCCCAAGATTTCATGATCCATCCATGTGTCAATAGATTATGCAATATAAGCAAATACAAATTCTATAGATATCCCAAGGTGCAAAGGCTCGTGTTGATTCTTCATGGCATCATCACTTAAACTAAAGACTCAGGGGGTTGACTCAATTAATGCATTCCTATGATGTAAGATTTAACATAAAGGTGCCACTTAATAGTATCAATAGTTCAGAGCCAATTCAAAAGTGTAAATAAATTATTTTAAAAATGTCTAAATGTCAAAAGAAGAGGAACCCCTAGATCATGCCATGTGGCATGATCTTGTTCATTTAGAGAAGATTGATTCTTATAAAAATGGCTAAGTGTCAAAGACTTCTTAATCTAAATATCATTCCATATGGTATGATATTAGGGACTTATAGATTAGGGAAGGTGATGCATATTGAAAATGTCATCTAAGGTAATATAATCCTAAAGTCTTGATATTATGATAATGGTTGTATCTCATGATTAGATGATCACAGAGTGAAAGTGTATAGTTTAAATACATTCTAAATATGAAGTTATGTGATTACGACACATGGTCACATATTAAGTATTTAGAGTTTGGAATGGAAAGTTAATATTCAATAGTTGAGAGATATATTGAAGTCCCATAATCATGCCATGTGGTATGGTATCAAGGATTCAATTCATAATATATCTAGAACATAATATAGTCAAGTGGTGATCTATAAAAATCACAAAATCATGACATGTAGCATGATATCATGGACTTGGATTATGTAATATATGTAGATCCAATTATGAATCCAAAAATACCTCCACAAAATATAGATATATAAAAGTGTCATGTTCATGTTTAATCACAACTGAAGACAAAAATAAAATAACTTTGGGCAAAGTAGTGAAGGGATGGAATGTGGCACCACCCTATAGAAATATATGCCATATTTAGGTAAAGAACCTAAATTTTATGGTAAATAAGATATTAAAAATATGGGATAATGATGGTCTCATTATCTTCCAATTATTAAGAAAATAGGTAAATTAAGTAGAATAAAATTCCAAGGTGAAGGGTTTGGCTACCTGTAGAGATTGAATGTTGAGTGGATAATATTTTGATATATGAAATGATCATAGCATAACTCATCAAGATATTATATTGATGGATCAAGGAATAAGTATAAATGGAATGAAATAATAATCAAATTTTTATAAAAAGAGAATAAGGAAGCAACACAATATGTGGAAAGACTTGGGTATATTTTTGGGACATGTCATAGTAGATTAGAATTCATTAGGGAATTTTCAATGAAGACATCATGGGCCAATATTAAGAATTATATATATAATAAATAGTCAAACTAAAATCCATATGAATATAAATTTTAAATGACACATTAAGGCACAAAAGAGGAAAAAAGGAGATCATGAGCCATATATTTTAAAATATGGGAGGTTTTATTAGTATATGGAATATAAAGTCAAATGAGATAAATTGGATATAATAAATGAACCCAAGTAATTTGTAGACTGAGCATACCATATAATTAGTTTAGAAGAGCTTACATCAAGATCTATTTCCAAAATACCATTGATATAACTAAGTGAGAGTTAAATTAGACAAAATTTAAATCAATATTGAGAGGAAAATGAGATTTTGAAATGTGTTTATAGTATGATCTATGATATTTATATATTGAAATAATTCATTTTTCCTAATGTTATCATGTCACTGACATTTAATCATGATAGGATGTATCTAAAAGGAAATATATTATATTGAATATAAACATTAGACATTGAGAATAGAAAAACTAAAACAAGAAAAAATTACCCATAATTAATATAAATTTTGTAGACACCCAAAATTTTGCCACAACTAGCTTTCAACCAAACTTTAGACCGATTCCTACCAACCATTACAAATTAAGTCTAATAATCATTTAATGTCCTAAATTTGATTTTAAG
Organism: Torreya grandis; assembly: GCA_037957365.1. Classification (NCBI taxonomy): domain Eukaryota; kingdom Viridiplantae; phylum Streptophyta; class Pinopsida; order Cupressales; family Taxaceae; genus Torreya; species Torreya grandis. Next base: position 101,664 of record JARHVA010003108.1, on the reverse strand, counting down.
TTATTCATAAAAGCTCATAATCACATTGAGACATCCATAATTGGGGTATTATACTACATGTAATAATAGCATCTCACATATTCATCCCTAATCATCCAATGACATCATAACAATAAATCTAGCCTATGAACCTATTAAGTGGGGCAAATGAACAAATGTTAAGTCTTGAAAGAGATAAAAGGATAATCCTAATTAATTTAAAAGATAAACCAAATTAAATGCCTAGTTGAATTATCCATTTTAAATGAATGAATAACTAGAAAAGGAATTTTAAAATTCAAATATCATAGCCTTTCATCATTGGCTTTATGAGTTGTCAAGCTCTTGGAAAATGTCCTTAAATATCTCATTTTGTAATCCATGCCTAGTAATTGAAAATAATAATTACTTTACAACTATTAAATCTATTTGTGCTATATTTGAATCACGTAAGTTAGGTTTGAACCCATTCCAAGCCTTAAATTAACCCTAACTCACCTTAGGTGAGAGTTAAATCCTTAGACTATAAATACCTAGCCATGCCTCTTTATTTCAAATATTGGATATTATAGAGTTATTATGCAATATTTGTCCCATAAGACTCATATCAATAGTGTTACAATGACTCAAAATCTTGAGCCAAACAATCACAAGCCAAGACACATCAAAACCATGGTGCCAACAAGAGAAGGAGCCAAAAAGATTCATTTGCCAAAGACTTTTTGATGTACAATCTGAGCCAAAAAGTCAACAAAGCATTTGGATCTCCCAAGGAAGGTAAAGGATTTGTTTCTTTTATATTTTAGTTGTGATTTCATTTGTATTTTTTTACTAATATCTCCCTAATTTCTATGCTTGGAGTGTAAGTGTTAGTGTGTTTTTACTTGAGTTTCTGTTACTTGAACTAACACTATACTAACCTCCCTTCTTGGATTCCTATGATCACATATTTACCATGATGTGGCTTTTTTTAACCATTGATTACCTGGTGAAAATAATTATATATATATATATGTATATATATATATATATATATGTATATATATATATATATGTATATATATATATATGTATATATATATATATATATATCCATTTGTCACTTGAATATTGAATTGCATTCAATACTTAGCTCTGTTCATTTAAGATTTCTAGAATTTTTTGTAATTCAAGAACTGTGCCATGACTTTTTATTATCCTTTCTTGATGTGTTATCTCATGAAACTAAGTCATAATCAGTTACAATTTTTAATTTTGGTCATTAGGTGATTAATTTTTGCTTGTACATTAAGGCATTGGATCTGATTGCCTTGCTTAGTTAATAAATAATGCTTATCTTTGTAAATAATTGACACATTTTCCACTAAAACTCTACTATAATTGTGCCATGATTGTACATTACATTCTCCTTTATTTTGTCATGATTTTCTACTAGAGGACATTGATCTCAAAGGAGTAATACATGCCAAAAATTTGTTTGAATACCAGTTTTACAAGTGAATATACAATTATATTGTGAATAAGCTAGTTTGTTTGGTTAAAAATTCTCATTCTATTTATTTCGAAGCTTTCATTGTCATTATGTGAAATATCTACAAGCTTGTGTATTTTCTTTATTTTGACAAAGATTTTGAATTATTTTTCACAATTCCCTTTGAGTTTTACTCATTGATTTATCTAAGTTGTGAAATAGCAAAACTTTATGCCCAATGATATAATTTTAGACAACCATGATTTCCATTTCTCAACTATAAAATATCTAATATTAGTCAAAGAATCATCTCTTTTTAGCCATACACTTTCCCTCTCTTTTACATTTTTTATGATAATATGTCCTACTCAGTATATTATAATTTCCTTATATTATGAAACAAGATATTAAACCTATGGTTTCAACAAGCCCACAACATTAGACAACTTTAATTCAGGTAAAGATATTAGTTAAACCTCTAGTGGTAACAATTGTTACTCACCTAGTTAAACATTCTATAAATTTCTTGGCCCTTGATATTTAAACAAATACTAAAAATGAGGGGAATTCATCCCATGTACTATACAATCCCTTTATCCCACTAAATTATGTAATCCAATAACTATATTTGAGTGGGTCACAAATTGAGCCTACTAGAAATTGGCACTAAAAGGAGGGCCTAAGTGCAATATTTTAGGGCTTGAACCTCAAATTTCAAACATCTTATCTAGAACCTTTGAATACTATGAGATTATGATTGATTATATATTTGTGGTCTTGTAACTCATCCTTATGATTTTTCACATATTGTATGCTTGTGATTTAATAATTTTGGGAATATTATCATATTATCCCTAATTTAGTTAAAGGGTTTGAGTAGTAAATCATTAAATAAATATGAAATAATTAAGATACTAATTTGTGTAATTTGACTATAATTTTAATCTTTATAAAAATAGTAGTAAAGGAGATAAAACAAGACTTAGATAAAAAATAATTGAAATGAATATTGTAGGGTCTAGAATTCACTATTTGAGAGTATGATAGCATCACAAATCAAGATTTAGAGTTCATTTTATGATTGGATAGGAGCACCAAAATAGGAAACTAGTGGTACCAACACTGTAGTCCACCTCTATCACCATTATTTAGGAGACCTGAGCTTTTCGGGTTTTATTCATTATTTCTATGTGACCCTACCTTTGAATTTTTGACTGCTAGATGTCTATGGAACCCCTTGTAGAGTAGATTTTGTCTTAAAAACCTAGAATCCTTTGTACTTTGACCAAATTTTAGAAATATGGGGGGTTAGTGTGTGTAAAATTCATTGAATGTGTATCCACACACCTTATGTTGGCATGCTCCCTACATACCAATACTTTAAAGAGGGATCAATCCATATGTAGTTCTCCCACTTGATGTACTTGTGAAATTATGTTTATGAAGGTGCAAATGATAAAATTGGGTGTGCTTGAGGTGTCTAGGGACTGGTTTAAGGATTTGAATAATCGTGTAATAGTATTGGTTGGATTTATGCAAAGATTAGGGAAGATTGCCTTATTAGTCTTGCTTGTATTCCTACTTACTTAGTGACAATTACCAACCCTTTGCAAAATATCTTTGAATGGACTTTTATAAGGATCTATTTGTTATGGGTTGAATGTGTTCACATTAGGCCTATAAGGAGAAGGATGGGGAACTAGAAAGAACTGACCACTGGGGCCAAAAATGCACTTGGACAAGAGCATCAAAAGTGGAAAATAGTGGCACTGGCACTATAGTCCAAGTTGGGTGCTATTGTCCTTAGTTGATGGGGCATGGTGGAAGGATTTATCATGGAAATATCAATCTAAATGAGCTATGATTAGGTCTGAAATGATATGAATGACTAATAATCATTGAAAATATTCCTATGAGAGCTATGAATGCAAGTAGGAGGGACCTATGGGTTGGGTGTCATTATCCATACTCAAATTACCAATTTTCAAATTTTATATGACTATATTTCTCCCCCCAACCTTATTCTAGTGGTGAAGTAAAGTAAAATACTAAGATAAAAGAAAAATATAAAGCACACTTGAATTTACCTATAAGGGTGAAGCACATGAAACTATGTGATGCTAGGTGTGCATAGAGAGAGAACAATATGAAGTGAAAATATGTGAGAGAAAAAAAAGTAGATTATCTCTTAATAGATACATTATATCTAAAATAAGAATGTACAAAATCTAGGTAATAAAGAGAGGAAGATAAAGGAATGAATACATCTCATTAGGTATGCAAACTAATATAAAACTTGTTGTGATGTTGAGTGATGTTAAGTGATGTTGGATGTGTGTTGTACCAAAAGTAATATCATGAACAAAGCTAAGTACTCAATTCCCTATAAGTTGCTCAAGAATTTAAAGGTTGGCCCTTTGGCTCCATAGTCATCTATTAAGTGAAGCTACATGATCTTGCATGTGCTGGTCAATGTTTGGACTATGTTTCCAATCCCTTTGAGTAGGTGGCTCAAGAATACTAAGGCTATCTAGTCCCTTGGTTCCATCATTACCCCATGAAGTATAGCTATAAACTGATACCAATATGGATGTGTGTCATATGGGATAGGCCCTAAAGCCCATGAATGTACTATGATATGACAATGTTGATGTGGACAACCAAATGTATGTTAGAAACTAGGCCATTCTTTGCCACTCCAAAAGATAGAGATTAGGCTTTTATGAAAGCCACTCCAAAACTGGTGCACTAGGCTTACATGAAAGCCACTCTAAAATGTGGAAGTTAGGATTATATGAGGGCCACTTCAAAATGATTCCAACAACTTTTAGATGGAATAAGGCACGTAACTACTAAAAATTCATGGGTAATATTAAACTCAAAAAGAAATAATTTTTTTTGCCATGTACATTGCCCCCAATCACTAGTGTATAGAATATGGATTTTGATTTGGAAGTTACACCAACTATCATATATAAAATTAGAAGTGATAACCATCATTTCATGCATGATGCCCCCTATATCTAGATATGCATTGAAAACTATTGATTATGAACTAGTCTGACTATGCAAAAATTATAGGTAAATCTACTTTTTTACATGCTTGTAGAAAGTCTGGCTTTTCTACTATTTAGACAAAAGTGGTAAAAATAGATAGTAGTGGAATCAATGTTGTAGTACAATCTCAACACTTTTATCCTAGACAAATCTAGTACTATTTTGACATTTTCACTATTTGCTTGGTTTATTTTATATGGTTTGATGTCTAGTTGTTGTTATGGGTGATATAAAAGCTAAATTTTTGAAACTTAGGAGCTCTGATCTTTGTGACAAAACCCCTTGTTTATTTCCCCCTTTTCTAAAGGTAGGAATGAATACCCTGTAGTGACTACCCTTAGAAAAAAGAGCCCTATAAGTGTGTTATGCTGCAAAGATACAATGATATTAAAATGATATTGGACAAGATATCTATAGATATATTAGTGTTTGTAATGGATATTATTAGATCAACATGGGTATGAATAGATAGATATAACAACATAATATCATATTTAATGTACTGAACTAGAATTTAAAGTCTAGTTAGCTTTTAGATGTTAGTTGTCAATTATCAAGGAGGGATGGAGCATGATGTTTATCATGGCATCCAAAAAAGTAAGATATTACATGATGTGGATCATGACATTGTAAACAATCAAAAAGAAATCAAGCAACAAGAACACAAGGCATGAATCAAAAAGCATACAAGGGTGGCCAAGGGGCCAAGAAAATAAGGGATATGTGCACATGTCACTAAAACTAGAAGGCAGTCATATAAGGCATGTTCAAATTCCACATACACATAATTGAAAAAAGTAAGGTTATCATAAAAATGACAATCACATTAAAGAGTAAAAGAAAAGGACATTGGAAAATGTCCTAAGGCACACACATGAATAGAAGCAAAGGAAATTGGTAAATGTTCTAAGACACATTGAATACATATAATCAAAGGACATTGGTAAATGTGCTAAGGCACATACATGAGACAAATAGGAACTGATAAATATGATCACATCTAGTTATGAAAATCAAAGAATGAAAGTATGTAAATAGTATAAATACAAATGTATATAAATAATCAAATTAGTAAGTGAAAGTATGTAAGACATGTTAGTAAAATACTAGGTATATGATAAGAAATACACAATTGCTATATACTAGTGAGTGTCGATAGAGTAATCTATATAAGATAGTAAGTAATGTATGTCATCATGATAACTAGAGTGTGTGGTGTAGGAATGACATAACTTGGATGGTTTAGTCATGCAGAAGATGCTCCCATTGGGTATGTATATTGATGTATGTCTCAATGTAGAAGTAAGATAGCCCCTCAATGGGTGGAGTGAAGCAATCAAAGATCTAGAAATAAAATCAAGTGAATGATGGTAATGTAGATAAATTGACAAACAATAGCATAGAAAAACAAATGTAAGTATAACATGATATTATAAATGTAAAGCATGGATGATGCACATAACAAAAATATATTTTCTATTTTTTGAATTATTTACATCTTTTTGTATTTTGAAATATTCAAATATTTTTGGCATTTTTGAGATTTGAGCTATGTACAATCAATCACAAGAAGACTATGTACAAGATTTTGAAAGAGAAGCTATGTACCATCAATCATAAGGAAACTATGTACAAGAAATTTAAGATAATCTATATACAAGTAAGGTTGAGAAGAGATGATACTAACTAATGAGTCTCATGGGAGACTCCCTATCATGGTGTCCTCTATCAAGGAGACAAATCATGCATGATCATGAAGCATGATGAAAATGCTAATACTATGGCTCTAAAAGATATATACGCTATAAATGATCTAAAATATCTAAATTTAAAACTAAGTGTGGGCCCCCTTTATAACTCTAATAAGTATATGAAATTTTAGGGATCTTAAGAACCCATCTGGTAGTAGTATAAGCTCTCTAAACATCTGCTCTACAAGTAGATGCATGAGATCTCAATGATATTGCCCTAGCTATGAACATTATAGATAGAAGTTATCTGTAATCCTAAAGCTATGGAGGTGTATGAACTCTCTGTGCTAGTGATGGATTCCTCAATTATTTCTAAATTGGAACTAGAGGAAGAACTATAACTAGTTGAGAAACTAGAACTGGAGGCTGAACTAAAACTAGTGATTGTAAAGTAAAAGATGGATCTGAAGTGGGGAGTGGTAACTCATATGAAACTTCACCAATTGTAACAACCTAATTATCATGAATGAATTTCATTCATTTACAAGCTATATAATGTATTTCTCAAAGTTTTTGAATCCATGGTCAAATAAGTAGCATATAAAAACTCTTGCATTAGGAACTATAGTAAATGGTGTGGCCATATGTGTTGGACCAACTTGTAGAGGAAGTATGATCTCACCAAATGAACTATATATGTGCCCAATAAATCCATTGATAACTATGTCCATAGAGGTAATATCCTACTCTGAGTATCCCAAATGCTACAATAATGTTATAGTATATATGTTCACACTAGATCCATTATCTATGAGAACACTATGAATAGAATGATTATGAATGTAGTCTCTAATAAAGAGTGCATGATAATATGAATCATCCTTGACAATATCCTAATCTGATAAGGAGATGGAAGGTCTAGTTGGAACTCTAGAATTGTATACACCAATCATGTTACTTAAAGGATGTGTCTCATCTAAAGGTGCCCTATATGTATTTGGTGGTAGATATGCATGATATGCATGGTGAACCCCTGATGTGTCCCATATATCTTGTTTAAAATTATATGAAAATGGATCTAAGAAGATTTTTAAAGACTTATCTTATGTTTTCTTTTCCTAAGGAGGCTCAACTAAATTGCCAAGATCAATATGATTTCCATCTATCAAATTATCTATCTTGTGTTTCAAACGGGTGCATCTATTTCATGTATGGACCGATGCACTATGAAACTCATAAAATACATGTTGATCATATCCCTATGGGAGAGGCTTTGTTGGGTCAACTTCTTGAATAAGAAGGAGAGATATGATGTTATATTCTAATAACTACTATAAAGATCTGGTTATAAAAACTAGTGGATTGGTAGAGGTGCACCGAGGAGGTGCTAATAGAACTACAAGCTAAGGGGGATCAAAGGATGCACTAAGTATAAATTGATTCTAACTCTTGATATCATTTACCTTGACTTTGTATGAAATTTTTTTGTTACTCTTGTTTTTTATTTCTAAGATACTTGTGTACTTATGTTTGCCCATTGAAATTACTTTGACTTCTCTTTCCTTTAGTGTGCGACATAATTCAGTGATGGAAGAGAATATTTTGAACATAATTGATTCATGTAAATTTGATAGAAGACTCTATTTTAATATATCTTGTAACTCTTGATCAGCCATGGGGCTAGTCATCTTAGCCAAAATAGACTTATATCGAAGAGCATAATCTATGAGGTGTTTATTTGACCTTTGTTTCTATTGTACGCATTGGGCATATGAAACCTTATCACTAATGTTAATGTTGAAATGAGATAGGAACATGTTGGCTAAGGAATTGAATACATTGAACGACTAATTTGGTTGGTTGTACAACCATTATAAATCATAATCCTTTAGGATTCATGGAAATGACTTGGTAAGTATCTAGTCATTTGGTACATAGTCCAATAATTCTATGTGAAAATATCTCAAATGTGTCTCTAGATCACCCTTTCCATCATATAGGGTAATCTTGGGTTGAACAAAACCTTATGGCAAGGGTGTAGAAGCAATATGACATGTCAATGTTGTACACAATAGAGAAAAAGAATACAAATCCTATGTAGGTCTAGAGGCACCTTGCTTAAGATGTATCACCTTGGATTGAAGATGTATTATCTCTTGTACAAGGCCTTCCACATCAAGAGATAAAGATGTACTAGCTATAGCTGGTGGCATAGAGGTAGGTTGGGTTATTACAGGGGGTTGTTGAGACATAGTTTCCCCCATAGTGTCATTTTCAACTATTTGTTCTATGGTTTTGGAATATTGACCATTGTTCACTATTTTTTGTTCTTCTTGTAATATTTTAAGCATGTCATCTTTCATATTAGGATGTTTAGTTAAGAGTTCTTGAAGTTTTGTTTTATCAATTTCATCAAAACTAGTGTATTGGGCCATTATAAAGGTAGGAAAATAATTTGAAATTTTATTGAAGTTTTTGTAATAATTTGTAATATAAAAGTTATAGATAAGGAAAATATTTAATATAATAAATGTAAAGTCATAAAAACAATGAACTAGAAATTGCAAAAAAAGGATACGAAGCACATAAACATGTAAGGTGACACCTCAAGAAGCAATGGGACCTAGTATATGCAATTAAGGTTTGAAAGATGACTATTTTAAAATTTACTAAGAAATTTTGAAATTTAAAGTGTATTTTTTAGTTATATATGCAAATAAAAATAAAAAAATTATTAAAAAAATTATTATTTAATAGGACCTAGGATGTGCCACTAGGGTTTTGAAAATAAATATTTTTAAAAATTACTATTGAATTTTGAAATTTGAGGCAAATTTTTGATTTTAATATGATATAAAAAATTTAGAAAATTATTGGAAAATTACTGGGGAAAATAGCAAGACCTAGTATGGGCAACTAGGGTTTGAAATAAAATTATTTTAAAATTACTACAAGATTTTAAAATATAATGTTAATTTTTTAGTTTATTATGTAGGTAAGAAATCAAAAAAATATAGGAAAAATATTTGGAAAATTTACCCTAGGGTTTCTAGGGTTTTTATGCATAAATGAAGTAAGTCTTATTCACCAAATGATTTAATAATTTTGGGAATATTGGTGTATTATTCCTAATTTAGTTAAAGGGTTTGAGTAGTCAAATTAGTAAATAAATATGAAATAATTAAGCTACTAATTTATGTAATTTGACTATAAATTTAATCTTTCTAAATATATTAGTAAGGGAGGGAAAATAAGACTTAGCTAGAAGCTAACTAAAATAGTTGTTGCAATGTTTGAAATTCACTATGAGAGCCTAGGATAGTGTCAAAAATTAAGATCTAGAGTTACTTCTATGATTGGATATGAGAATCAAAATAAGACCCTAGTAGCACTAATGTTGTATTCCACCTCTACTACTACTGTCCATGAGACCTAAGCTTTTTATGTTTTATTCATTGTGTTTGTGTAACATTGCTTCTAAAGTTTTGACTACTGGATGTTTGTGAAGCTCCCTATAGAGTATATTTTGTCTTAAAACCCTAAAATATTTTATAACTTAATGGACTTTGAGAAAGAGCAGGGGGTTAGTGTGTGTAAGATTCACTAAACATGTATCCATACCCCTTGTGTGGGTACGTTGCCTACATACCAATCCTTTGAAGAGGGATCAATCCATATTTAGTTCTCCCACTTGATGTGTTTTGTGCAATTATGTGTATGAAGATGCAAATTCTAAAATTAGGTGTGTTAGAGGTGGCTAGGAATTGGTGTAAAGATTTGAATAATTTTTTATAGTATTAGTTGGATACATGTAAAAAATAGGCAAGATTTCCTTAGTAGTCCTAATTGCTTAGTGATAATTACCAACCCTTTCCAAATGATCTTTGAATGGGATTTTATAGGGACCTATTGGTCATGGGTTGAATGTGTTCATATTAGGTAGACAAGGAGAAGGATGGATAACTAGAAGGAACTGACCATTCAGGCCAAAAAAGGACTTAGATTGGAGCATCAAAAGTACACAGTAGTGGCACTAGCACTATAGTCCAATTTGGGTTCTATTATCCTTAGTTGATGGTGCCTAGGGGGATGGATTTGTCATGGAAAGAGTAGTTTAGCTAAGCTGGGATTAGGTTTGGGAGGCTAAAAATGATTGGGAATCAATAAAAAGATGCCTATGAGGGTTATGAAAGCAAGCAAGAGGGACCTATGGGTTGGGTGTCATTAGCCATACTCAAGTTACCAATTTTCACATTTTATATGACTACAACTAAAAATCCATACTAACAAAAATTAGTGTTTATCACTTTGGAGTCTTCATTAAGGATCAAATAATTTTTAGTTAGGTTGGGTCATATAAGGTTAATTTTTTCTCCTCTTTTATCTCATTAATATATTATATAGGATTGAGGTAGATTTAGAATATTATTTCACCCAACCACACCATAACCACAATCTATCACCAATAGACGAATCTAGATGGCTATAGCTTAGCTAGCTCGATTAGTTATAAACATTCCTAATGATGTGTATGATTTCCATACAAACCATGAGCATTACCTTTCAAATTTTAATCCAAACATTAGGACCCCAGAATATCACATTACATCTTATAAAACATCCCTCAGGTTAATTAATGTTGATCATGAAGATGTAGCTGGTAGGTTATTCCCTTTCACTTTTCTTGATTAGGCTTATGAATGGTTTCTCAACCTACCTAAGAATTCAATTATAGGTTATAATCAATTGAGTATCACATTCTTATCCTAGTCTAGTTAGGTAATGGATCTAAGCATCTTATACTAGTATTTTGCTTTTATGAGAAGGGAACCCAATGAATGCATACATAATTTTAATGCATGTTTTCAAATATGTATAGTATATTAATATATTTATATAAACCAAATTCCTAAATAGCCTTATAAATGTTTAAAAATGCTTTGGACATTTGGACTAACACTTTTTTAAGGAGAGATCCAACTATCATTAATTTTCCCCTTACATATGTAGAACCATTAAAAGTGGACAAACAACTCAATTCATAAGGTAAAATGTTGACTCCAATTCCCAATGTTCTCCCAACACATGCCATAATTAAACTTAATCCCAACTATAAATCAAAATTTTCCATTGCCATAACCACTTCTAATTACGAATCAATACCATATACAACATCCTTCCCCTAAAAAGAATTTAGTATTTTTAGATATGATTGGTAATGAAACAATGCCTAAGTCTTATGACTAAAATTTAGTTCCATTTGAAAATAATAATATTCAAAATTCATCTCTATACATATCCAATCCTGAGTTAGATGTAATCCAAATAATGGTCTAAAAATTAGGCAATGATTTCCTAAACTTGAAAAAATAAATAGGTAGCTCAAGTAGTGTAAATTATGCCCCGAATTTCACTTACCAACACAATTATAGGCCCTTAAAAAGAGTTGGTAAATATTTTGACTCTTAATAAAAAAAAATCTTGAGATTAATATCATGGAGATCAACTTGCCTATCTGGTGTCATGTGCATAACAAAACCCACATTGGAGAACTTGAATGTATTGAGTTTTTTCAAGTTTTTGACATTCTTTAAAAGGAAATAGAATAATATTAGGTTTTCTTAAATTACCAAAATACTTCAAGTCATTCTCTTTCTCCTAGTTCATCAAAATCCCCTAATATATCATGGTTGAATAGACTTTTGACTTCCCCAATGTGCAAGACAACTAAAAGGAAGAGAATGCTAATGACATCTAATATTTCCAACAATATGAAAGATGAAATTTTGTTTTTATAAGACCACATCAACCTTTGAATACCTCAATTCCACCAAAAAATGTTGCTACACTTCATGATCCTAAATCTATAAATGACCAACCTCCATCAAAACTAGGTGAAACTTAGACCTCCACTACAACATTATGTAGAATATGAATAAAATAAAAGCTAATTTAACCTTTCATAAATTGGGATAAATCATCAAACAAAGGGATTTACTTCTCAAGTCTCTTATAGAGAAGAGTAGTCAACCCTTAAATATAAATCTATTACTAATACAAATATTATAATATATAAGAATTATATTTAGGTTACACCCTTTCTATTAACATTATGAATCTCGAGGAAAAATCAACATAATTATCTTGTTGATTCTAGTGTGTTAACCAATGTTATGGTTGTAAGGGTTTTTAAGAAATTAGGATTAGTTCCTATAAATTAGATAAAGTGGTAGTTTAATTAGATAATTTTAAATTCAAAGTTTTAGGATATTTATTGAATGTATATATGTACTTACAATTTGAATCAAGAGTGAAACAATTTATAGACATACAAGTTATTAATATCCTAGATGCATATGACATGCTACTAAGTAGGGATTGGTAAAGATCACTCAATGGTTATACGACAATAATGTTTTCCCATAAGTGGTTTTCATGAAAAGAAGTGGAAAATTAGATCATAATTGATAGAGATCTATGAATTAAGTTGATGATAATAGATTACAATGTTGTCAATGAACAAGTAAACTTTACTTATATATATGTAGGTGTTTATACTCTATTTACCAAACCAATAAAGAAGAAAAATATTGAATAGGATCAAAATTTAGGTATGTGGTCTTTTTATTTTGATATATCATTCTCTAAACAAAGATCTAGAGTAAATATTATACTTATTGACCCATCTAATAAAAATCATTTAGTAGTATATAAATTGTAGTTATAATGCATAAATAGCATGGTAGAATATGAAACTTTAATTACGAGAGTATAGTTTGAAACTAGGTATGATGTTCATCAATTCAGAGTCTATGCTGACTCTAAATTAGTTATCAATCAGGCAAAAAAAAATTGATGCAATCTATCTTATTTAAAAAGGTATAAATATCAATCTTGGGATCTAATAGAGTCTTTCAGTACTTTGATTTTTTTTCTTCCTAGAACTAATAATGACATCTTAGTTTCACTAGTTGTTTCCATTGCTAACATCAAACCATTAGAAAATAATGATTTACAAAAGTTTTATGTGGAATTAATTCATGCCCATGTGTGCCAAACAATGTAAAATACTTCCAAGTATTTGAAGATGATAAACATATATTGGATTTCCTTTCTAATTACAATGCTTTTGATACATAGGTAGTTTAAAAAGATATGATTATCATATTCAAATAGATTTGAAAAACCCATTTAAATAGACTTGAAATATTATTTTATCTAATTATGCTTATTTGATCTAGTGAGATGGACAAGTAATACTAGAAATATTATTTGATCCAGTTAAACCTTCAAATAGACTTGAAGAAACCATTCATTCCAATCATAATTTTGAGTTATTAACATGGGGAGGCCTAGTCAACTCTAAAACATTAGTGTAAGACCTAAATGCAGTTATGAAGAGATGGAAAGGATAATAATATTGATATAATACAAATATGTAATTACTTGGATGTGTGGAGACTTAAATATGTTTGATCCCAGAATCATGGCATATAATATTTATTTTAAGCTTGATCAGGACACTCAAACAACACCAAAGACCATTCAATAATGTTTCTTAGATAATTATCCAAAAGGAAGATCAAAAGCTATAATCAACTGGAATAATATTTTTGGTGTGTCATTCGACCTTAGTGTCTAATCTAGTGCATGTTAAAAAGAAGAGTGGAGAAAATTATATTTGTGTGGATTTCTAGAACTTGAGTCAAGATTCAGAAAGGAAAATTATCTTTTGTCATATTTGGATGAAGTCATTCAACAAGTCAGTGGGTATGATATGATGTCTTTATTATATGGATTCTCAAGTTACATTCAGATTTTTGTTGAAAAAATGATATATTAAAGACAACTTTCACCACAAAATGGGGAACGTTTACTTATAAAAGGATGCCTTTTGGTTTGATCAATGCTGGAAAAAATTTATAAAGATATATGGGCATTAAATTTCAAATATTTATTGGTAAGTTAATTATTGTTTACATGGACTTTTGAATAATTTTTTCAGAATGTAGACTAGACCACTTGAATTGCTTATAGAATATTTTTGAACACTACTACAAATTTGGTATTTTGCTCAATCCAAAAAAGTGAATTTTATGTGTAGCAAAAGGTAAGATTATTGGTAATGTAGTCACAAAGGAAGGTATTTAAATTGAACCTAATTGAGATAATTATATTTACAAAATTCGATTGTCAAATGGTAAGAAAGAACTAAAATCTTTTTTTGATAAGATAAATTTCATTCATAAGTTCATTTATGGTTTTGTTAAATTAGATAAACCTCTGAATGCTATGATAAAACATAGAGCTAAATTAGAGTGTAAACCTAATTAAAAAAAAAAAGCCTTTCAATGAAATCAAGAATGTCATAATGTAAACCCCTATTTTGATCAGTACAGATTATGCCAATGACTTATACATGTATTCATTTGCCTCTGATCATACAATTACAATAGTCCTAACACATAAGTTTGAAGATTGAAAACACCTTATAGATTTCATGACTACCATTTTTAAATAGGATAAATTAAGGTAACATATGTTAGACAAGCAATTTTATGCATTAATAAAGGCAACAAATAAATTTCATCATTATATTCTATGGAATAAGGTCTATGCTATGATTATTGATCTTGTTATCAATTTTATGTTAGGAAATAATGATCTTGGACAAAAAAAAGGATGATGGGTCTCAAATATTCATTAATATGATATTTAATTTAATCTTATAAGGCTAGTTTGAGTTAAAGGTTTGTCACAATTAATTTATGAAGTGGATCCTATAATTACTATTGTTAATGTAAATTAGTCTAAAATCAAGCAAAACTCATGGTATGATTGAATCATTCATTACTTATTATATGGTATCCTACTATCTAACCTTGATAGGACACAAATAAAACAATTAAAATTAAAGTCTACTCATTTCATTCTTGATAAAGGTGTCTTATACCATAAAAATCATGAAGGTATTTTCTTAAGATGTTTAGTAGAAGAGGAAACACAATATGTCATTATTTATTTTCATAATAAACTAGGCAATGGCCACCCTTATGGTAATATTATTTCACATTACATCTTAATAGTTGGTTACTATTGGATAAATTTATTTAAACATGTTCATTCACATGTGATTTCTTGGAATCTTAGTTATATATTTATAAAAATATAAACTCATGTTTCCATGCCTCTTTAACCAGTGATTGATAATCCCCTTTTATTCAATGGGTCCTATAATTCATTGGTGATATAAATACAAACAAAATATCTATTCATAAATTCATTATTACAACCACTGACTATTACATAAGGTGGGCTAAAGCAAAAGCAACAAAAAATATTAATGACAAAGAAGTTATTAAATTTCTTGAGGAACAAACTACAACTAGGTTTGGTACCCCAATAAGACTCATATGGGATAATGTGCCTACCTTCTAACTAGTTGAATTGACACAATGAGCATATTAGAATGGAATTACATTGAATTTATCCTCAAAATATTACCCAGAGGGCAATAGTTTGGATTAATTTACAAATAAGAATTTTTTGAATGCCATTCATGAATTAGTAGAAAATAATCTATGTAATTGGAATTTTCTACCCAAATATTATTTGTGGCCTAACTAAACAAGACACATGTAGAGTCTCAAGAGTTCACCTTTTAGGATAGTTTATGGTGAAGCCAATGTTTATAATGACACTAAATAAAATCACATCTCAATTCATTCATGACTATATGGAATAAAATAAGACAAGTCAATCTAGACTATTAAACTTGATTCATTTAGGATACAAAAAGAAAATAAGCCTTTTAGAATTTTAGCAAGTCCTAAACTAGTATGAAGAGATGGTTTAATACAATAGTGAGAGTAAAATTCTTTTATATTTCAAACATGGTTTTATTATGGGATAAATTCCATGAGAAAAAAGGTTATAATTCTAAATTTAGTTCTAATTGGATTGGGTCTTATCAAGATTTAGAGCCACTAGGATGAAATGCATTCAGATTGAAAGATATTCAAGGAAATGACCTTATCTTACCCATCAATAGATAGTTTTTGAAGAATTATTTCTCAACTGTTACATCAAATACAATTTTAGAATGAAGGTTAGAAGGTTAATGTCATGTACATATTGTTTATAATTTCCTATTTTCTTATATTTAGTTGTGTTTCTTTTTTAATTTAGTTTTCTATTTTATTAGCTTAGTTTCCTTTATACCATTTCATGTGTCTTCTTTGGCTTGTTTGCTTTTTGTTTCCATTTCTTATTTATTTTTTCCAACTTATTTAAGTTGGTTTTTTTCTGGGTTTTTTTTTTTTTTTTTTTTATCTTTGTGTTATTTTGAAGATTGACTAGAGTTGATTATTTATTGTATCACGAAAATCTAATCTTTCAAAAGGTTCTCTATTGGAATTATTATTTTGTGTCTTCCCTAATTGCACTTTATTCATAATTTTGTCTTGAAGAAGTAAGATATGTTCCTATTCAATGTTATGAGGTAATTTAGTATAATAAATAGATATAAATTTTAGATAATACTATGTTGAAGTAATGTTGTGGCCTTACACTATCATGGGCTAAAAATTTCAAATGGATGATGAATGTGTGAGATTCATTTAGACTTTAGGATCTAGAAGGTAAGTAATCATCCTTGAATAATCACATAAACTATTATAATTACAATACATTTCATAATTTTTAAGGCTTGTGATTCAAAATAAAATATGTGATTTTTTAGAAATGTTTCATTTTTTATTGAAGCCATCAAATTGCACTTAATTTCAAATTTGAATCCAAACAGAAACATTTAATTAATTTAACTTTGTATTTACAATTAGGAATTTTCTAAGTCTATCATTATACCTTGCCATGGTCCCCAACCCTCAATGGACTTAAAATTTAAATATTTTCAAAATAAATAAATCAAAATGAAACTAAATAAAATATAAAATCTAAATTTTTTCCTTGAAAGGGTGTTTTAGGAAATCTCCATCATAGGATTTATAGCTTGGTTGGTAGTGGAACAAGGCCTTGAGTGGGACCAAATGTGTCTCTATCAAGGCTATATATTATTAGGTAGCAATAAATAAATGACAATGACATTCCCCTCGAGGATAAACATCTAAAATTTTCCTTCTCATAAGTTCTGATTGTTTTAGATAAATTTAAATTTCTTTATGTGAATTCAAGATCTATAAAAGAATCAATCACTTTTGCATAGACTGATGGTCCTAGGTAAATATGGAACATAGTATGTCACATGTTGAGGTAGACTTTAGTACTTTCATCATTTTTATTTTGTCTAAGGATTTCTTTGTAGCTTTTGTTTGTTGTCTGGGTGAAGATTTATATTCTAGGTTTTGAATGCTAAAGAAATTTCCCTACATAAGTAACCATTTATTGGGTCCGAAATTCCCCATACTCAAAATTTTAATATGGTATTACTAAAACATAGTTGATTTATTTTAATGTTATTTAATACTTTCATGACCTACTTTATGTGTTCTACTCAAGTAAATGAGAAACAACTTCATTTTTAAAGATTTTAATTCATGTGCCAAGTTAGTTGATGAAAATGACTTATTTTTACTTCATCATTTATTAAAAATGGCTAATTTTTTTCTTCTGAATCTCAATATTAAGAATTGGTCCATTAAGGTTGTTTTTAGGAAAATTTTGATTTGATTCATTACTATGTAGGCTCTTCATGTCCTTTTAAGATCAAGTTCAAGTGATTAATTATGGGTTTAATTACTATTCCTATAAAAATCATTACATATTAATCCTAAAAGAATATATTATTTTGTTCATGACCCATTTAAAGGTCTTATCTTGAAATATAAAACATAACCTATTGTAGGGGTTGAATTGGAAAGGGGCCAATTTTACTATTTTTATTTTATTGGACCTTAGATGTCATTATTAAACTATTTAGATTAAATTGTTATCTATATTCATTCATATCTATAAAATTTGAAATGATCAAATTATCAATTTTAAATATTTATTTAGCTTTTAAATTGATTTATTTCACTCAAATAAATGATTGATTAGTCAAGTTTTCATTTAAATTAGGTCTTAAAATGCTTTTATCCATGTCAATTGGGCTAAATATGCTTTTGAGACAAATTTGTCTATGACTTTATTGGGCCAATTATGTTATTTATTGGTTTAAACTATTTGAAATTATGTTTATTTTAGTGAAATATTATGTTTGATATTGTAAATGATATTTTTTGACTATGTAGCACCTCAGTCTTATACACTTGGCAAATTTAGACCTTAGTTATTCCCATTAGTTCTACACATGCCTTACTTATCAAGCCTTGTATATACTCTATCTTATGTCCTTGGCCTATATATTAGTTTGAATATCCTTATATTGATGGCATAGACATGCCATCTTAGCCAGAATGCTTAAAATGTACTTATCTTACACCTCTACAAGTTTTGAACCTATACATGTTGTCCTTCTCCCTTAACACTAACATATTAGATATAAAATAATGTTGAAGCTATTGTCCTAACCTAATTCTAGTGTCTAGTACCCTTAGGTCATATAATTTATAAATGAAGCATCTTATAATGGTCAACCTAAGTGATTTAATGTGAGTTATCTCCCAATAAGATTGGTATAAATACAATATTAACCCTCATTCATTCCTCACCTATGAATACCTATAAGTAAGACCAAAAGAGTAGTAAATAATCACTTAAGAATGACTCAAGTTACAAAAATATTTCCTATTCTACTCTATTCTAATATTACTCAAAGGAATAGGATATATACAAGAGGGAATTACTAACATAGTACCATAAGGTCATATTTTTTAAGTTAGAAGCTAGGTCACTGTTGTACTTGCTTTACACATTACATGATTCACACACAATCCAGCATTTAAGGGAGATCCACATGAGTTTTAGGCCCTATTATATAGTATTTTATATGTAGGTAGTTCCCTTTGATAGTGGGGTCATTGTGAGATAGCTTGACACCATGTGCCCACTAACCCATTTTCCCCCAAGGTCACATTGAATATAAAAAGCTAGGGTTTTACCATTTCGCAAAGAGAAATAATCTATGACGTAGATTTAAATACATAAAGTGAAGGTGAATCCAAATATAGGAGCATCTAATTTGTCACATCCTATTTGAGTATATATTTTTTATAGGACTCTAGAATCAAACTCAGACACTAGCATTGATGAAATTATACCAAGATGATGCAAGTGTCTAGAAAGTTGGAGGCATTAGATCTAGAATCTAATGAATGATATATACCTATATTTTTTATTTATTCATATTTTTTATAGATCTACCATTTTTTTACAATTATAACTAGATAGTTACTCTCTTTTATGTCATTTATATATCTGCCATAGTTGTACTTTCCATTAATAGACTATATCAATTTTATAAATTTAGCATGGGGTACATCTATGTTTAATAGATTAATTGGCTTATTTTAGATCTGATATTCACTCTTTTACCCTATCATTTCTATATCCTTAACAATTTTTAAATAATTAGGGTAACCTCTTATCCAAATTAGGGTTAAACATTTGGTGAACCTAATCTTTAAACATCATTATTGCATAAGCATTTTCTTGTAGATGCTTATCTCATACCTTATCCTAATCTTTGTGTTATTTTTATCTTTTATCATGGATGACATTGATTAATTTGATGATTATGACTATGAAACCCTTCAACAATCTCTCCAAAAAGGGATCAAAATACACTACTCTTGCATTCCTCAAAGTGTTAAGGAAAACAATATAAAAGCTTTAAATGGTGGTAGATTATATCCCTCTAATTAGGTCCATGCTCCCATATTTTCAATACATGATGTGATCCATCTTAAGGAGGATCCAAATCATTTTCCCTCACCTTATATGATAAAATCAACCCCCCATGGTGATAAGGTTCTTTAATTTGATCATGATAATTTATGTAACTCCATAAGGATCTCTTGGATGATTTGTAAATCATTAATAAAGGGGATGTTCACTCAGATTATTTGATCAAAGCCCATTATATTAATAAATTTTAAAACAAAATTCCCCTTATTAAGGATAACAATCTTTATTTTCCTTCATTTGATATTGAAAACTTTCAAAAGGTTAATCAATAAATTATGGCATCTTTACTAGGTCATATTAAGCCATCAATAAAAAGGAATAATTATGCACCTATAGAGCATTACAAATATAAGGTACCAAAAATTTCCAATATGAAAATGGTGGATGAATCACATTCTATAGAGCCTTAGAAATCCTCAAGTAAAATATTGCATAATTTGGACCTTCGATATTTTCTTAAATATGGGTATCAAGTAAAAGGATTGTGAAAAAAAGAACAACGTATAACCCATCTTATATATCTCAATCATAATTAAAATTAATAAGTCTTAGGGTATTCAAAAATAATCATGGACATCTAATAGCCTATCAAAAAATTAAACATTAAGGTATACATAGATTCACATAAAAATCAAGAATCATCACAAGGGGAACCAATGTTACAAAAATTTTAAGAGAATCAAATAGTCAAGCTCACTTTACTGATCCATCCTCATAGAATAAAAAATTTGGATATAAAATTAGATAAAGTCAGAAGTAAAATAAAAATGATTGATGATCATATAGATGTTCATCCTTCCATACCTTCATCTTCATTAAACATATTAGATCACTCATATGAGAACCCAATTTCATTAATTCATATCCATTATGTAGAGTCTTCTCAAAGGACTTCACTATGTTTATAGATCAAAACACAATAGGATAACACTGATACTATTGTATCCATGTTACTTGAGTATAACATGATTTATCTAACTTCTACTCAGCACATATCATGTAGTTTCCTTCTTCCTTAATAAGGATTTCCATATTTTAATTACCATCAAATCATAGGTCACAATGTAAATCAATGTGGGGATTTGAAGGCCAAAATTAAAGAATACAAGAGTATGTGACAAATAAATTTTTTATCCCCAAAACAAATAAATCCCAATATTTCACATATTTCCAAACAATGCCAACTTTCAAACACACCTAAAATCATAAATATAGTAGTTTTTATAAATATCGATGGGCTATGTTGTACCCATATTCCAATTGAAATAAATTAGACTCACTTTATAATAGGGTATTTTTTGAACAAATGGGACATCATAAAAATAAACTAAACAAATCTCCATTAAATATAGATTCTATTATATAAATGATGTCATCTATATCATGGAGACCAAATATTTTATATTCTATGATATGGGTAACTAATCAAAAGCTGAATTACACATTTCAAATAGGCCCATCTTGGTTGGCCAATATGGAAGTAAAGCTTGATATTAAAAAAATATATATTATATTTAAATTTAGAGATATAAATTTACATGTGTGACTTGATGGTTATAGTGATACATCTATTATAGTAACAGATGGAATACATTTACCAAAATGTATGACATGTGCCATGATAAATCATAAGACATGGTACCATATGAATAATCAAATTGAATTACCAAATCATCTTTTGCATTATAATTGGGAAAATGGTTAGTTATTTACATTTAAATTTGTAAAATGGATTTTTTTCCATTTTATAAATTCTCTTCAAAAATACCAAAAAAATAAAAGAACATTCAAAAAATCCAAAAAAATTATTGACACCAACATGTTTTATTGTCTCCTCGGCATCTCTATGTCAATTCCATGTTGAGGACTAACATGTCATTTACTCCTAAATACACATATACTTTTATACATAGATACATGATGCACTTATATGTGTTGGGCCTTTTGTCTACTCATACCACCATGACATTGGGGGCATCCATCTTCTATGATCTTGATATACATAGGTTATATGATTTGATGATATATCTACACTATCATGTTTAAGCTTAAATATGTACTTACACATGATTTTTATCCATGATTATATATTATGTGTAATATAAGGTACTTTATATGCTATGTAATTTATATTTTTTTCTAACACATTCTATCATGGGCCATTATGACATGTTTATATTGGTTGAATATGATTTTACTTTATGCACTTATTTGAGTGATTTACCTTATTATTATTATCTTTCTTGTTTGCACATTTGAATATTCTCTATTATATGTGTCCCATATGCCTATGTTTTTACTTCATCAACATTTGAATATGTCATTATATTTTATATCAATGTTTGAATATGTAATTCTTGGATTTTTGTGGAAATTTTACTATGTCATGTCCACTTGATTTTGTGTCATTTGAACATGCCCTTTGTTTGAGGTCTCCTTAGACCATTTCATTTTGACTTGATTTTGAGTGTTGTTGTGTGTGTGCTTATTTTATTTTTGGGCTTGAATTATTACTATCTATATGTTTCCATTATATTTATTATGCATCTTAGGCATACATATGATCACATTGGTTCTATGAATTTCAATGATATATTTACCTAGACATGTTTCCTTATATATGCCACATGGTTAATTCATAGATTTATAGTTTTATTACATTTTTTGAGGTGAGATAAATACCATATACTATTTTTAATTCAACTCAAATGGTGAATATTAGTAGTTACATGTCATAGTTACATGTCTTATGCATTTTCACTATTATTATATTTAGTAGGGAATGATTTGGAAGCATGTTATCCACACACATAGTATATGGTACTTACAATAATTTGTAGATTTAGTGGGGGCATACCATGCTGACATGGATTCCACAAATTCATAGTTTTTATATTCATCAAGGTAATATTTTGGAAGCATATTCTCCAAATTGATTTAATATGGTACTTATAATTCATAGATTTAGTGGGTTTATGCTTTACAAGCATGTTATCCACACCTACTTAGTATTCATCATCTTTGGTTTACAGTGGGGGCATGTTTTGGAAACATGTCCTCCACATTGGTACTTATATTAGTTTCATATTTCTCCATATATTATAGGGGAATGCTTTAAAATCATGTCCTCTACACTTACACATTTTTCTGAAATGGCCAAAGAACATAGATATATGATTTTGATACACATTTATGGCATAATTCTATACATGGTGCCATTATTACACACAATTTTAATATGATACAAATTTTAAGTGAATATTCCATGCAATATGTCCCTAATATTGTAAAATTTAAATCAAATTTAGATTCCAAACTATTACACATATTGATACCCAACAAACTTTTATTTACTTTATCAAGCCAATCTACTTCAATAATCGGTTCACCTTTTGGCATGGTTGGGGTGATTAAATCACTCAATCTTTCCATTTTTTAATTTTTAAATGGATCATATAAATTGAACATGTTATGCATATCATTAGGTTGCATGGTTGAGATGATCTCAAATTTTAGGTGACAACTCACTTTTGCTCCAAAGTTGGGGGAATATACCTTCCAACATCTCTCTCTATCTCCTAAGATATATGTACTTTAAAGATATATATATATATATTTATAATATTAGTTTTAAATCCTTACAATGATACATTTTTTGAAAAAACAATTACCAATAGGCAAGGGCATTACATTGACACAAGTGTACTCTTAAACCTTGCTATTCAAATTTCAATCCATTTCAAGTAATTTTGGCCCAATTTATATGAACTAATTATACATTGTAACATGTTATTAGTTATAGGTTAGTCACCAACAAATCACTCAAATATATCTCTAGAAAACCACTCAAATATAAATCCAACAAAGAACTTAAAAGACAAGGTGTGTATACACATGCAAGTAATTATTCCTTTAATTTAAACTAAAAATTTCATTACTAAATTAAATGGGGGAAATGTAGTATTGTACATTGGAAAATCTCAGACCTTGGATGTTCCTCTTAGTTCTATAAATGCCTTACTTTTGAAAGCCTCACATGTATTATGTCTTGTGCTCCTTGGCCTATCTCTTAGTCTGACCAACCTTATATTGATGGCACAAATATCCCATAATACCCAAAATTCTTAAATGTAATTATTTTACACCTATACAAGTTTTGAACTTGTGTCTACTCTCCTTCTCCCTAGACACTAAAATCTAAGATAGACATTAGTGTTGAATTTATTATCTTAGCCTGATATAAGTGTCTAGTGCCCTAAAGTCATCCAATTTAAAAATGAAACATATTAAAATGGTTAGCCTAAGTGATTTAATGTGAGTTATCTCCTAATAGGATTGTTATAAATCTAATATCAACCCTCATTCATTCCTAAACTATAATCATGCCAAATGGGCAATCAAAAAGTACACAAATTACTAAAAAAATTCTTATTGTGCCCTATTTTGATATTAGTCAATGAAATAGAAAATATATAGGTCTAAAGTACTAAATGAGAAATCATAAGGTCATATTTACAAGTTACAAGTTATGTCACCATTGTAGTTGCTTTACACATTGCATGATTCACACACAAGCCAACATGTAGGGAAAAACTACATGATTTTGAGGTCCTATTATAGAGTATTGGCTATGTATGTCTTTGAATTTGACATCAAGGTCATTACATGTTAGCTCAAAAATATGTTCCCACAACCCATTTTTCCCTAAGTATACATTGAAGATGGAAATCTAGGGTTTTTTTTCATTTCACCAAGAGTGATAGTCCATGACCCAAATTTGAATACATTAAAGTGATGGTGAATCCAAACTTAGAAGCATCCATTCGGTTATTGTTTACCAAATTTGGCCTACATATAAAGATTTTGCATGGTTTAATGGAATGAGTGGAGTAAAGGCTTGAGATAGGTCTAGAGTTATAAAGAAGAGGATCTAAGCAATTTCATGGTGTTCTAGAATTAAAGAGCATGGGCCAAGTTGAAAAGATCTTAAAAATCCATTAGAACCTTGAAATATTGATCAAAGGATGAATTTAGTGGTGTTTAAGACTAGACCATCACCAATATGTCATAGAGAAATGAATGGACTAGTTCACTTCTACATTTAATAAATACACCTCAAAATGAATTGTGAGCCAAAGTATTATAGTGTTATGAAGCTCTTCATGCCTATATCATATCCTAAAAATTTCATACCCATACAACCTTCCCATCTAAATTTATGAGCATTCAAAGTTGGTCATGTAAAGCAAGACATTCTTGCAAACATAAAATTCAAGCCTAAAAAAATAGTTGTTTAGGTTCAAATGATCAGTGACAAGCATAAAGACATCATGAAAAATCACATAGGTCATATCACTTGAACATTTTGTAAACACACTTATAAATATCCTAGAACCAATATATCAAGTGGGAATAGTCATTTTACTATCAATAATATCTCTTGTAAATTTGGTACCTCAATGACCTTTTTGCTTCTAGATCCAAGATTTAAAAGTTGGTCAAATAATGGGAGACATTCACATAGATGTTAACTTTAAGATATGGTAAAAAATAATTAGGGTCTTAAATTTGGTGTTTTTGTGGATTTTAATGATGGTCTCACAAACATCAATTGATAGTCACGTGGATGTAAAATTTAGACCATGATAAATAGCCATTTTTTTCAAACAGAAGCAGATCTAATGATAAGTGTTTGATCATACCGATGATCCAATGGTGTGACCTTAAATAATAGGAAAGCGGGACCAATGAGATATATGATTGAAATTCATTTATATTAAGGGATATATCTGGCTCAAAATGAGTCAAAAGGTCAAGGTGATCAAGAGGCCACCATGTGGTGTAAGCATGTAAAGTAATAGAATGACAATAAGATCCTGAGATAAATGCATTATTAAAAAGTGGAATGATCATGATCAAGCTAAAAAAATATCAATGCATTGAATTCATTGATAATAATAAGATCTATGATGAATAGGAGGTCAAAGAGTCAACATCTGATAATAAGGATCTGTGGGACCAATATGAATAAATATAGGTTGGAACATTTTGATTGGCTTGATCAATTTTTGATGGACAAAGTAAAAGCAAATGATAAATTTTTTACCAAAGTAAATAAGTCTTATTGGATCATCATTATTCCATTGGAGATCTATCAAATTCTAAGGAGTGAATATAGCCATGCAACCAAGCTGATTAAGAATATAATGGTATGTCATTAAAGATTAATATAGACCTCTAGTTTAACATTTGATAGGATTCAAGGTTTATTTTGTGACTATGTTCACCATTCTTAAAGGGATATGTGTATATGGTGAATTTTTTGTTCTTGCAAAGACATAGTGGGTCTATTTGAACTTATTTATATAAAGAATGATGTTATGTAGTCTATGGGTCTACATCAACATAATTACTATAGGAAAACTAATAATCTTAGATTGGTTTTTCATCTATAAAATAGACCTATGATCTAGATATGGGGATAGAGTAGATATGTGATTAATGCAAAGGGTTTCATTTATCGATGTGGCTTTATCCATGACAAATTAGGTAATAATTATCATTCATGACATGGTTCTGTTAGTTTCAATATTTGAGGATTTTATCCTCATGAACAAGTCAAGTGGGCTTAGGGTCCCAAGGTGGTGAACTGGTGGTTGGATAAGTAGTTGGGGCATTAATTTAGTTAAAACATACCTTTTGATCATGTAAAAATAAACTTTATCTTTTAGTGGATATCTTAACCAATGAGAAGGAACTTGAGGAATATTGGGATAAAAGGAGGCTACTTTGTTGATAAGGATTGATCTTTTTTGAAGGAAGGCATGCATATATAAATAAACCAATGAATTCCACCATGTTATTTGATGAGTAAGATCTTTTTTCCACTTCCTATACTTTGTTCCCATCTATTTCTCTCCCTTTCTACTATATATAGAGGCTTTGGAGCCTAAAAAATGATCCCTCTATTCCCTCTCTTGGGCATGACTAGAATCTACCAAGATTGAGCTTGTAAACTCTTGAGATGAATACAAGAATATTTTTAGTTTTCATTTTTATGGTATAGTGAGCACATGTCAGTTTGATTTACATATGTGGTAAAAAACTCTCCTTTATCAAGTCCTGATCTCACCTAGTTATAAGTCGATCTTGTTATGTAGGTCATGTTTAGTGTTCAAATATATTTTAATTAAGGCTTTCATTTGGATACATTTACTATTTAATATCTTACATTAGACCTTTCCATCACTTCCCTTAGCTTTTGATCATTTGGTTAACCTCTGCATGAAATATCGATGCATGGCATATATTTGGATTCTTAGATCTAGTATTTTTCTTGTCTCATTAGTGTTTAATAGGATCTCATATGGATTAGATCAACCATCATATAGGTACATAACCATTGTTATCTTAAGATTCCCATTCAGGCTATTTCTCTCCCTTTTCCCTAGTCATTAGTAGGTTTTAGTAGTGAAAATGAGCTAAAATGGTGTATTAAAGGATATAACCTCATTAAAAATCTTGTGGTCTAACCCCATTATAGGATATCCATAGCCTAGGGTTAGTCCCATGTTTAGCTATATTTGGGCAAAAGAACTAAACAATCCCTTGCCTAGCAAGGGCGAAATTTAGACCTCCATCAATTCTAGCATACCCAGTGGGACTTAATGCATTATTCATTGGTGAAGAGTTTTGGTGTTATCTTCATCCAATCAGTGTTTAGAGGCACATATGCAAACATTAATGGAGATTCCAATATTTCAACTAGTTACAACAGTCTAGGTAATCCTTTAAGCAAGTTTTATCTTTATTTGGTCTCTTTTATGAGTCTTTATGGTTGGGCTTGGGGCATAATTCTATCCTA
Organism: Torreya grandis; assembly: GCA_037957365.1. Taxonomy (NCBI): domain Eukaryota; kingdom Viridiplantae; phylum Streptophyta; class Pinopsida; order Cupressales; family Taxaceae; genus Torreya; species Torreya grandis. The sequence goes on along the minus strand of JARHVA010003108.1, from coordinate 73,736 downwards.
GTCAGGTTGGTGAGCCATATCATAAACCAAATTAATCCTACAAATCTTATTATAAAACCTACTAGTAGTCTAATCATTCTTATCATCCCTACAATGAGGATATCCATCCTTCATATCAACCTAATTACCCCTCTAGCCAGCCTTGTTAAACTATGTTTCTTCTAACACATCCTTGTTGGCATTCAAGCCATATATGATAAAATAATAAGAGCTGATGATAAAATGGGATAGATATCTTGATGTGATCCCTTTCCATCTCATAGAGAAGATGAGGAAGCTAGTTCAAATGTTGACAAGTAAGTGGATGTCTGTTGGAGATGAAGTCCAATATGGTGCTATCAATGATGATTTGTATGAAATGAATAATTTAATCCAACGGTGGATAGATAAATTAGTGTGGTGGGAAATTCAAGAAAACCAATCCAAGAAGCCTCAACCTTTCACCCCACCCTCCCTTGAAAAGTAACCTATTGTACCCAACACCCCCTTTTCCATAGGGAAATGGGGACCCACTTTTTTTCGATTATTGTCTTGATTTTAAACCCCATCTTCTATATGTTTATGCAAATTCTAAGAAAATATCATGATTTTTCCTTTTATACTTTGTAAATATGACATTGGTATTATGTTTCTTTAAATTAAATCTTTCATTTTGTCATGTTTATTACTTTGCGCTTTGTGTTTTTAGACTTATGTTTTTGGGTTTTTATCTCTTCAAAAAAAATTGTTCCACATTAATTGGTCTATGGTTTTATTATATCAGACATTTTATTTGATGAAATTTTCTATTTGTATCTTTTTCCACACAAAAAATCTACTAAAACAATTTCCCTGAATCAAACTTATTCTTGAGGATAATCTTGTTGAGACATTTTACCTAAGGAAATGAACCTACCCTTCAATCTTTTGGAGATTTCCATTTGGCCTTTTTAAAGTATATCTTTTGGTACTTTTGTCAAGGATGAATTCCCTATGAATTAGACCCTTTTTATTTTTTCAAAAGTACCCTTTGACATTTTGAAATTTCCCTTTGGGACTTTTCAAAATGCCCTTTTTGCCTTGTCAATCTAGCCTTCAGGCTTTGTGTAATATGTCTTTTAGCCTTTTTGTTAGGACCTTTTTGCTCGATAGTATTCCTTCAACCCTTTTCAAATTACCCTTCATCCCTCTATACCTATCCTTTAGGACTTTCATCTCACACATTTCCTTTGGGAATTTTACCCTGCACCTTTACCTTTTTGAACCTTTCCTTTGGACATTTTGTCTGAGAGAATTGGTCCTTTAGAGAATTGTTGTAGACATTTTTTTAAAAACAATTCCCTTGATGTAATTCCTTTGGGAATTTTGAAATTACCCTTTGCCTTTGACTTACACTTTAAATGTATTTAAGGAAACATAGTACTTTATACTTTTTGAACTTACCATTCAGCCTTTTGAAAGTACCCTTTGGAACTTTTATGGTTACCATTTGGGAATTTTGTAAGGGCCCTTTCCCACCAAAATATACCCTATGAATTATACCCTTTAGGTATTTTTTCCCATGAAGTATACCCTTCATCCATTTTTGAACATGTCATTTTGGACTTTTATATCAAGCATTTTAGCCCTATAAGCCATTATTTTGGGACTTTTGTTTCAGACATTTGTACCCTTTGACCAATTCCTTCAGGACTTTTGTTCCCACCCTTTAGCCAATTCCTTTAGACATTTTATCCAAAACATCATGCCCTTAAGCCATTTTGAGACCATCCCTTCAAGCATTCCTTCAGACATTTTTTTTATATAAAAAAGACCCTTCAGGAGAATTTTTGTGAACATTTTGTATAGAATAATTCCCCTATAATAAATAACCTGAAACAAATACTAGACTACTAAGTGGAACCTTTTCTTAGAGAGCATTTCATTATTTTTTGAGCTTAATTTAATATTTTATCCCAAGCCTAAATCATATTCTATTAGTACTAAAACCTTAGGATAAAATATTCGTGTAGGGTCCTTTATACATATTTTCCAAAAGTATTATGCCAAGTCATTTTTTATTATGTTTGTAGGAGTAGTGAGTCCCAAGGAAATGACACATGTCCAATATATGAGATTAAATTTGATAGTCACATGGATGTCATTAAAATTCATGAGGACATCATTTGATGGTCGTGAAAATGTCAAATTTAACCTTGGTAATAGCTAAATTATAGAATTGAATTTGATAATTGTACAGACATCATTGATGATCATGAGGACATCCTTTGATGGTCACCCTAATATCAAACTTAGCCTATTAAAGTACCTATTTGGAATGAAGTCAAGATCTTATGGTGCATGTCCGCTTGGGCCCATTTGATCAAATAACATGAGAATGAGTTAAAATTTCAAAACTCTATAAGAGTGACAAGTCTCACCATTGTGGGATCCCAATACATAGATCCAATGACCTATGAGAAAAATCAAGGAAATAAATACATAGCACACAATGGCCCCACAAAGCTACTAAGTGGCATGCTCACATTCCATCATACATAAATATCAATGGTGAAAGTCTTAGGTGGACTTGCCAAATATCTTGGACTCAATCAGGTGTTAACATGTGTCACATTTTGAAAACTAGGAGGGCATTATGGGTATAATACTTAGATATTTGGACACTCAAACCATAACCATCAATATACATTGGGTTTCATAATTAAGCTAGTATAGGAACATGTAAGTTTTAATCTAAATAAAATATATAAAAGTGAAGATCCATATTTTATAAAAGGAAAAGGAAAGTATGAAACACATAGTTTAGATTAGTCATGACTAACAATAGTACAACTGGTTATAAAACATTGGTAAAGTGATTTTTGTTCCTTCATGCTTATGTTAGATTTCCATTTGGAGGTGGCTAATCTAAAAGATTAATAGTTTGTTCTCATAACTTATAATTGTAAAAACAATTATCTAGCTTTATACACATGCACACATTACATATATTTGGCAAAGGTTATTTTACATTCATAACTGCAAGTATACTCTTATACAATTTTAGACCATAGTTAGAACTCTTGTTCTTAATCTCACATGTAATGATCTTGGATGAACTTGGAGGATGAGGTGAACCCTTCCCCAATTTTATATAAATAATTGTAATCCAACTTAGATTTTTGTCAAATAATTTTAGAATATAGGAGAAACATCAATTTTATTTGTCAATGAATGTGTTCATTTATTTTCTTTCTAATTTCTATGTAATTATTTGTTAGTTTCATTGGTTTTATATCTCGATAGTCTTTAGTGTTCAAAATCTATCAATTTATTCTTGATTATTTTGATTGATATAATAATTTATAGGTGTGTAATAGATATTAAAAGATTGGCAAATATATTGGTTAAAATATTCAAGTTCAAATTGATAAATAATTATGATTATGTATGAGTGCTTTCTTGGATGTAGTTTTCTATGTGTGTGTAATAGCTACCTCAAATACTTCACTAACCCATGCCATAATCACCTGATTAAAGGTGTGTAATATCTATAAGCAGTAAGATGTTTTTTTCTAACATGGAGAGGCATCATATATGTTGTCAAACCCTATCTCAATTGAAATTATTCAAATCACAAATAGAGTTTCCCTAGTGGGTGAATTCAGTGTATTTAAAATTTTATTTTTATGGGACAAGGACATATCCAAAACAAAAGTCTTATGTCTATTTTAGGTTCAAATGAATGTGTAATGAATTTTAATAAAGTGGGATGATATCCATGTTTTTGTTTTGATTATTAATATGATATTTTTGGTTCTATCATAAATATTTATTTTCATTGTATGCATTTTTATATAATAATATATAGCTATGTTTGTGAAATTTAAATAATAATTATTAAGGAGAAAAATTGAACATAGTAAAAAATTAATCTTCGAACTCATTATAAAGTCTCGTAATTAATGAATGATGGATAAAATTACAAAGTGGAAAGCCCTAGCCAATCTTAATCTTCAAAGTTTACTATTTGACAACCATAGAAATTATAGTTTCTAGCATATGAAAGGAAATGTTGAATTTATAAACATGATTAAAAGTTTACATGTCAGACCCCACGATTAACCATCAAATTTTGAATGAATATGCTCAGTTAGCCTTTGACAACATGCTTAAAGCCGATCCATAGTTTCCTAACCCAAGCCATAGTTTCTTACTTTTATTAAGAAATTAATGATTAATTTGTACTTTTATTTAATAAATTAAATCACTTAGACATACTTCACTAACCCAAGCCATAGTTTCCTAATTTTTATATTAATCTTTCCTACTTTTAGTATTTTTCTTTTTATATTAGATTTTAGTGGTTTATTAGTTTAATTTATTGCTTTCTTAATAATTGTTTTTCTTTGCTTTCTATGAAGATCAAAATTGCATTTGATCTTACTATAACAAATTTAAAATATAAACCAACTGAGCTTATGACTTGTGGAAAAGGGGAAAATTAAAATCCTAACACTTTGGGACTAATTTATAGACTAGGTGTATTTATATGTTTTTGAGTCTTTATGATAAAGGTAGGTAATCATGGATTGTTCTAAATGGTGTCACAATTGAATAATTTTACCAAGCATGTGGATGTTGATCTTAGAGTAAATCATAGAAATTTAGAAATTTTTCTTTTTTTATTGGATCAAATGCACTTATCACATGAAATACATGTTGGAAGTGATAGTTCTAGGTATTGGTGTAACTAGTAAGGGCATTCTAGTAATGATTTGTTTTATAATTATACTAGGTCACTGGGGTTCCATCTCTTCTCTTTTACATTCAAAAATAGAAGAAAAAAAAACAAAAACAAATAATAAAGAACCAATTGATTCAAAAGATCAAAATAAAGCCTAAAAAAAATTAAAAATCTCACATGATGAAATAAGGACAATTCACCATGCATCATAATCAAGAGAAAATGATGGAATGAGAAGAGAAGGATTCCAAGGTATCTCTATCAAGAATATGGATACCTAGATGGTATAAAATTAATGAACAATCTTTAGTTATTTTTGAGCTTTAATAGATACTGGAATGAAACCTATATCTCCATCAAAGCTTCCAAAAAACTCATCACAACAAGGTTAAATAAACTACCTATTTTGACATACACATATCCAAGAAATTAGAAGGCAAGTATGTTATGTGAATTAACTTAGGATTATCTTTCATGTTTATAATTTAAGTATTATTCTATGGAACACTTGATGATTAATTTATGATTGAAAACTAGAGTTTTGGGTTGTTTAATACTCAAGATTATTCCCCTTGTAAGTTGTCATTTGGTGTACCCAACAACTCCTTTTTTTTCATAGGGAAATGGGGACCCACATTTTTTAGATTATTGTCTTGATTTTGAGCCCCCTCTTCTATATGATTATGCAAATTTTAGGAAAATATCATGACTTTCCTTTTATACTTTGGCAAGATGAAATTGGTATTGTGTTTCCTTAGACTAAATATTTTATTTTATCAAGTTTGTTACTTCAGGCTTTGTGTTTTTAGACTTATGTTTTTGGGATTTTTTCTCTTCAAAACATTTGTTCCACATGAATTGGTATTTGGGTTTATTGTATTACAAATTTTGTCTAATGAAATTTACTCTTTGTAGCATTTTAACCACAAAATTTTTATCAAAATAATTTCCCTGAATTAGACTTCTTCTTGTGGATAATTTTGTTGGGACATTTTCCTCAAGGAAATGAACCTACCCTTTAACCCTTTTTACACTGCCCTTTAGACTTTATGAAGTAGATCCATCAAGAAATTTGTCATAGACAAATTCCATATGAATCAGACCCTTTAGATTGTTTCCAAAGTACCCTTTGACTTTTTGAAATTTCCCTTCAGGAATTTTGAAAATGCCCTTTTTTGCCTTGCCAACCTACCCTTTGGGCTTTATGTAATACATCCTTTATCCTTTTTGTTACATATTTTTTACCATATAGAATTATTTCATACCTATTAAAATTTCCCTTTGGACCCTTCACACCTATCCATTTGGAATTTTATCTTGCACATTTCCTTTGGGACTTTTGTCTCGCATTTTTGCCTTTTTGAACCTTTCCTTTGGACATTTTGTCTGAGAGAATTAGGCCTTTGGAAAATTGTTACAAAAAAATTATTTGAAACAATTTCCTCAATGGAATTCATTCAATAATTTTTAAATGATACTTTACCTTTGACTTGCCATTGGGATGTTTTGTCAAGGACACATATTCTTTTGGACTTTCTAAACTTACCCTTCAGCCTTTTGAAAGTTCCGTTTGAGAATTTTGTGGTTATGCTTCAAGACTTATTTAAAGGTCCTTTCCCATAAAAATGTACCCTTTGAATTAGACCCTTGAGGAATAGTTCCAATGAAGTAGACCCTTTAGGCATTTTCCTCGTGAAGTAGATCCTTTAGCCCTTTTTGAACATGCCCTTTATGACTTTTGTCTTGAGCATTTTTTCCCTATGATCCACTCCTTTGGGAATTATTTTCCAACCATTTTTGTACTTCAACCAACTCCTTCAAGACTTTTTTTCCATCCCTTCTACCCTTCAATAAATTCCTTCATACATTTTGTTGAAAACAACATGCCTTTTGGTCCTTTTGAGACCATCCCTTCAAGCATTTCTTTGGATAATTTGTCTAATGAAAAAGACCCTTTGGGAAAATTATTATTGAAATTTTTTCTAAATTAATTTCATTTTATAGAAGTCTTGAAATAATTCCATCACATAAAATTCTTAAAATAATTGGCCCAAAAAAAATACCAGATTGCCAAGTGGCACATTTACTTACAAAGGATTTCATTATGTTTTGAGCTTAATTTAATATTTTAGCCCAAGCCCAAATCACATTTTATTAATATTAAAACCTTAGCCTAAAATATTAATTCAAGTTCATTTAAACATATTTTCCAAAAGTATTATGTTAAGTCATTTTTTTGTTTATGTTTGCAAGAACAAGGAGTCACAAGGAAATGACACGTTTCCAATATATGAGATTAAATTTAACAGTCATATAGATGTCATTAATAGTCATAAGGACATCATTTGATGGTCGCATGAACATTAAATTTATTTTTGAAAATATCTAATTTATAGAATTAAATTTGATAGTAATGTAGACATCATTGAGGGTCATGAGGATGTCATTTGATAGTTGTGTAAACATTAAATTTAACATAGTAAAGTACCCATTTAGATTCAAATCAAGATCCTATGGCATGCATCCACTTTGGTCCATTTGATTGAATGAACCAAGAATGAGTTAAATTTTTAAAACACCATGAGAGTGATAAGTGTCACCATCATGGGAGCCTAATACATAGATCCAATGACCCTCAAGAAGGAGGGAACCTAGTGCATAACACATAGAGGTGCTAAAAAGCTACCAAATAACATGCTCATGTTTCATCATACATAAAGATCAATGGTGTGAGTCCTAGGTGGACTTTACAAAGATCCTAGACTCAATCAAGTGTTGACAAGTGTCACATTTTGAAATATAACAAGGCATTAAGAGTAGAATACTAACATCTTTGGACACTTGAGCTATATTTATCAATAGACATTGGGTCTTAAATTTAAGCTAGAGTAAAAGCACACATGTTTTAATCTAAATAGAAAATATAAAAGTGAAGATATAAATTTTTATAAAAGGCATGGGTAATCATGCAATCCATAATTTAGATTAGTCATGGATAATAGTAGTACCACTACTTCTAAAACATTGGTAAAGTGAATTTCGGCCCTTCACGCATATGTTAGAATTTCATTTAGAGGTAGATATTCTAAAAGATCAAGAGGTCATTCTCATAACCTATAAAAAGAGCCATGTGTATTTTTACTAAATGACACATATTCTAAAGTTTGCATATAGTTCAAGCTGTAATTATAAAAAAATTACCTCTATCTTTATACACATACACACATTGCATATCTTTAGCAAAGGCTATTTTAAATTGATAATTACAAGTAGACTCTTATACAGTTTTATAATATAGTTAAAGCTCATGTTTTAAGTATCACATGTAATGACATTGCATAAACTTGGAGGTTGAGGTGACCCCTTCCCCAAGTCTATATAAATAATTATAATCTAACTTGAATTTTTGTTAGAGAATTTTTGAATACCTGAGCAACATCAGTTTTGATCATCAACAAATGTGTTTGTGTATTTTATTTCCAATTTATATGTAATTAGTTGTTACTTTTATTGGTTGTATGTCTCAATAATCTTTAGTGTGCAAAAGCTTTAAATGGATTATTGATTATTTTGATTGATATACTAATTTGTAGGTGTGCAACAATTATTAAAATATTGGTAAATATATTAGTTAATATAGTAAAGTTTAAATTGATTCATAATTATGATTGTGCATGAGTGTTTTTTTGGATGTAGTTTTCTATGTGTGTGTAATAGCTACCTCAGATACTTCACTAGCCTAAGTCATAATATATTGATTAAGGGTGTGAAACATCTACTCTAAAAGGATCAACCTTTATCTAAGGCTTATAAATTTCCTACATCTTTATATCCTTAGACTTCTTAGCCATGTTTGACTATGTGTGTGTAATTACTACTAGAAACATGCATAGGTTTAAATAGCACTTGTCCTTTTAGAAACTAGTAAGGGAAGTAGTTCTTGAAAACCATAGAAGCTTTATTTTATACCTTACCCTTCCCTCCTTTTTTGAGATTGTTTTGAGATATACCCACTTTAGATTAACAACCATCCACCCATCTAACTCACATATAAATTTACTACCCCTATTAGGATCTACACCTCCATCCAGAAACTTTGTCAACAACCTACATTGCATACCATATATTCCATCAAATAGGTTGAAATAAACCACATACTTTCAACTTGTTCTCTAGAGTGGAGTTATCTCCATTGAGATCCTAAAATTTTAGAGGATACCTCATTATGGTTGTGGTGTGCATAAAACCGACACCAATAGAACCCATATTGAGGGGAACAAGCGAAGAGAAAAGATCCCAAGTCATACCTAGTGAAAAATATGTCATGATTGACTATGAGGAATAAATAACCATAGGGACTCCCATTGGTGAAAACAAGAGAAATTCAATGTTATTGAATGAAGAGAAACATATTGAAGATTCTTATATAGGTGTGCATGAGGTGGAGTGTACTATCAAGGAGGAAGGGGATCAAAATAAAATATGGAAATAGTTATACCATGACTTCATGGACTAGGTAGAGGTTATAAACCATCCTATGTCTCTATAATATGAAGGTGAACTTGCCAATCAAGTTGAATAGTTTCACCAGTCTCAAGATGAATTATCCATTGAAGGCAATAATATTGTCTTCAAAGATGAATATGAATGGTCAGATAAAGAGCCATGAGGCTATGACATATTGAGTCATTGATGGGTTGGTAAACTTTCATGTGGGATCTTTCAATGTAACCATAGAAAGAATGGTGTTAATGTTGGCATTATCCCAAGTGATCAAGAATAAGCTACCTCTTTAGATGAACTGGAACTATTTTTCTTAAAACAAGATAGTCAACCTTCATGTACAAAAGTGACACTAGGTGAGAAGGTTTCAAGTGCTCCTATAGTCCATCACCAATCAATTCTTGAACAAAAGGAGGAGTATATCTACATTGGAGGCATTTTTATCCCATTTCATCTATTGAAGAGTATGTCAAAAGGATTGGAAATCATGAAGCAGTTGAGTTCAACAAAGAAAAGGTCTAAAAGGTAGCCTATTTCACATATTTTATCATCACATAAAGGTGACTTAAGTATTTTTCCTTTTGATCTAGGAGGATCAGTTTTTAAAAGGTCTTATATATATTATAATAGTTTTCATGATTTTTTCTAAGTGCCTATGTGCACATTTGTTTAGTAGGCTAGCTATTTTTTCTTTCTTATAAGGTCTTACATGCACTTACCTTTGTTGTTTTTATTGTATTTATATTGTTTCAAGAGGATTTTTCAAAGATTGGTAGCCAATGTTAGATCTAGGTCAATGTGCTAGACTAGAGAGGAAACTCCATGCCCAATGGACTAGAGAACGTAATATATTTTGGGTTCTCTTGCATAGATAGGCATACAACCCTTATGAGTCACCAAAGATGTTGGTCAAATTTGGCCCACATATAAAAATTTTGCATGGTTTGATAGAATGAGTGTACCAAAGGCTTGAAATAGGTCTAAAGTTACAAAAAAGAGGATCTAAGAAAGTTTCATGGTGTCTAAGCATTTAAGAGAATGGACTATGTTGTAAAAATCTTAAGAATCCATTAAAACCTTAAAATACTAATCAAAGGATGAATTTGGCAAAGTTTAAGGACCAAATCATCACCAAGACATGATGGAGAAATAAATGGACTAGTTCACTTTTACATTTAATAAGTGCACCTCAAAAGTCCTCATAATCCAAAATATTGTAGTGCCATGGAGCTCTTCATACCTATATCATATACTAAAAATTTCATGCCCATGTGAGCTTCCCTATCAAGTTATGATTGTTCAAAGTTGGCCATGTAGAGTAATACATTCACACAATATCAACTTCAAGCCTTGGTAAATAGCTGTTTAGGTTTAAATGATCAGTGACTAGCACGTAGATGTAATGCAAAATCACACATATTAGCTCACTTGAACATTTTGTAAACACACTCAAAAATCTCCCAAAATTAGCAAATCAAGTGGGTAAAATAATTTTAGTGCATCTCTTACAAATTTAGCACCTCCATGACCTTTTCAATTCTAGATCAAAGCTTTCAAATTTGGTCAATAATGGGAGACATTCATGTAGATGTCAACTTTAAGCTATGGCAAAAAACCATTAGGGTCTTAAATTTAACATTTATGTAGATGTAAATGATGGTATCATAGATTTCAAATGATGATATTATTGACATAAAATATAGACCATGGTAAATAAATGTTTGTTTTCAAATGTAAGTATATCAAAAAATTAGTGTTCACTCATAATAGTGATCTAATGGTTTGAACTTGACTATTAGGAAAGTGGGCCAAATGAGATCTATGGCTGGTATTCATCTATACCAAGGGAAATCAATGGTGTGAGATGATTTGAAATTTTAAGAATCTTGAGAGGCCACCATGTGTCATAAGCATGTAAAGTAGTAGATTGACAATAGGATCCTGTGATCAATGTGTGATTAACAAGTGGCATGAGCACATTCAAGCTGATAGAAGATCAAAGATTGCATTCATTCATACTAAGAAAATATATGGTGCACAAGAGGTTAAAGAACCAAGATCTGGTAGTAAGGATATATGGGACCAATAGGAATAAAGATAGGTTAGATCATTTTTATTGGCTTAAGAAATTTTTGATGGACAAAATCAAACTAAAGTATAATTTTTTGATTAAAGAAAATAAGTCTTGCAAGATCATCAATTTGCCATTAGATATTGATCAAATGCCAAGGAGTAGACATAAACATGTAGCCAAGGTGATCAAAATCATAAAGGGATGTCATTAAAGCTTAATGTAGACCTATATTTCAACATTTTATAATGAGTAGGGTTCATTCTATGACTATCTTTGTAATTATTAAGGGGATCCATGTATATGTTGAATTCTTGGGTCCTATAAAGACATAATGGGTCTATTTAGACCTATTTGGATCAATAACAAGGTTACATAGTCTATATGTCTACATTGACATAATGACTATAGGAAAACCAATAATCCTAGATTGGTTTTCCATCTATAGAATGGACCTATGATCTGGATATGGGGATAAAGTAGATATGTGATTAATGTAAAGGATCCCATCTATCAACATGGCTCTATACTTGACAAGTTAGGTACTAATAACCAATCATGGCATGGCTCTTTTAGTTTCAAGATTTGAGGATTTGTTCCTCATGAGCAAGTCAAGTGGGCTTAGGGTCTTAAGGTGGCAAATTGGTGGTTGGATAAGAAATAGGGGAATTGATTTCATTCAAATAGACTTTGTCATCATGTGGAATAAACCCTTTTTATTCTAGTGGATCTCTTAGCCAATGAGAAGGAGTTTTGAGATTATTAGGATAAAAGGAGGTTATCTTGTTGATAAGGACTCATCCTTATTGAAGGAAGGCATGTGTACAAAAAGGAAATAATGAATTTCCACCATGTACCAAGATTATTAGGATATTTTATCCACTATAATATGCATTTTTCCCATCACTCTTTCTCCCTTTCTACTATATATAGAGGATTTGGAGCCTAAAAAGTGATCCCTCTATTCCCTCTCTTGGGCATGACTAGACTCTACCAATATTGAGCTTGTAACCTATTGAGATGAATAAAAGACTATTTTTAGTTTTCATTATTTTGGTATAGTGTGTACATGTTAGTGTGATTTGCATATGTGGTATAAATCTCTCCCTTGTCAAGTCATGATCTCACCTAGTTACTAGTTGATATTGTTATGTAGGTCATGTTTAGTGTTCAAATATATGTTGTTTGGGGTGTGCATGCAGATACATTAATTAGTTAGTGTCTTGAACTAGACCTCTCCATCATTTCCCTTAACTTTTAATCATTTGGTGAACCTTTACATGAAATACTAATACATGATAGATAAATGGAGTCTTAGATCTAGTCTCTTACTTATTTCATTAGTGTTTAATAGGAGATTAGATGGAGTGGATCAATCATCATTTAGGTGCATCACCATTGTTAGATTAGGTTTCCACTTCAAGTTATCTCTCTCATTTTTCCTTGGTCATTAGTAGGTCTTATTAGTGGAAATAAGATAAAATGATGCATTAGAAGAGCTAGCCTCATTAAAAACCTAGATGTCTAACCCCATTATAGGATACCCACAACTTAGGGTCAGTCTTATGTTGAGATAGATCTGGGTAAAGGAATTGAATAATCCCTTACCCAACTAGGATGCATTCTATACGTCTAAAAATTGAATCTTATTTGATTAGATATTCAATAGAGGATATGTTAGTGCCCAAAATTTCACTAAATTAATTGGGCTCTTATCAAGTATAAAGTCCTAAGTCTAGCCCAAATCGAGTGAAAATGTCTAAGTCCTTAGACAAATTACTTCTTTCAATAGTTCATGTCAAAGGTCGAGTCCATGTTAAATTCACAAAGTGTTGAAATGGTCTTTACTTGGCATATGTTTAAAGCCCTTATACTATTTTGGACTTTTTGCATGAACACTTTTCTTGACAAAAAAAGATCTTTTGGATTTTTGTCTTAAACAAAAAGTCTGGAGACTCATTTATGTTGGGTAAAGTGTTCCCATAAAATCCGAAGAAATCCTATGTTTTAAGCCAATATCTTATTTATTTTGGACTTTTTATTCATGGAAAAAAGTATACTGTTCCATTTGTTTAGTATTTTTGTCCATGGAGAAAAGTGCAAATGGTATTTTCCCTTTGATAATTTTTCCTACAAAAAAAAATCGATGAAAGTCATTTCCTTTAGTAGAAGTGTAAGGTCTAATTCCTTCAACAAAATTGTTAAGTTCAATTTCTTTGAGGAAATTATTTTAGACAAAATGTTTGAAACAATTATCCTGATGAATTAAAAAATGTTGAAGGCTAAATTATTGTGGGTATTTTGTTTGCAATAAATTTTTTGAGGGGCACTTTCCCTTTGGGCATTTCAAAAAGTCTGATAAAGTTCTAATGTAAAGAGAAAAATGTAAACCTCTAGTTGCTTTAGGGAAATTATTTTGGATAAAATGTTCAAAATAATTTTCCTCATGAAATGTTTAAACAAAGGAAAGTCCAAAAGAGCTCATATTCTTTAGAAAAATTATTTCAAACAAAATGTTCAAAATAATTATCTTGACCATATTGCCACATAATAAATGTCCTAAAAAAATCCCAATGCAGAAGGGTTGAGAATAAAGAAAAGCTTAAAATAGGAATGCCATAGAAAAAATGTCCAAAATAATTATTCTAAAGACCAAGTTGATGGAAGATAAAAAGTCATAGATAGAAGGCCCGATGACCAAAAGCTCTAAATAAATTCACCTAGATTACAAAAGTGTTGATCTCATGGGGCATGTTTAAAATTCAATCATGTTCCTATCAGTTGATGGCATGTAATGAAAGTGTACAAATCCCTATCAATGGTGCTTAAAGGATAATATTTCAAACAAATCCTTGAGATGAGTGATATGATGAAAAATCTCACCATCACAAGAACCCTATCAAAGATCTAATGGTGGGTGGAATAGGTCAAAAGGTTAAGTAGCATAAGGTACCACCATGTGGTGCTCAAAGCAATAAAAACTATTTTTAAGGAACAAATCATGCTCAATCTCATGGATTGTAATATGATGATGTGTATTTGTTTAGATAAAAATATCTAATGGCATGAGAGCATAATTGAAAAGTTAATACATGGTCACAGGCTAAGGATCAAGCACATTCCTAGAGATCAATGATATGATTTCAAGTGTAAATAATCTGATCTAAGATGCGTATTAAGCCAATAATTTTCAATAAATCCCAAAATTAATGTATAAATACCATTTAGAAAGAGCACATTAGCCTGACAAGACTAACAAAGTAGGATGCAAATAACCCATGGAGTTACCAAGTGGTACGATTTTGGTATAAGACCTATAGTAGCCAATAACATTTGATCCTTTAGATTAGGATTAATGGACCACATTTTCTTGGACAAATAGATCCAATGGTGTGATCCAAGATAGAATTTTCAAAGGGCTTAAAAATAATAAGAAAGTGGCCTAGTCAAGTTTTAAGCCTTGCAATTTCCTAATTGAATCTAATGTGGTAGCTAGTGAAGTTCTCTATGGATGAACAAGAAGTTCAATTGCATATAGAGATAAGAAATGTTGATTTTAGTGTAAATAAAAGACATTAGTGAGCATACATGACATGGAGATTCCATATATGCATATATATCATATTTAAGGACCTTATGCAAGGCAATTGGTTGATATTTCACAATTGGTAACAAGCTAACTTGCCAAATTTACAAATGAGGCATGGTAACCCTGAGGGTAAAAGTAATAAATTTTTTACAATAAAATATATGATGGGATGATTAAAAGGATATATTTGAAAAAGGAAAGTTTTAAAAATATAAAATGTGAAAAACAAGTTGGATCTAGAAGGTGAAAAGTTGAAAGTGACCTAAGTCTTTTGCATTGTTTCATTATTGCACTTGTCTAAGTTCCTCCATGAAAGGTAAATTATAGGTTTGAAAATCCAAGGTGGTACAATCAAAGAAGATCATTTAAAGGGCCACAGATCCAAAATATTCCTAGGTAATCATGGAAAAATGAGGATGTTCCATGGCATGCATGAGAGGAAGTGCATCTATCCAAAAGTTTCTAGCTATGTAAGCAAGTGGTCTAGGGCATCTTCAAGTAGTTCCACATGAGGACAAACTTTGTTTGGACCTATAACATGAATATTCCCCTTACATATTGTGTGAAATGCATTTACAACTAAGAGATAAAAGAGTTTGTTGCATATCTTTATCATTCTTTGTAGAGGCAGTTGGAGTTATGATTTTTCTTGCAAATGGATGAAGATTTCAAGTGTGTCAAGGGAATATTTTCCATCTAGAAGAATATTGATAGAATTGAATGTTTTTTTAATAATTTTTAAAGATGTAACCCAAGTTCTAGATATACAAATGTTAAAATAGAGATTGTATCCTCTATTCAGTGGGTTGGTTGGTTTTTGTTATTAGTCATTATTTTAGGCATTCATTATCTCTAAGTCTAGGTTATCCAAAAAAAATTCTTAGATCAATTACTATGTGTATATTTTGTCTCCCTTACTAAGGTGGTTGTATCTATACAACCATTAGAAAGCTTTGAGAGCATGTTTTTGTCTCCCTTGTCAAAAATGTAATATCACCATGCTTGTCCCCATGGAAACATTTTGAAGTACTGATGTGTGTAATATTTATTTACAAGTTAATAATAATGTTTTTTGTTCTTTATTATTTCCTGATGATGAAGTGTAGTGATATTTTTTGCAAGAATTTTTTATTGGACATTTAAGTTTGTTCTCCCTACCAGTTGTCATTTTAAGAATATATTTATATTATAAACTCTTTCTACATTTCTTTAGGATAGGTTATTAAATAACTTGTTAGCGCTACATAGGTTTATGGATTTAATAGGGAAAAGTATTTGAAAGATTAGTTTTAGTGTATGTTCTAGTCTCTTAGGGATCATTTGGTATTTACCATTATCTTAGATTTGAAGCTTTTCTACATCTTTGCTAAGGAATATTGTCATGAAATAATGCAAGATACCCTAATTGTTTGGAAACCACCAATAGATCACCCTCCTTATTTTTAATCATTTATTATGTCCTACCTTATCCTACCATGAAACTAATACATCCCTTTGCATATTATAAGTGTTATTTACCCTTTAGATGCATAAAATGCTCCATAATTAGTGTGTGTTTGTAGTTTTTTTTAAATAACTAAAACTATAATTTTTTATTTTCAACCCATGATTGTTGAAGATTCTTTAGAATGAATATTGCAGTCATAATTGCTTTCCCATCTATATTTATTATCTTGTATATGACTTAGATCATTTGTGAATTTCATGTGACAAACCTTCATGATTAAAGTGTGTAAACTTGGTTATGCCCTGGTCATATTTTTTCTTTGTGCCAAAAATCCCCATAGAGGTTAAATTGTAGAATCTCTCCATGTGAGCATGCTACCCCATAGGTCCTCTCACCTTGGTCTAGGTAGATCTAGAAGCAGCAAGGAGATAACCATACCATTTATATGTGCCTCTCGGTCATTTTATACACTTAATCTAATCTTGATTCAAAACACTTCCCCATCTACAATGACATACTAGTAGGGTTTTCATCATTACTTGCAATTTTTTCTCAAGTGTGTAAAGATGAATGTATGAGGTGTAAACTAGGAACCAAAACTAAATTGGCATCATTGTCAGGGATAATTATTGTTACCTATGTTTTTAGAGACACTTGTAGAGAGATATATCTATAAGTAATTCATGTTATGAATTTCTTTGATGTTACTACATTGATTTGATTATCTTGGCCATCAACATCACAACACTCCACTGGGGACGTGCCAGTAATTCTTGAGGGTTGATAATTGACTTCTATTGTGTTCATTGCAAAAGATTATTAAGATTTCATATTAAAAGGTGTTTTTTCCCTTTTGAACATTAATTTTAAAACTTTAGTGTCTTTGCTTTCTATCTCATTAAGCTTCAACAAGTTTAATTTTAGCATGTATCACAAACAATGTGTTAACTATTATATTATAGAAATTTGATTCTAGTGGTGACTCCAACTATGTTTTCTAGTTTTAACAAAGAATGGTGCCAATTTTGAATATTTTACTAAATTTCATCTTTGATTATTTTATTTTATTCAAAATTTTGAAGGATTGAGATCATCTTTCAAAGGTGACCCATCTAAGAAACTTATTCCACCTTTAAGTATTCCTCAAAGGAGAAGGGAATAAGTTTTGATGCATGTTAAAAGACAAATTTCAACTATTAAGGGTTATCAATATTTTGATAAAGTTCAAATCTTTCTTGAACCCCCATTATTGAGGACTATCATAGCTCTCTTATCGACTTTGAAACCCATAGTCCTATGTATTACCTAGGTCTTTCCCAACCAGTTGAATCCCCTCCCAATTTTGAACCACTAAGTCCAACTCACTCACCCTATAATATCCCTTTTCCATTTATTCTTGAACCTTCCATTGATCCAATCATGAGGTATAGGAACCAAGATGAGAATGAGCATCCTACATTCCATGTTCCTAGATTCAGGCCTATCAATTTTGATGAAATGGAAGCTTATCCTAATGAAGTCCCAAATGAAGTTAGTAAATTCCTTCCAAAATTCCAAGGGAGAAATGCAGTGAGTGGTGATTAGAACCTGAGGGATTTTTAAAATGTTATTGAATATTATGAGGTTGAGTATGAGGATGTGTGCATCAAACTATTTGGGCACATAATAGAAGAAGATGCTCATGAGTGGTTTAACTCTCTTTCCCTTAGATGCATCAATTCATGGGAAGAGATGTATAATGTTTTTAGAATTTAGTGAGGTGATAGGATTAATCCAAGGTTTCTCTTAGATAAATTTGAAAACATCAAAAAATAACCATAATGAGTGTGTGCAGGAGTTCAATACATGGTTCAATAAGACTATGATATAGCTGCCTAAAAACATAAATCCCAAAGATATAGTATTCTTGATAAAGTATTGTGATTCATTTGATAAGAGGGTTGAATACTACTTGAGGGACAAGGATCCCAATAACCTATGGTTGACATTCAATATGGCCATCCATATTCAGAATAACATAAAGGATGTAAAAAAGCCTATGAATAAGTGGGATGATGTGAAGCTATTCAATCTTGAAAAGACATAGTCCTTAAAGACATTTGACCTTGAGGAAACTATTAAAATATTGGCCTATGATTTCAATTAAATGTCATACAAGTTCGATAGAGCTAAAAAGGGGATCCCTCATGCATCTACCAGTCAAGAGAGGGCTCCATATTTGAATCTATCACATAGAAGGCTTACTTTCTATAATTGAGATAATGATAGAGGGAAGATGCATGCACATGAAGAAATAACAAATAGAAATTAGAATAGAGTGACTATCAAAGAAGTGCCTAATCCTTTAAATGCCAAGGTAAATGCTACATATTATGACATTAAAATTTATTGGTGTGACAAGTGATTTCATCCACATCACCCACGTGATACAACTAAACCAATTGATGAAGACGTGGATGAACTTGAGTTTGCATCATATGGTTATGAGATTTTGATGTTCAATTTCTAAATCACCAAAAGTGAGATGTCTACCTCCACATAATTATTGAGTGTTATTATTGTTGATCAATTTTGGAGTGTAGTTAAAAAAGTAAGTATCCTAACTCCTAAATTTACTTGTGATGTTAATATGGCACAAGCATATGAATTTACCATTCATGGTTTTGATTTATTACATTCTACGATGATTAATAAATATTATGGGGGAACTTCATCGGTTGAGGACAAGAAAATTCTAATTAATGCAATAATTTCCCAAGAGTAGTATCGCTTGAAAAGAAAATATCATGTTGTTGCTTCTCAGGACACTACCCCTATAAATCCAAAGGAAAGGGATGTTAATAAGGAGGCTAAGAAAACTATAGTAATCCCTAAATATTCCTAGCTAGTACCTATTTCTTAATTTACTAATCTTAGAGGTGTTCCATCCAAAAATAGAGTACCCATATTATCTAGTATCCCTAAGGGTGTTAATGAGTTTAAACAAAATCCACCTTTGAAGGCTAATGTTAAAGATTCAAACCCATCTTAGCCTCTTCCACTTAAAAACTAAGTGACTATATTATATTTGAAGGTGTTTTTACCCTCCCACAAAATACTCCTCTTCCTCAGTAGAGAATATGTGATATGGCCCAAGTGTTCAGTCAACTACAAATCACTATGTCACTTGTTTAATTATTAAGAATACTTGAACTTAGGAAGATGGCCTTTGAATATTTAGAATTTGGTAAGAAGTTAAATGAGAATGAAATTGAGTTTTCCAAAACACCCCAAAAGGTGATGAAGAATTAGAAGAGGTTGTTGAACCAACTCTATAAGTATATTTGGGGACTACATTGGTAAAAAGTTAGTTGAATGTGGATACTTTTTATACAACCCTATTGATTAATGGTTTAATTGTTCATAACTTCATGTTTTACTCTAGAGATTCCTACAATGTGATGCCCCTGTGTGTCATAAATTATCTTGGAATGAAGATTATGTTAGCCTTTGGAAAATGTTATTTTATAGACTCATGAGAGGTATCATTTGTGGGATAATTCAAAGGGTTGGTGGTATAGTTAGTAGAGCATCTAAGTAAATATTTTAATATGGACATGGTGGTTATGGATTACCCACCTAAGTGGGGGATGTTGTTGTCATGTAAATGGGTTGATATCATGGGTGGAAGTGTATAGATGGACTTATCTTATTCCACCTTCCATTGGAGGGTAAGATAATCAAACTTTATAAAGAGCTAAAGATGCTACATGTAATTGAAAATCTGAAACATGCTCTGAATGAAGTATTGTACATAGATGTTAAATTGGGTAACTTTGTTCGGAATGTTGATAATAGTGAATAGCCTATTGTTCTCTACATTTAACTTGATAAAAAAATGTAGTTTGGAAGATGTGTTTTGATAGGGCCTACTTGAATCTTGGAAATGGAGCTAGGGTCATCTTCTATGATCCTAATGCTAAATGTCTTATGCTTTATTTTTAGTTGTCCTTTGAGTGTATGAATAATATTGCTGAGTATGAGGCACTCTTATTTGGATTGAAGATTATGAGGAGGATTTTCTACAAATAAGGCACCTTTGTTTGATGGGATGAATTATGCTTTTTGGAGCATGAGAATGAAGGTTTATTTGATGGCCCTTGGATTTGACATATGGAAAGCAGTGGTGGAGGAATATGAAGAGCCATAGACATCTAAAATTACTATAGTAGAAAAGAAGGCAAGTGAATGTAATGATAAATATTTAAATGCTATTTTATGTGGTTTATGTGAATCTAAATTTGTTAAAGTTATGCAATGTAAATCTATTCATGAAACCTAGGTAAAACTTGAGAATATTTACAAAGGTGATGGAAAAGTTCAACAAGCTGAGTTGTAGACTTTTAGAAGGCATTTTGAAAGTTTGAAGATGGAATAAGAAGAAGATATAGCAAGTTATCTCTGTGAGTTGATTGAATAGTAAATTAGATTCAAGGTCTTGGAGAAACATTGGAATAGTCAACGGTGATGCAAAATGTTTTGAGATCTCTACCAATGAGATATGATGCAAAGGTTTCAGCAATTGAGAAGATGAAGAATTTAGCCAAGCTAAAGATGGATGAGCTTCATGGTATTCTCACGGCATATGAGATGCAGATAGAACAAGATAAACCCTCAAAGAGAGAAGCAGATTTCAAGACATCAAAGAAGGAGAAAGCTAAGATTTAAGAATCAAGTGATAGTTCCAGTGATGATGAAGATGACAACGAAGCACTTTTCATTCATAGGCTGAAAAGAGGAATAGGAAAATATCAAGGAAAATTATCTTTTAAATGTTTTAATTGTGGAAAGATTGGACATTTTTTAGCTAGATGCCTAGATAAGGTTAATGATGAAGAAGAAGAAAAGTCATGTGGTGACCCTTCATGACCAAAAATGTCCTTCCCACTTTTTTCTTTATCTTTGGTGACTCTTCGTATTCCTCAAAGTGTCCCTTCATGAGAAATTGCACCTTTACTCTTTTGTCTTCACTTGGTGACTCTTGGTATTCCCCAAGATGACTCTTCATGGGAAAATGCATCCCATCCTTCTTTTGTCTTTATCCCATGGATCTTCAACTTCTCCATGGTCCCTTCTTTTGTCTCATATGCAACCAAAAATATATTCATTAATATTAAATAAATATTAACTCATATTAGCCAAGATATATTTATTATAAACAACATTAAATGCAATGGGGCCTTTATCATCAATAATGCTAAACCTTTAACATCAATGGCAATATTTCCAACAATCTCCCCCTTTGTCATTGATGGCAACCTCAATCCTTAAATTTCCACATCCTATCACCTGCACATCCTATCATTTAAAAACATACAGTAACTCCCCCTTACTGTAGCAACCTATACCTATTCCCTGTACATATTTTTTACACCTATACCTATACATGTTATTCTCCCCCTTTGACATCAATGGAAAAGGGCCTACCTAGACCTAACACTTATCTCCCCCTCACTTGATGTTGAACATCAATGGCAGGAAGTAATAGAAATTACTCCCAACTCCTCTCCCTGATCTTTGAGAAGATATCTGATTTTACCTATCCTTTGAGAATCTACAATCAACTCATTTGAATACTTTCTTCTAATCTCACAACCTTCCACATGAAACTTTAAGGTGCATCCTTGATCACATATTTGCCTTACACTTTATAGATTATGCTTATAAAACATTCTTAGTCTTGGTTCTACCATTATCCAAAATTAAAGTACCTTTTATGGCTATCTTGGTAGTGGTTTTATCTTTGAATTTCACTATGCCACCATTGATATTCTTTACTCTTATCTCCTATCATATTTCTCAAACATCTGCTATCAATGAACCATGGTTGGTCTTTATTTCTTACATGCAAAGCTGTTTGCGCCAACATAGAATCTTCATGTTGTTTTTCTAGCCATGAACACAACTGAACCTTCTTCTTGATGAATGGAACTTTGAAACTTTGATCCTTCTTCATTGAATCTGCATTAATATCCTTCTCCTTCTTTCTAAAATTGTTAGCTCTTTTTCAAATTTCTAATTTCTTATGACCATAATCATTTAAAACACTGCATATGCAAGAATCATTCTAATAGCCTCAAACCATAATACTGATGCAAAATTTTCTTCAAAAATATATTCCCTCAAAAGATATACAAATTAATCTATCAACTCACCTTCTTGTCATGCAAAATATCCAAGACCCAATAGCATCCACCATGCTTCAATTTTCTTAAAAGTGTCTCCATGAAGCCTAGAAGAGACACCCCCACACAAAAGGGTTCTAGAAATAAATCTTAGGAGATTCCCACATCTCCTCTATTTCTTCCTTGATTTTCTTATGTTTTTATTTTAGAATCCATTTAAGGATGTCTAACCTTTTTGACTTACTAACCTTATCATTTATGATGTTCTTCTTTTTCTCAACTTTTGCAACTATCTTATCTTGACAAAGCTCATGCTCAAATGTAACAAGAGATTCTTTACAATCCTTCTTATCTAATTCTTTATCTACTATAGCAAGTAATTCATTTTCACTCTTAAACTCAACCTGATCAACCTTTACTATTTTAGGTCTCCAAACCTAAATTTGTCTTTTCTCATATTTTCTAGGGTCTCTAAATCCTTTGTAATCCCTTGAATATCTCTTTACTTTATTTTGGCATAATCTAGCAATATGGCCAACCTCATGACAACAAAAGCAAACAATATTTCTCATACCTTTTTTTTGAATGTGACTGAGATCTCCCTTTGACTGATTACTTCTCCTCATATAATCTCTTTCCCCATGACCAACATGATGACAAACAAAACAACGGCCATGAAAAGAATTTGAAAACCTAAAAGCATTAGGTTACCTGATTGGCTTCTTTGATTTTTTTTCAAAACCTACATCCTTCTTTCCTTGGACTGATATTTCATGATCTTTCTCAACCTTGATTATAAGCTTCTCATGATTATCCTTTAAAGAATCTAACTCATCTTTCAAATGATTACACTCTTCTTCTTTTGATGTTAAAATTGAATTTGTAACCTCTAACTGATTCTTAAGATCCTGAATAAATATCTTATTTTATTTTACTTCTATAGCCTATTTAGAATCCAAGATACACGACTTTTCCTTAAGAGCCTCAACCATAGATTTTAATGCTTGATTTTCCTTCTTTAGCTACTTGGCCATCTTATGCTTTTCTTTGATCTACCTTCAAGCTGTTAAACTTTTCAAAAAGGAACCTACTCTGATACCAATTGTTAAGCATGGAATATACTGAGAGGTGGGGTGAATCAGTATATTATATATCTTATAAAACTTTCTCTTTATCAAATTCCACTTAATTAAAAATTTAAGATATGCAA
The DNA here is from genome assembly GCA_037957365.1 of Torreya grandis. Taxonomy (NCBI): domain Eukaryota; kingdom Viridiplantae; phylum Streptophyta; class Pinopsida; order Cupressales; family Taxaceae; genus Torreya; species Torreya grandis. The sequence continues at coordinate 50,047 of JARHVA010003108.1, read as the reverse complement.
TAAAACTCAAACAATAAACATCACACAAGATAGAGAGAGACACCAAATATAATGTAGAAATTCAATGTGGGAAAAACCACAGAGAATCAATCTCAAATACATTCATGAGAACAAACCCACAGGAGCATCATACCCCTTTGCCAAGTACAAACCTCAGCTACAATTCATGAGCACCAACCCACAAGAGCTTTAAACCCCTTTGCCGAGTACCAACCCAGCTACTACTCGTGAGCACCAACCCACATGAGCACTAACCCCTTTTCTGAGCACCAACCTAGCAACAACTCATGAGCACCAACCCACAGGAGCACCAACCCCTTTGTGTATACCACACACCTATCTCTCAATGTTGATATCTCAACAAATGATAGTTCAATACAACATCTCTTTCCTCTCTCTCACTTTTTCTCTTCTAAGGTAGATATAACAAATACAAATCATATTCATCTCTCACAATTGCTCTTCTAAGCTAGATATTACAATATCAAATCAACCTCTCTCATCCATATTACAAATGGCTACTCAAGCCTTTATTTATAGCTTTCCAAATGAACTTTGGCCTTCCCCCTTTGTGACCCTTCAATCCTCATGGAAAATGGTGCCAATCTTGGATGACCCTTCATATCCAAGCATTTGAAAAGTCATGAGGTGACTCTTCATGACCAAAAACGTCCTTCCCACTTTTGTCCATATCTTTGGTGACTCTTCGTATTCCTCAAAGTGTCCCTTCATGAGAAATTGTGCCTTTACTCTTTTGTCTTCACTTGGTGACTCTTGGTATTCCCCAAGATGACTCTTCATGGTAAAATGTGTCCCATCCTTCTTTTTTCTTTATCCCATGGCTCTTCAACTTCTCCATGGGCCCTTCTTTTGTCTCATATGCAACCAAAAATATATTCATTAATATTAAATAAATATTAACTCATATTAGCCAAGATATATTTATGATAAACAACATTAAATGTAGTGGGGCGTTTATCATCAATAATGCTAAACCTTTGACATCAATGACAATATTTCCAACATGAATTTCCCATGAATATGGAATTAAAAGTTTGATTTTTAGGGGTGATTTTGAGTTAATGGTTAAATAGTTCCTCAATGCTTATACCACAAAGAATAAAAGATTGAAACAATATCAAAATGTTGTTTGGTATTTGTTTTAATTATTTAATGCATTCAACAGTTGTTATCATGATATGAGTGTCAATGATGAAGCTGACAAACTTGTAGGGTTAGGTGCTTAGTCTAATATTGAAAATATGAGACCTCATTATTAGTATCAGGTGGAGGTTCTTTTCAAGCCTTCAATCCCAAAAAATGTTCATCATTGATAGGTATTTGATGATGATGATCAGATCAGATGGTTTCTAAATTATGAATTTGAGTTTCATGATCAACTCATAGACCTAGAATCTATGGTTTAGGTTTGTGATGGAAAGGAAACCTTATTTGGAAAGTACATCATTAAACTAAAGACAAAATTGCTCCCAAGGGGATTGGTAAGTTTAGAAGCATATTTTGATGGAGATGATATAATCAAATTAAGAGACTCATTTATCTCAAAAGACATGACTAAGTGCAACCTAGGTTCTCATGAAAATCCAAAAATTGTTTGGTTGGGTAGTTACCTAAGTGTAGTTGATAAATAATCTTACATGAAACTATTAAGAAAGTACCAAGATTTTCTATCATGATCTTATTCTAAGATAAAAGTGTATAGGGAGGAATTTTTATAGCACATCATCCCATTGTAGCCTAATATAATGTCTTTTTGGTAAAAATAGAGGCCTATTACACCCATCTTGGCCACCAAGATGAGGTATTAGTTAAAGAAGCTAAAGGATAATGTGATCGTTCATCCTATCAGGTATTCATCATGGGTTGAAAATTTAGTCCTTATGTGAAAGAAGAATGGTTACATCTACTTGTTTGTGGATTTTTAAAATTTGAATAAAGCTTCTTTGAAAGATAATTATCCCCTACCTAATATGGAGAACCTACTACAAAATGTTACTGGATCATAGATGTTGTCCACATTAGATGGATTCTCATGGTAAAACTAAGTTGTGGTAAAGGAATCCAAGAGATCTAAGACTATATTCACTGTGCCGTGGGTCACGTATGTATATATGAGGATCCCTTTCAGATTAATGAATGTCAGTACAACATTCTAGCAAGCTATGGACATCACTTTTGTAGATATAATTAATTAGTTTATAGTTGTGTATTAGGATGACATTAATGTGTACTCTAAGACTAGAGAAGAAAATTTGGATCATCTAGAGTAGGTGATGATTAGATATAGGGAGTTTGAAATTTAACTTAATCCAAAGAAGTGCCACTTTAGAGTATAAAAGCCCAAGTTATTGGGACATATAGTGTCCTAGTATGGTGTCATGATTGACCCTAAGAGGATAGAAGCTATTGACAAAGTTCTAGGGAGTTCAATCTTTTTTTGGGAATGTTAACTTTGTAAGGAGGTTTGTAACTAAATTTTTAGAGATTACTCTACCTATTACTTCCATGATAAAGAAGGACCAGACCATCAAATGGGAGGAGAAGGACATGAAATAATTTAGTGACATTAAATGATATTTAAAGTCTACTCCTATCTTGGCCAACCTTGATTACACAAAGTCATTATAGATATTATATTTTGCATCATATAATATTTTTGCTATTGTCTTTTTTTAAATAATGAAGAAATTCAAGAGTAGCCCATATCTTTCCTTAACAAAGCTATGCAAGGTGTTAAACTAAGTTACACCATTATGGAAAAACAAAATTTTGATCTCTTAAAAGTTGTCAATAAGTTCAGGCATTATATTATGAGTTTATAAATTATTACTTATGTACCACATACCATGGTGAAGGACATCTTGACTCAGACTAAAGTATCTAGCAAGAGATACAGGTGGGTCAACAAGTTACAAGAGTATGACATGGATATTCAGACCACCAAGTTAGTATGAGGGATGGGTCTAGCCAATCTTATGGATGAGATCAATTTACAAGATGTTGAAGTAAACACTTTTGTTTTTAGTGTTGATGATTCATTGAGACAATCTAACATATCTTTGTGGTATAGAGATATTATTTATTACAAGAAAAATCTAAATTATCCAAATAAATTGGTAAAAATTTAAGAATAAATCTCAAACTTATCTCCCAAAAATACCTCTTGACTGAGAGTGGACTAGCATGAAAGAATCTTGATGGGGTTAACCGAAGATGCATGCTAGAAGAATAGACTATTGACTTGATTGAAGACTTCCATAGTGGAGTATGTGGTGGAAATTTTGTGCCTAAAGTTATAGCTCATAAAATTATGAGAGATGGTTATTGGTGGCCATAATTATTTAAGTATGTTACTCAAATAGTCAAAAAGTGTGAGAAATGTTAGCATTTTATTGAGAGGATGAAAGATTTAGGTTATCTTCCCTTGTAGTCCATGATGATTAAAAGCCCATTAAAATAATGGGGAATGGATTTCATTAGATAAATTGTTGATTCATCAAGAATTATACATAGATAGATACTATTTGTAACTAATTACTTAACAAAATGGGTTGAAGCAGCCCTTACAAAGAAGGCGATCCACCAAGTAGTTATGGATTTTTTCTAAATCAAATTATTTATAGATTCAATGTGCCTATCAAGGTTATTACTAGAAATGATATGATATTTAAATCCAAACCCTTAATTTCATTATGTAAAAAATATAATATTGAATTGACCTATGCTTCCAATCATAACCCTTAGGGGAATGGGCAAGCAAACTCTTGTAATAAGAACTTGCTCAAAATTATTAGACTAACTTTAGAAGCAAACAATAAGTGGGGTGAATAGATAAAGTTTTCCTTATGGGATAATAGGATTACACCTAAGAGACCTATAGGCAAAAACCCTTTTGAGCTTGTTTATGGAGCTCAAGTAGTTTTGCCTATGAATTTTTAGTTTTCCACTTATTAGCTCATGTAGAAACTAGAATGTGATGAGCAAATTAACCACTATGAAATAAAAATGAACTATATTATTGAGCTTGATAAAATTCAAAGATAAGCTCATGAAAGACACCTCAAGTTCAAGAAGAAGCTAAAGAAGATATTTGAACTTTAAAAGTAAGTGATTTGGTTCTACTTTGGGATAATAAGCATGAAAAGAAAGGCAAGCATGGAAAATTTGATGCCTTGTGGTAGGTCCCTATTCCATTGATTTCTAGATTGGGGAGCATACTTTATTCTTGATAAACCTAGATGGTGAAATATTATATATACTAGTTAATGGTAAACATCTAAAACACTTCCTTGATTGAGTCTGTAACTTGTGTACATAATTTTATAGTGTATAGTCTTATTACTTTATCATTTAGTTGTTGTTCTATTTTGGGCATTATTTTTATAGTTTCCCTTTGTTCCTTAATGTGTGTTCATTTTTAGATCCTCATAATCTATTTTTGTTAAGTATACCATGTTTTTTTGAGCCTTAATGAGTATTAATGGTAAAATTTTAAGTTTTGACTTTATGACCCAATATATTGGCACCTGGTCTTACATTCTAGGGTTCTTTGCATACCAATAGGGGGTATGAATCTTTGAGCAAGAGAAAATGTTAGTACCCAAAATTGTATTAAATTAATTAGGTCTTTATCATGTATAAATTCCTAAGTCTATTCTAAATCAAGTGAAAATTCCAAATTCCCTAGCCAAATCATTTCTTTCAATGGTTCATGTCAAAGGTCAAGATCCATGTAAAATCGACTATGTGTTAAAATGGTCTTTACTTGGCATATGTGTAAAGCCCTTAAAATTTTCCAAAAAATTTGTGTGAACACATTGCTTGATGGAAACAGGTCTTCAAGATTTTTTTCTTAGATAAAATTTTGAAAGACTCATTTCAATTAGGCAAAATGTAGACACAAAGTCCAAATAAATTCTATGTTTTAAGCTAAAGATTTATTTGTTTCAAACTTTATGTCCATGGTAAAAGGTTTGTAGGTCCATTTATTTTTGTTTTTTATCCATGAGAAAAAGTTTGAAGGGTACTTTTCCTTCAATAATATAGGCCACACAAAAATCTTGATGAAAGTCATTTCCTTCAGTAGAAGTGTAAGGTCCAATTCATTTGGCAAAAATGTTAAGTTCAATTTTTTTGAGGAAATTATTTTTCATAAAATGTTTGAATCAATTCTCTAGAAGAAGATAAAAATACTAAGCCAAATTCTTACAAGCATTTTGTTAGCAACAAAAAGTTTGAAAGGCACTTCCCCTTTAGGTATTTTTCCCACACAAAAATTCCAATAAAGTTCAAATCTTTTGGAAAAAGTGTAAAGCTTTAGTACCTTCTATTAAATTGTTTTAGACAAAATGTCTAAAATAATTGTTATGATAAAATGTTGGAGTAAAGGAAAGTCCAAAAGAGCTCATATGCTTCAGAGAAATTTTTTTGGCTAAAATGTTCAGAATAATTGTCCTGACCAAATTTTTGTGGAATAAAATTCTTGAAGAAAAGCTTGAAGAAGTGTCAAGAATAAAGAAAATCTAAAAATAGGAATGTTATAGACAAAATGTCTGAAATAATTATTTTAAAGACCAAATTTATACAAGACATAAATGTCAAAGATAGAATGCTTAATGACCAAAATATCCAAATAAATTTGCTTAGATTTTATATGTTTTAAGATTGTGGGGCATGATTAAAAGTTGTGTAGGCTCTTATCGATTGATGGCATGTGGTGAAAGTGTATATATCTCAATTGATGGTACATAAAAGGTTAATGTTTAAAATAAATCCCTAAAATGAGTGAGGGTGACAAATGTCACCATCATGGGAACCCTATCAAAGATTTGATGGTGAGTCGAATTGGTCCAAAGGTCAAGTCGCATAAGGTGCCTCAATGTAGCATGATGGAAATCAAAGTAATAAAGACTATGTGAAAGGAACAAATCATGATCAATCTCATAAAGTGTAATCTAATAATGTGCATTTGATTAGATGAAAATATCTAATGGCATGAGATTATAGTTGAAAATTCAATATATGGTCATAGGCTAAGGATCAGACACATTCTCAGAGATCAACACTATGCATTCAAGTGTACACAATCTAATCTAGGTCACCTATTAATCCAATACTTTTTAATAAAACTTAAAATGAATGTAGAACCACCACTTTGCAAGAGTGCACTAGTTTGATAGGACTTATAGAGTAGGATGTAGAGATCCCATAGAGCTACTAAATAACACAATTTTAGTACAAGTTCTATAGACAACCAATGGAATTTGATCCTTTAGATTAGGATCAATGGCATGCATTTGATTAGGTGAGAATATCCAATGGTGTGAGCCAAGATGGACTTTTCAAAGGGCTTGAAATGAATAAAAAATTATCCTAGTCAATTTTTAAGCCTTGCGAATGCCTAATTGAATCCAATATGGTAGTCAGTGAAATTATCTATGGATTAACAAGAAGTTTGATCGCATATGGAGATAAGTAATGTTAAGTTCAATGTAAATTTAAAAAATTACTGAGTATACATGACATGGCAATGCCACATAGGCATATACATCATATTCAAGGACCTGATGCAAGGTAATTAGTTGAGATTTCACCACTGACATCAAGTTGACTTGGAAATTTGGTAAATGAGGCATGGTAATGTTGAGGGTAAAAATAATGCATTTTTGACATTAAAAACATATGAGGGAACCCCTAAAAGGCTAGCTATGAAAAATGTGAATTTCCAAAATTTGAAAAACAAGTTGGAACCAAAAGGTGAAAATTTGAAAGTGACCTAAGTCTTTTGCATTATTTCATTATTGTGGTTGTCCAAGTTCCTCCATGAAATGGAATTTGGAGGTTTACATATAAAAAGTGGGCCACCCAACGAAGATCATTTAAAGGGCCATGAATCCAAAATATTCCCAAGGAATCATAACAAAATAAGGTTGTTCCATGGCATGCATAAAAGGTATGGCATCTATCCAAAAGTTTCTAGTTGTGAAAGCAAGTGGTCCAGGGCATCTTTAGGTAGTTCCATATGGGGACAAATCTTATTCAGCCCTCTATCATGAATATTCTCCTTCTAGATCAAGTGCAAGCCATTTTAAGCCAAGAGATCAAAGATTTGTTACATATCTTCATCATTATTTGTAGAGGTAGTTAGAGTTATGATTTTTCTTACAAATGGATGAAGATTTTAGGCATGGAAAGGGAATATTTTCTAGCTGAAATCATCTTAGTAGACATGAATGTTTGTTTTCAATTTTGAAAGTTGTGACCCATAGTTCTAGATTTGAAAATGTATAAATATAGGATTTATCCTCTATTCAAGGGGTTGGTTGGTTGGTTGTTGTTGGTAATTATTTTAGGCAATCATTATATCTAAGTCTAGGTTATGTATAAATTATTCTAGGATCAGTTGTTGTGTGTAGATTTCATCTCCCTTAATAAGGTGATTGTAGTTGTACAACCATTAACAAGTTTTGAGAGGTTGTTTATTTCTCCCTTGTCAAAATAGAAATCTCACCATGCTTATCGCCATGGTAGCATTTTAAAGTATGAATGTATGTAATATTTGTTTTCAAGTTAATAATAATTCTTGTGGTTCTTTGCTATTTCCCATTGATAAAGTGTAGTGGTGTGTTTTGCAAGAATTATTGATTGGACATTTGGGTTTGTGCTCACTACTGGTTCACATTTTGAGCATAGATTTAGATTATAAACTCCTTTTACATTTCTTTAGGATAAGTTGTTGAATAACTTATTAGGGATCCTTAGGTTTATGGATTTGATAGGGTAAAGCATATTAAATATTAGTTTCAGTGTATGTTCTAGTCTCTCAAGGATCATTTGGTATTTACCATTTATCTTGTATTACAAGTTTTTCTATATCTTTGATAAGGAATATTATCATGAAATATTCAAATATACCCTACTATTTGGAAACCACCAACACACCACCATCCTTTTTTATCATATAATCTATCCTAACTTATCCTAACCTACAAATAATACATCTCTTTGCATATTATAAGTGTTATTTTCCCTATAAATGCATAAAATTGTGCATATGTAACATGTGTTTTTAGTTTATGCTTTAAAATCCTATGTATGCAATCTTTTACTCATCCCATTTATTGTTAAAAATACTTTGGAAATGAAGGTTACAATATCTTTCCCATCTATCTTAGGTATCTTGTATATAACTTAAAGCATTTGTGCATTTTGTGTGATAACCCTTCATGAGTAAAGTGTGAAAACTTGGTTATGCCTTGGTCATATTTGGTCCCTATGCCAAAAATCCCCATGGAGGTTAAATTTTATAATATATCCATGTGAGAAAGCTACCCCATAGGTCCTCTTGTATTGGTCCAAGAAGATCTAAAAGTAGTAGGAAGTTGACCATACCCTTTACAGGTGCCTCTCAGTCATTTTTTACACTCACTCTAATCTTGAGCTAAACCCTTCCTCAAATACAACAAAATACTAGCAGGGTTTTATCATTGCTTGACATTTTATCTCAAGTATACAAGGCCAAATGTATGAGGTGTAAAACTGGGAACCAACACTCAACTAGAACTATTGCATATAACATATAATTTCTTCAACTTTGTGTAAACACTTTACCTAACAGAAATGAGTCTTCAAACTTTTTCTCCATGGTAAAAAGTTTGTAGGTCCATTTGTTTTGATTTTTTGGTCCACAATTTTTTTTTGAAGTGTACTTTCCCTTTGGGAAAATTTTCCACACAAAAAGGCTGACAAAATTCTTTTCCTTTGGTAGAAGTGTAATGTCCAATTCTTTCGACAAAAATGTTAATTTTAATTTCTTCAGGGAATTTTTTTTGATAAAATGTTTGAAATAATTATCTTGACAAAGACAAAAATGCTAAAGCCCAAATTCTTGTGGGCATTTTTTCCATGATAAATTATTTGAAGGGCACTTTCCCTTAGAGCATTTTTCCCACGTAAAAAGTTTGATAAAGTTTAAATCTTTTGAGAAAAGTGTAAATCTTTAGTTACTTAGAGGAAATTATTTTGGATAAAATTTCTAAAAAATTATCCCGATCAAACGTTTGAGTAAAGCAAAGTCCAAAAGAGATCATATTCTTCAAAGAAATTTTTTGGGACAAATGTTGTCCTAACCAAATTTCCATAGAATAAATCTCTAGAAGAAAATCTTAAAGCATAAGTGTTGAGAATAAAGAAAATTCAAAAATAAGAATGCCATGAACAAAATGTCTAAAATAATTCTTCCAAAGACCAAGTGGCTAAAAGATAAAAATGTCAAAGATAGAAGGCCTAATGACCAAAATCTCTGAATAAATTTACCTAGATTGCATAAGTGTGGAGCTCATAGGGAATGATTAAAATTCAAGTAGGTTCCTAGCAATTATTGGTATATGGTGAAAGCATACATATCCTAATCAATGATGTATAGAAGGAAAATGTTTCAAATAAAGACCCAAGATGAGTAATATGATGAAAAGTGTCACCATCTTGAAAACCCTATCAAAGATCTGATGGTAAGTGAAATAGGTCAGAAGGTCAAGTAGCATAAAGTGCTACCATGCAGTGTAATGGCACTCAAAGTAATAGAGATTATTTGTAAGGAATAAATCATGCTCAATTTCATGGATTGAAATCTAATGATGTGCATTTGATTGGATGAAAATATTTAATAGCTTGAGATCATAGTTAAAAAGTCAATACATGGTCATAGGCTAAGGATCAAGCACATTCTCAAAGATTAATAGTGTGCATTCAAGTGTACATAATCCAATCTATGACATGTATTAAGCCAATAATTTTCAACAAATCCTAGAATAAATGTGGAACCATCGATTGAAAAGAGAATGTTAGCCTAAAAAGAATCACAAATTAGTATACAAAGAGCCCATGGATTTGCCAAGTGGCACTATTCTGGTATAAGGCCTATATACATCTAATAGAGTTTGATCCTTTGGATCAGGATCATTAACATGAATTTGCTTAGGTTAGTAGATCCAATGGTACAAGCCAAGATGGACTTTTAAAAGGGCTCATAACCAATAATAAAGTAACCTAGTCAAGTTTTAATCCTTATGAGTTCTAAATTGAATCCATTATGGTAACTAATGAAGTGCTCCATGGATGAACAAGAAATTCAATTGCATATGGAGATAAGTAATGTTGATTTTAGTGTAAATCAAAGATATTGGTTAGTAGACACGACATGGAAATGTCATAGGAATATACATCATATTCAAGGACCTTATGTAAGTCAATTGGTTGAGCTTTCACCACTTGAAGCAAGTTGACTTAGCAAATTTGTAAATGGGGCATGGTAACCCTCAAGGTAAAAATAGTGCATTTTTGCATTAAAAAATATGAGGGAATACCTAAAAAGATATATGTGAAAAATGTGAATTTGAAAAATGTAAAATATGAAAAACAAGTTAGACCTAAAAGGTGAAAAGTTGAAAGTGACTTAAGTCTTTTGCATTATTTTATTGTTACACTTATCCAAGTTCCTCCATGAAAGGGAAATTACAGGTTTGTAAATCCAAGGTGGGCCACAAAAATAATATCATTTAAAGTTCCATTGATCTATAATATTATTAGGGAATCATGGAAAAATTAATTTGTTCCATGGCATGCATGAGAGGGAGGGCATCTATCCAAAAGTTTCTAGCTATGCATGCAAGTGATCTAGGGTATCTTTAGGCAGTTACACATAAGGACAATGTTTATTCAGCCCTATACCATGAATATTCTCCTTCCAGATCATCTAAAAGTCATTTTCATCTAAGATATTAAAGATTTTTTTGTAGAGGTAGTTAGAGTTATGATTTTTCTTATAAATGATTGAAGATATTAGGCATGGTAAGGGAACATTTTACAACTGAAAGCATCTTGGTTGACTTGAATGTTTGTTTTTTAACTTTGAAAGTTGTGACCCATAGTTATAGATTTGAAAATGTATAAATAGAGGGTTTGTTCTCTATTTAGGGGGTTGGTTATTTTTGGTTATTGGTAACTATTTTAGGCATTCATTATCTCTAAGTCTATGTTTTGCAAATAAATATTTGGGACCAATTGTTGTGTGTATATTTTGTCTCCCTTAATAAGGTGGTTTTAGCTATATAACCATTAAAAAGATTTGAGAGCATGTTTATGTATCCCTTTTAAAAATATCAATCTCACCATGCTTGTCCCTATGGAAACATTTTGAAGTACTGATGTGTGTAATATTTCTTTTCAAGTTAACAATAATACTTGTAGTTCTTTATTGTTTCCTATTGATAAAGTACAATAACAAGTTTTGTGAGAATTTTTGATTGGAAATTTGGGTTTGTGCTCATTATTGGTTTTAATTTTGAGCATAGATTTAGATTATAAACTCTTTTTGCATTTATTTAGGATAGGTTATTGAATAACTTGTTGAAGATTTATAGGTTTATGGATTTGACAGGGAAAATCATTTGAAAGATTAGTTTTAGTGTATGTTCTAGTCTCTCAAGTATCATTTGGTATTTACCTTTATCTTACATTTGAAGTTTTTTTACATCTTTTCTAAAGAAATATTTCATGAAATACTACAAGATACCCTATTGTTTGGAAACCACCAACACACCACCCTCTTTTTAAAACCATCTAGTTTGTCCTACCTTGCCTTACCCTACAAATAATACATCCATTTGTATACTATAAATGTTATTTTCCATAAAGATTCATAAAATGTTTCATACATAGTGTGTGTTTGTATTTTATGCTTAAAATACCTAGCCCTATAATTTTCTATCTTTAGCCCATGATTATTCAAGATTATTTAGAATGAATATTGTAGTCACAATCTCTTTCCCATCTATCTTTAGTAGCTTGTATATGAATTAGAGCATTTTTGCATTTTGTGTGACAACCCCTCAAGGGTGAAGTGTGCAAACTTGGTTATGCCATGGTCATATTTATTCCTTATGCCTAAAATACCCATGGAGGTTGAATCAGATAATCTCTCCATGTGAGAAAGATACCCCATAGGTCTTTAAAATTAGCAAGGAGCTAACCATACCCTTTGTAGGTACCTCTTAGTAATTTTATACACTTGATTTAATCTTCATGCCAAACCCTTCCTTGGATACAATGACATACTAGCAAGTTTTTCATCATTAATTTACATTTCCTCTCAATTGTGAAAGGTTAAATGTATGAGGTGTACAACTAGGAACACACAAGACACTCGTGTCAAACTTAGACATTAACATCAACATAATTATCTTAAGCTGATGTAAGTGTCCAAAGTGCTAGAGGCACCACATCTAGAATTTAATGATTGATCCAAAACTATCTTTCTACATGATTCCTACCTATACCATATCCAATACTGCACTAGATCAAAACTATCTATGTGCTCTCTTTTATGTTATTTATATATAGCATAGTTATAATTTCCATTAATAGCCTATATCGATTTTATAAATTTAGCATATGTTACATCTTAGTTTATCACGTTAATTATTATATTTTAGATATGATATTCACCCTTGTGACATATCATTTATATATCCTTAACTCATTTATATATATGTAAAATCATATGTTCCTTTATTTATTTTTTAGGATTGAACCCTTGATTAACTTATTAATGGTTTGTTTGAGTGTTTTATTTTTGACTTATATTTTTTCATAAAGATATTATGAATACTTCAATCCATCGATCTTTTCCATGTGTTTATAGATCCATTGTTTGGAGTCCAAGGGGAGAACTCATTTAAAAATTACCAAGTCTTTTGAGCCCTCAACTTTCTAAGATTTTGACATATGGTTGCATCTTATGAATTCAAATCTCAGTGAAAAATAATCAAAAATTCAAATGCATATTATTATGATCCCCAACCTTATAATATTTTCCCACATGACTACATATTAGGAACCCATAGTTTGAAGAGAGGAAACCAATATTTTAATGTCATGCAATTTCCCAAGATTTCATGAGTTGTCTATATATTAATAGAATAGGCAATATGATCAAATTAAAAGTCCATGTAATCTTCAAGGTGTAAATCCCCATCATGATGCCATGTCTCATCATCATGGTAACTGAGGACTCAAAGGGATGATTCAAATAGTATAGGCCTCTAATGTAATATTTGACATAAAGAAAAAATGTGGAAGTATAAATGGTTTAGAACTCACTCAAAAGTGCAAAGAAATTATTGTAAAAATGGCTAAGTTTTGAATACTTTCAATTCTTGAGATTATCCATGTGGCATGATCTCATGATTTAGAGATTAGGGAAGGTAATAAATCTTTAAAAGGTTTATGAAGATAGTCTAAGCCTGAATTCTTGATATTATGACACATTTTCATATCTCATGAATTCAATGATCACAAGGTAAAAGTACATAGTCTAAATAGATTCTAACTTTGAAGTTTTAGGATTATGACACATGGTCACATCTCAAGGATTTAGATTTTATAAGGGATATTACATATTCAATAGTTGATATATCTCTTAGAGTCTCATACTCATTCTATGTGGCATAATCTTGGGGACTAAGTTTATGGAAGATATATAACATAGATCAATCAAGTGGAAATCTATTAGAATCATCAGATCATACCACATGGCATGATCCCATAGAATTGGCCTATATAATATATATAAATCCAATTAATAATCCTAAAAGACTACCCTAAAATTTATATTTTGACAAGTCTCATGTTTGCATTCAATTATAGCTAATGATCAAAATAAAAGAAGTTGAAATGGAATAATGAAGGGATCGAATATATCATATACCTATGAAAATAGATGACATATATAGATAGAGACCCTAAATTTAATGGAGAAAAAGAGAGTAAAATAATGGGTAAGTGATGGTTTCATTGTATTCTAGTTATTAAGCAATATAACAGGTAAATTAAGTATAACCAAATGTTAAGGTAGAGGTTTTGGCTAACTATAAAAAGGTCACTGGTAACATGGAAGTATTAATGGTTTGAAGATCACTTAAAATTAAAGATGATTTTTTGTAAAAATGGCTAAGAATCTAAGGTAGAGGAACCAAGAGAACAAACCACATGACATGATCTCATGAAATTAGAATGGATAAATTCTCATAAAAATAGCCGACTATTAGAGAATTTAAGTCCCAAGATCATTCCACATGGCATGATCTTTGGTATTAAGATATAAAATAAGGTGATTCATAATAAAAAGGTTTCTAAATAAATTCTAAGTCTGAAGTCTTAATATTGAGACATGTAGTTGCATCTAAGGAACTCAATGATCACAGAGTAAAAGTGCATAGCTTGAATTTATTATGACTCTAAAGATATAATATTGTGACATGTGGTAGAATCTTAGGGTTTTATAGTTCAAAAGGGAAATTAAATATTCAATAGTTTAGATATCTCCTAGAGTCTCATGATCATACCACATGGCATGATCTTGGGGACTTAGTTCATGTAGGATATATAAAATAGAGAAGTGATCTCATAAAGTCCTAAGATCATGCCACATAGGATTATATCATGATATTATCCCTTGAAATATACATAAATATAATTATGAATCTAAAAATATGTCTTCAAAATCTATATTTTGAAAATTTCCATGTTCATGTTTAATCATAGTTGAAGACCAAAATTAAAAAAATAAAGTAGAGAAATGAAGGGATAACACATGGAATCACCCTATAGAAGGAGATGATGTCTAAAGATAGAGACCCTAATTTTTAAATCCAATCATAGAGTAAAACTATGGTCAAGTGATAGTCTCATTGTATTCTAATTATTAAGCAAGACGAAAGGAAAATTAAGTATATTCAAATGACAAGGTAAAGGGGTTAGATGACTATAGAGCTTGAAGGTCAAGTGGACAATATTTATATCTAGTAAATGATCATATCATATCTTGTCAATAAATTATATTAAGGTATGGATGACTAAGCACAAATGGAAAGTAAGAATAATCAAACTATCTAAAAAAGAGACCAAGGAAAAAACATAATATGTAGAGAGAGTTGGGTATATTTTTGGGACATGCCATAACATAGCAAACTTATTGAGGAATTTGAAATGAAGACATCATGGGACAATATTAATTAAGATATATATAATATATAATCAAGTTAAAAGGCATAACTAGCTAAATGTCAAATGACACATTGAGGGAAAAAAAAGGACAAAGGAAGATCATGAGCCATATATTTGAAAATATGGGAGAATTTTACTGGTATACAAAGGAGAGAATTTGGCTATAATATATGAAATCAAACATTTTTTATAATGACTATATCATAGAATTAGTTTTAGAAGATATTGCTCAAGATCTAGTTCTATAACACCATTGGTAGAACTAAGAGAGTGAAAGTAGAAAAAAGTTGAATATGGTTTGAGTAGAAAATGAGATTTTAAAAGGTGTTTTAGTATGAGCTTTGGTATTTATTTATTGAAATAATAAATTATTCTAATGTTTTCATCTCACTAATATTTAATGTAAAAAGGGTACATCTATAAGGAATAATGTTGTCTTGATGACAAACATAATACATTGAGAATAGACAAACTAAAACATGACCTAGTTACCCCATCATTAAGAACTATTTACCATTATTTGGATTTCCTATTTGGGCCATTGATTACCTAGTTAAAATACTTAAATATATGCAACCATTTGGTTACTTCAAGACTGAGTTACATTCAATACTTGGACCTATTAATTTAAGATTTATGGAAGCTATTATAATCTAGTAATTATTCCATGACTTATTATTATCCTTTCTTGATCTATTATATCAAGAAATTAAACTATAATTAGTTACCAAATTTAATTTTTGGAAATAATCCATTAAATTTTGGTTATGTATTAAGGCATTTGGTATGATTTACTTGCCTATTTAATAAAAAATTTGCTATTGTAAAGGGTTGACATATATTACACTACAACTCTACTAGAGTTATGTTAGTATTACACCTGCCATTCTCCTTTATTCTTTTTTGTTTGTGTCCTAGAGGATATTGATTTGGGAGGATTAATACATGCCAATGAGTTGTTTGAATGTTGGATTTGAAAGTGAATATACAATCATATTGTGTAATATCTATTTGATCAGTTCAAAATTTTCATTCTATTTATTTCAAGGATTTCATTAAGTCATTTTGCATAATAACTATGAGATTGTGTATTTTCTTTCTTTTGATAAAGATTATGAATTATATGTTCACATTTTCCTTTAAGTATTTAACATTAAGTTATTTAATTTATGCAATATCTAAACATGATTCATAATTATATTATTGTAGCCAATAATGATTTCTACTTCTTAGCATAAAAATATCTGATCTCGATCAAATAATCATCCCTTTTCTATGTTACTCTTTCCCTCTCTTTCATATTTTTTTTGATAATGTGTCATACTCAATAGATCATAATTTAATTATGTTATGAAATAAAATATTAAATATATGGATTCAACAAGCCCACAACATTAGACAACTTTAATTAAGGTAAAGAGATCAATTAAACCTATGGTGGTAATAATTTCTACTCACCCAACTAAACATTCTAAAGGTTTTTGAGCTATTGTATCCCTGAAAGAATCCTAAAAATGAGGGGGAATTCATCCCATGTCTTGTAGACTCCCTTTATCCTCTTAAACTAGTTAATATAATAGATGTATTTGAATGGGTCATAAATTGAGCATAACACATTAGATCCCCTAACTATTATACTTATTCAAATATCTCCATCTATACTTACATCCTTCACATCTACTTATCAAGAAGCATTCCTAACTTAATAATAAATGATGCCACATGGTTATGGTATTAATATATTTTACTTGTCAAGACAATCAGGTGTTTACATCTAAGTTCCCCAAACTTATCTACCTATAAGTCATCTTTAAAACTAGTTTATGATGTATAATAAGACATTTCCTTAGGCTTATGTCAAACTAGAACTCCATGTGATAAATGAGAACCATGCTTATTTTAATTAATGTGGTTATGATTGTTAAATTTTAATTACTAAGTATTCTTTCCTTGTCCTATTAATCAAACATCTTTTGATGATTCTACTAATTTAGTATCTTTTATTGTAGGGGTTATTCAAAAGTAATGCATGGCATTACTTAGGAGAATGCATTCCTAGGTTCACACTATGGAGTCTATGGATGAATAAATAGGAAAATTAATAAATTAGTCTAAATAGTTGATAATGTCCCATTCAAAAGGCAAGTTTAAACCCATAAGAGTAGGAATAAGGATGAGTATGATGATCAAGAAACAATAATCATCTCAAGTGAGATCCTATATGAATATCTATGTAGTAAATAACTATGTACGCATGAAGAAAAATCATACACTTCATGCAAGAAGAATGAAATAAAATATTTATATTTGATATATGAATAATATGCATGATATTCATCTAAAACACCCATATCATATGCTACTACTCCTACATTTGGTAAGATGTCTCTAGAAGACCAACAACTTAGTTGTAATGGAATAACCCCCACATATTCATTAGAGATGGAGGAATTATAAGAGAGCTAAGTTGTTGTTATTTCATATAAAATATTGGAATATTTGAGGCACCTTGTACAATGGGATTGCAATATCCATGATATCTCCTTAGTTGTACACATAATCAAGTCTTAAATGAGCAGACGTGAACATGTTGAATTAAATGAGGAAATGAATCTAATGAGATTGGAAGATAATAGTGACCTAATAAAATGTATCTCTCCGCATAATTCAACCACTAATGACAACTATATAAGGTCCTCGGCTTGTGAATAATTGAGTCTACATCTTCTAGATGGTGAAAATGATAACATGGATGCTACAAAAGTGTCCATGTTAACTAAAAAGTAGGCAATAGTGGATCCAATACTTGGATGTCATAAATAATATATCTCTACTAGGTTTGGTATACAAGTTACTATGGTATGTATTGAGGCCCAACTCTATCCTTCACTACAATTTAATGTCTAGGTAAAGGTGTTTCTTAAAATTTATCCTGAATGTTTCTTATGAATTAAATGTAAGCACATGGCCGATTTTCATAACATATATCTATTTAATTTCCATGAAAACATTGTGAATAAGGCTATTTGGGATAGTTTTTTTCAATGTAAATGATACCATAAATGTAATTACATATCCTATCTTGGTAGGATCCTTACCAACCTTCTTAAAATCCTAAACGCAAATGCACTTCATTTCAGTTGTGTAACTAAGAAGGATTTCTTATTTCTTATCAAAATAAATTTCCTTAACCTTTACTTCAAGGTTTGAGATATCTTGGAATAATCCTATAAATAATTTCCTTTTTCTTCCTTTCTTTCCCTTCCTTTTTGGTTTGATTTTCTATTTTTGTTATTTTATTTTGTCCTAATTTCTTTTTCTTTTTTCTTCTTTTGTTGTTGGGTCTATCCCAACTATTTTTCTCTATGGTTCCACATCAGTCAATGAGATATGATGAAGTGAAAGTCTTATAAGTAGGTAACATGAATGAAATTTTATATGAGTATGCTTCTTAATTTTTTTTCCTTTAGATTCTATTTCTGAGTCATTTTCAAAGGTTTTTACCACTACATGTGTTTTATACTTGGTATTTCTTGGGAAAGTTTGGGTAAAAATAGTTGACCATTAAAGGTATCCTCTTAAATCCAAGCACAAATATCACATCTTAAATGGCTTTTGAATTTCCTCTTTAGGTGAACATAATTTAATTAATTCCTATGATGAAAAAATTTTATTACTAATTTTCATTTTCTATAGTGGTCCCCAACCCTAAACTATGATAGTGAAATGAAGAGAAAAGAGAAAATAAGAACAAAGAAGAAAATCAATTTTATAAAGACTTATTCCTAGGTG
This sequence comes from Torreya grandis, assembly GCA_037957365.1. NCBI lineage: Eukaryota > Viridiplantae > Streptophyta > Pinopsida > Cupressales > Taxaceae > Torreya > Torreya grandis. Next base: position 31,171 of record JARHVA010003108.1, on the reverse strand, counting down.
ATTAAGGTAATATCTACTAGGGATATTTATGCCTAGATGTTAGTAGAGTAAGGCACTAATTTGGATTAGAGGCAACTTTTTTAAGGTTATAAATGTGTCACTAGTAGTGGAGAAATGTCTAGGCAAATGTTTTCGAGGTAGGATTATCTAATTTTAAGGTTGGAACCATAAAAATTAAACCTTAAAGATTTTATGAAATGGTATATTATTTATTTTCCACATACTATGTCAATATGGGTACTAGATTTGGTCACTTAGCTTCTCCCATATTGTCCCTTCTTGAAATTGCTCATGTTCCATACACCATTTTAGCTAAAAATTTTAGGTTCCTTGGATATTTTTTAATTCCAAAATACTCAGGAGTATTTTTTATCATAGTCACCATTTATTGTTTCTTTCACAACATACCCTAATTTCATCACTAAATTCATGGAATCTCTTCTTAGTTTGAAGTATGGTCTTCTAGTTTAACCAAGTCTAGACTTGTTTTATTTATTGACTTAATTGTAAAGGGTATTTACGAGGTTAAAATCATAATGTTATATTCACTTCACTATTTGAATTAAATCTTAACTTAAATGGTTAATTATATGCACTTAGTCTAAAAGAGTGTGTAATCAAGACTGCATTGATACAATTATCTAAATTTACTTAATTATGATAAGTCTTGGTATATTTTGGATCATGTTTTGAACTATATTAAAACTTCCATTTTTGGACCATCTTGAATCAGATTTATGCAAGTTATCTAAGTATTTCACATTTCTCATGTCATTTCCTCTATAAACTTGGTCCATATCTATCCCTTTTCAAACTAAAATTTCTAAAATTTCTTATGTTTTTTTTATATTTTATATTTATTTATTTTATTCATATTATAATAGTTGGCTTCAAATTTAGAAAGTTGACTATCTTTATTTGATTGATCTTATTACATATTGTCTTTGTTTTTATATATCACCTAAGTCCTTTTTTTTAAAGAGTTTAAATTTAAAATCTAATGGATATCACCCTTTTAATAAGCCAATGGTCATTTATTATTTTTTGAGTCCTTCGATATGCTTAAAGCTTTCAAGTGTCAATCGCTCACCTCCTAAAGCCCCTTCAAGAATTAGTCATTTTCAGAAAGCCTTTTAGTCCCTAGGTAAATGAGATGGTTACAAGTGTCCAAATCTCACTTCATCACTTCTTTAGGTCCTTTAAAAATTTAAAGTAAGCTTGTAACCTTTTATATGGTCGAGATGTTGATAGGTGTCATAATATAGGATCTTGACTTAATCATGAATTCTGATCTATGAGCCCAAATCTTCAACCTTATAGATGCATGAAGACATGTCATATGGTGTTATCATATTTCAATGTGACCTTGGGACTCTTTGTATACTTCCAACAAATATATGATCTCCTAAATGCCTGGGATCATGCCACATAACATGATCTTATTTCCCCATTCCTTGGGGGAGTCTGTATATTTTTTAGCCTTTATTGAGGCTACATATAATTCAAATATTAGCGAGTGTCAAGATCTCACCTTACACAAACTATAAAGGCAAATGATATAAATGAATACTCAATTAGACCTTAGATGAGTAAATGACTTCCACAAGGGATGAACCTACAAACTAGACAACACCCTAACATCCACATAAGCATTAAATGAGTTTAAATTTGATGACTATCTATATCATCAAGATTGTTAAAGAATCAAATTACATTCTATTTGGGATGTACAATTTAAATTTTATTAAATCTATCAATTTTGGGTTTGTTTCTTTTCTCAAATAACTTGAAACTAATTAGGTTTATACTTTTTAATCTTTAGACTTTTCAATTTTATCTTCAAAGTGGACTAACTTGGTTATGTTTTTTGTAAAAAATATTTATTTTATTCACTGATTTTATGATCTTTTCACCTTCATTTTTAAACTCTAGTACTTATTAATTTTCAATTAAATTGAGTGAAATCAAGTCTAATGACTACTTTCCCTTTTCATATTTTAATGGATATTTTCTTTCTATAAGCCTAAGATGAACAAAGATTTTCCACCTATATAAACCCAACTTATCTATTTCTCTAGATCACCTAGGATAAATGAACCACCCATGATCATCTTAATGCCCAAGATCATGGCACCTAGTATGATCCCATTTTCCTAGGCCCCTATGATGGTTACTACAAAGTAAGTAGGTCGTGAAAACTCTAATTGAATGGGATGATTCCATGTGGAAACATATTTCTTCCCATTATTTCTAGATTAATCATAATAGGCACATAGAGGAGAGATCAAGTGAGTGGTTGAGTTGGGCCAGATCTTAGCATCTCAAATATCTAGGGTGGTCAAGATGCATTGAACATAGAGTTGGGACTGGTCGGCTCTAGGTGAATGGGATCCGACCACTTTATAGGATATTACTACACCCTAATCTAAAGAAATGTTAAAATATCTTGGGCCCTTAGTTAAAAAATAAAAAAATAAGAGAGCACCATATAAAATGACCCTAACATATGAAGACATGTTGGCTTTCATAAATATAAATAATTAGCCACATAGTGAATCTTTCTTCATGAAGATAGGTGGACCTCCATAAAAAGGATCAACACCTAAATTTGATGGTTGTTAACTAGTAGAAAATGTACAATCTAATATACTTCTCTTGATATTTAATGGACAAGGAGTGTTACTGAAGACCTATATATTCCACTTCATTTAAATTTCAACCCAAGGACATAAACTTGATAGGATGACATCACTATATGTGCACACTTAATCCTCTAATTTGACATTCTACTAACTGAAATCTAAGATGTTGGAAATTATATAAGAAATGAAATGTTGGATTGAACACTCATACAAAATCACGAATCAAATGATTACACTATTTTATGTTCAAAATCTTCCTTAAAACAATCACACACAAAGCTAAAAATCACACAATTCAAAAATAAAATACTTGACACATCAATGAAATAAATAACATGCTTGGCTAATTGATAGATCATATTCTTGTTGAAATAATTTCAAAGGGGGAGCTTCCTCCTTACAACTAAAACATTGATCCATCCTCTTAAAAGAATAGAATTGACTCAAAAATATTTTCCCATATTAATTAAATGTTGTAAGGAAATTACAACAACAATTGTCTTACAAAATATGCTTCTACTATATTCTTCTAATTTATCTACACTACTCCCTCAACCCTATTACTATATATATATATATATATATATATATATATATATATATATATAGGGTTGAGGGAGTAGTGTAGATAAATTAGAAGAATATAGTAGAATCATATTTTGTAAGACAACACATACAAATCTAAAAATCACACAACTCAGAAATAAAACACTTGATGCATCAATGAAATAAATAACATGCTTGGCTAATTGATAGATCATATTCTTGTTGAAATAATTTCAAAGGGGGAGCTTCCTCCTTACAACTAAAACATTGATCCATCCTCTTAAAAGAATAGAATTGACTCAAAAATAGTTTCCCATATTAATTAAATGTAGTAAGGAAATTACAACAAGAATTGTCTTACAAAATATGCTTCTACTATATTCTTCTAATTTATCTACACTACTCCCTCAACCCTATATATATATATATATATATCTATATATATATATATATATATATATATATATATATATATATATATATATATATATAATAAGGGAGACTATATTATACTAAAAAAAATACATTTTAAATTAAGAAACATTCAGCTATAAGATAATAGAATTTAGTTCCTTATGCTAAGGTTGTTGTTAATATGGAATTTGTGATGTTAATTCAAGATAATCAAAGTCATTTAGTCTTAAATAAATTTATTTAGTATATTCCATGGATGTTTTTACAATTTATGTGATTCAGTTGATTTGGGAATCAGATTCTATTTGCTCACAACTTTGTTCACGTAGTAGTTGTAGGATTTTTTCTCATGGTGAATTTCCTTTGTTATAGGATAGATCATGAAATGTTCCTTTAAATGTACCTATTGATTTAAAACACCTTTTTAAAAAATTATAAAGAAAACAATCCTATAGTAAAATATAAATATTATATACTTTATTTTCAAGACAAAAATCTAACTATTCAAAGATACATGATAACATAATGCTATTTATAACACATGGATATTCTATGATGAAAAATTATAGGAATGGTTCAACAACATGATAATCAAAAAGGGTGAATATAGAAAATGAGGAAAAAATGGATGAAAATTTTAGGGCTCATCACACCACCCAACTTAAGACTTTATTCATCCTTGAGAAATAAACATACTCATTTCTAACTCAAAAATAGTTATAAAATAAGTAGGTTTAGGTTTAATGAAAACACTAGATAGATAAGCATAGAATCCATGCCATTGTTCATAAATCTACCAGTTTCTAACTTTATTGGTTACATCCAACATAGTCTTATCTTGCCAATTAAGTATGGGGTACCAAAATAAAGGAGGATGGAATCTTATACTCAATAACTATGCTCCTAGTTCCCCTCTAAGTATAATGTACCTTTTTATTCTATCAAATGATTATTTTAAATTAAAAGGAGTGTATGCCTCTATCCCCTTTAGCCTAAGGGTGAGTACATTCCATCTCTCTAAATAGGATTCTCATGTTGATCACCCAACAAAATTTCTTAATCCCAAATAGAATTCATGAGCTTCATCATCATTTTTAGCAAACCAAACCCTTACCTCTTTTCTTAGCATAATGTTATCCTATTCTAATAGCACAGATTCAGTTGTTCCATATTCTCCTATGACAATAATTTGACTTTATTTTTCATTTTTCATGTATTTTGTCATCTCATGACCTCTCTTATGCTCATTCAGAGGATATGCTAAAATGATTTTAAAAGGATATCTCTAACATACAAGTTGGGATTCCATTCTCTATCATATGGCATAACATAGTTATGAAGATATAATTCACATGATTGTGTTTATTCCTCTTATGATCTTGGTTTATATAATTGAAAAAAAAGAGATAGGGTATAGCACTTCACATGGAAAATCATAATAAATTTACATGAACTTAAACTTATTCCACTGTTCTTCAAGGTAAACTTAATACACCCTTGTGGGAGGCCTATAATCAAGGATTTCCTAAGTGAGATTAGCCAAATCTTCATTTTTGTATTATAGTGTGGAAATCCTTTCTTCTTTAATTATGACCTCTTCCTTTAATTTCTTATTTTTATTCATCAATTCTCTAAATCTTTTAGACCAATTATCTATCCATTTTATCATTATAAAAGACAAAGTAGATGAAGAATTATACCTATTTGTTTGGTTAGTTGTGTGTTTTGCCTGTTATTTTATTGTTATAGGAATTTGTGAAATAATAGCTACATGATGGTTATCTATTGAGGGCTACATATAAAAATATACTACAACAAGTGCATCTAGTCCATTTCATGATTGGTCCTATAACATTTTACTTAGTCATTCAATTTCTTGCAAGGCTTGTTCCTAGGTAGGCAATTCTTCTTGTATCAACATAGAGTCTTACTCCAATTATTTTTCCTCTAAATGGATCTATGTTTTTTATTCTTAAATAATTTAGGGATTTATCTTATTTGCTCTATTTCCTCATTTGTTTCCTGAGAATACTCTTCTTCTTGAAGATACTCCTCTTCCTTATAATTTTTCTATTTCATCAAAACTAGATGCTTTAGGTGACTCATCACTACTGGTAGCTTGTTCTTCTTCTAATTATTCATTGATTTATATTTAAAAAAATCTTGGTTCCTAGCCTTCCTCTCATATTTCCTCTCAATCTATGGGACCTTTCAGGACTAGATGTGATCTTGGACTTTTTAGGGGAAGGTATAAGCTCTTCTTCAAATGACTTAGATATAGGTTAGATTATCAATTTCCTCTTCCTTCTTATGGTTTCCTTACTTATTAAAGCTTCGTCCATGAGGCTTGTCTTTGTTTTAGGTTCTTGTGTGACTATAGGAGGATCCTCTTCTATAGGTTCTTGTGTGATTGTAGGAATGTCTTCTTCTATAGGTTCTTGTGTAGATGGAGGAAGGTCTTCTTCTATTTCCATATATTCCTCTACCTTTATTTCTTCTTTTGAATCTACCTCTTCTTCATCATCATCATATCACTTTTTGTATTTCTAGGTAATTAAAGAAAATATTCCTAGTTCACATTGGGCCTAGTCCTATGTAAGTAGTCTTGTATAATTAATTGAACAAAGTAATGATGAGAGAGGACTTTAGGGTTACCTTTTTGAAATTCATCTCAAATTTTTATGAGCATATTAAGTATGAAGTTGGGAATGTTTATTATAATGCCATATTTTAGATGGTTCATAGATTTGAAATGAACTCCATGTAGCATGGAATATCTTCATTCACATGTAAAATATCTGAAGATAAATACAATTGCTCTTTCCCATCTTCTTGGTATAATAAACATGTAGATATTTTCTTTAAATTCTAAAATATTTAATCTCCTCTAATGAATTTATTCCTCTTTACCTTTAGATCAAACATTTCCTACCATACTTCTCCTATTATAGGTAATCTATTTACCTTGATGATCATAATTCTAGTTAATTTTATCTCCATTCCTTTGACTATTACTAAATTATTATACAATAATCTAGTAAAATCCTTTGTAACCCATTATTCAAGAGCATTTATCCTCTCAAAATATTGAGCCCAACTTATATTCTAAAATATGACTAAAATTTATGAGCCACTAGTCAGCGGAGAGATGTCGAGTAGCTCATGGTTGAGGAGGTCTCCTCTCATACTATAGGATAAATTTTTGATTTTAGGGTTTGAATTATTTAATCAAGGGTTATATATCTTTGAGAAGGAATGTTTTAGATTTCAATTGATTTTTAAAAGAGAGATAATTGGTTTAGATAATATAAAATCCCCATATTAAAAGTGGTCACTTGTCTTCAAGGGACATAGTTGACACATGCAAAAGACTTGAAAAAATGATAAGAGGTGGTGGTGGTAGCATTTAATGATTATGTTAATTAGTGAGAAATAATATCTTCTTAGTATGGTACAAGAAAGTGGATATATGTAAGTTTTAACAGTACTAAGAACCATAATCTAAAGAATAATTAAAACTTATATAATGAAATAAGTACTAATAGTTACCTTAGTACTTAAAAGTACCTTTGCATTAATCCATGAATGATGAGTTGAAGTGGTGGATGTGAGGTTTACTAGGCATGTAGCATCCATTGGTTAGATGAATTACTTTTCAAGAAATAGAATGTATGATAGAGTGATGAAAATTCATCCAATAGTGAGAGAAATGCTTCTTATGACAATAAGAATTGTCTTGCAACAACAATAATTATATTTAAGAAACAAAAATTTTATCCTATAGGAAAATGAAAGTGATTTTATAATCTTGAATAATGAATCTACAAGAAAACATATGGAAATACAAGTTTATTTCTATGTATTTTGATGTTTTTTTTTTTTGTAATGAATGTTGATTAACGAATGATTTGGTTTTCTTATTCAATAGCCATCAGCAACCCCTAAAGATTTTCATTAATAATTTTTTATTTTTTATAGATTTTATAGTCCAAATTGATTGAAATTAGATATGCCTAGGAGTTAAGATTTTGTTCAACTTGAATCAAGCGATTATGAATGGTGTGTTCTTGGCTATAAGAAGCTTACTTTTCTTGAAAAATATTAGATAAGGGTTGATAGAAATACCCTTCATCTATAGGAATGCGTTGGTCTTCTTCATTAAGAAATGGATTTTGATCTTCAAAAATTTTGTTAGTGAGAGTCACCTTGGAAAAAGGTTTCTTATATAGCTTGAGCATGTGGCCATTAATAAGTAAATTAAACTAGAGTCAATGGTCATGAGCTTTATAGATCCCTTTTCAAAAACTTGCTTGATCTCATAAAATCCAAGCCATATAAACTAAATATTTCCATTATGATATTTGTATTTAGAATCAAAGAGGAATTCACAATCATAAAGATGGAAGTTCTTAGTCTTGATGTTCCTATCATGCCAACCCACTCATTATCTCTGCACTATTTCAATGTGATGAAGTGATTTCTTTCTAAGTTTACCAAGTGCATTCAGCTACATGATCCTATCTTGTTAAGCTTAGGAAAGGTCCAAACCCAAGTCAAGTGTTATCCTTAATGTTTAATGCTCAAACTCAATAGGTAGAATAAAATTTTTACCATAAACTAGTTCATAAGAAGTAAAACTAGTTATGGTTTTCCAAGTGATCCTAGAAGCCCAAACTATTTCCAAAAGATGACTTAACCAATATTTTTTGTACAGGCTAACAATCTTAATGACTATATTTTTCAACTCTCTATTTGTAACTTCCACCTAACCATTTGAATGAGTATGGTAATGGGTGGAATTTTTGTGTCTAATTTCATATTCTTTTACCATGGAAGTTGTGAGATCTAATGTGAATTTTGGTCCTTGGTATGTGACTAGTTTTCTTTGTACTCCATAATGGGTGAAAATTTATTCATACAAGAACCTAACCACTTTATCATCCTAGGCATCAATTAAGGCCTTGACCATAGCCCATTTTGTGGCATAATAAATATAAACAAATATATATTCCTTATTATTATATTTAGGATATATGGGACCCATAAAATCAAGTCCCCACTTATCAAAAGGTTCTAGAACTATTTATGGCTATAATAACAATTCATTAGAGTGGGTGTGTTTTCCCTTACACTGACATTGATCACATCTATGGGTATAAATCATAACATCCTTCTTTAAGGAAGGCCAATAATATCCTATAATAAATATTGTCATATTATTCCATTTTATAGAAAATTGAACCCCCCACAAGATTCATCATGATAGGCTCTGAGAATATCATAGGCTTCATCTTCTCGAATACATCTTTGCATAACTGAATCTAGTCTAGTAACAAAGAGATATCCTATAATCTAGGAATTTGTCTTCTCTTTTGGATCAAATGTCTTTTTCTTGGTGAATAATATTATGGTAGTGATCCTATAACAGGATAGTTAGTAGTGTCTATGAACCAAGGAGATTAAATAGTTACTTTAAATAATTTCTCATCAGGAAATGAACCATCAATAATAAGACTTTTTTCATAATTTTTTAGCTGAGATGGAAAAAATTCCACTACATTATCCTTACGTAGTCTATCCACAATGATAATGTCAAATTACTATAGAAAAATAAACCATCTAATTATCATGCATGTTACAACAAGTTTTTTCATCAAATACTTGATTGTTACATGATCTATGTCGATGAATACTTGGTAACCCATAATGTAGTATATGAATGTGTTGATGGCATAGATGACTACTATAGAGTAAAAAGTACTCTACATTTCATTCTAATTTTTAGTTGTGCAATACAAAATTTTTTCCCCAAACACTTTGGTTTGAGATGGTGAAGTTTTGAAATAGAGCTCGAGCTTGATTTTCTTTTTGCCTCATTTTTCTCTAAGTGTCGAAGTCAAGCAGAAGCTGCCAAGTGTCATTGGCCAAGGCACCTTTCATAATTTATATAAGTTGGTCAGGACATGCCATGTATCTCATAGTAACTTAGTGGAACATTACAAATGTCAGCATCCATGTTTCATATCAGCATCCACATTTCAAATCTCTTTTAAGTAAAAGGTTTCAACAAGCTAAGTATTAGGATCAGGCATAGGGTGCCAAGTGGCAATCATGTAAGGTTTCAATTTGCTTTTCTAAAAGCAATGGAAGATGCCACGTATCTTAGCTAAAGAGAGTAGAAGCCACCACGTGTCAACCTCTAAATTTTCTTCATTTTGTTTCACTGATATAATAAAGACTGTGGTGGGTCTCAGGTTTTATTTCTAAAGCAAGCAGAAGCTGCCAAGTGCATTGTATGTGTAAATATGAAATAAGGCCTGATTGTTTCTATAATATAAACAAAGTGACATGGATACCAGCATGTGTCTCTTTTTTTAGGTTTCTCAAAAGATGGCTAAAAGTAGTGGAGATTGCCACATATCCCTAGTTAAGTAAAGTAGAGATTGCCTCATGTCCTTTGTTGAGGCAAGTGAAAATCACCACCTGTCCCTATGCCCTTTTTAAAGTTGCTCGAGCGAGAAATGCTATGGGTCATTTATTCTATAAGTTGTTAAAGTTTTGAAGAAGTGGATTGTGATAGGTGTCAAAGGAAGAACACTCCTGAGCAAAGACACAAAAAGAGTATAAGTTATGTGGAAAGTATCGTGTGTCTTTGGTAAGTGCTACAGAACACACCAAGTGTTATTTTCTGGTGCATCATAAATAAAGAGAAGTTTTTCAAGAGGAAAAGGGAAATCAGCCAAGTGTCCTCTCCCGTTTGAAAGTGGGAAGAGTCCTGAGTATTTACTTTGGCCAATGAACTTGCAGAGAAATAGAATGTTTTGGAATCTAAGAAATATCTTCTGTTAGACACTTCCAGTTTGGTTAGTTTTTAGTTGGGCCGTTAGATTGAGAACATGTGGACAATATGGAAGGAATCCAAGGCTATAAATAGGGGTGTAGAGATCACCAAAAATCATCATCAGATACTTAGAGAGAATTTTTTGATAGAATTATTGTTAAGAGTTTTAGACTTTTAGAGTTGTGATTAGGAATATCATTTGCCTTTGTTTTATTTTCTTAAGTTGGAAAGTTTATGTGATTGTGCATGTTTTTGTGCCTCTTATGTGACTGGAGAATTAATAAGAAGATTGAATCTTGTGCCTTTGTTGATATTTTCTATGTCATTGCAAAAGTAGTCTAAGTTGTGTTGTCAAGAGTTTTAGACTTTCTAGAGCTATGATTAGGAATATCATTTGCCTTTGTTCTATTTTCTTGAGTTGGAAAGTTTATGTAACTATGCATGTTTCTATGCCTCTTATGTGACTAGAGAATTAATAAGAAGATTGAATCTTGTGCCTTTGATGATATTTTTTGTGTCACTACAAAAGTAGTCTAAGCTGTGAGCCTCTATTTCTATTGTTTTCATCTTTGACATTGATCATGCCTAACTTGCTCTTAAATGTAATTCAATCTTACATATAGTTTCATTGTGCTCAGAATTAAGGGTTGAATTACATTTAGGCACATCACTATTGTTATATTTTCTTTCTTGCATTTGTGTTTCTATTAAAATTCCTATCCCTTTTACCAGTATACACTTGATATAAAGAAGAGACTAGCTTCTTAAAAATTTGGAGGTTGTTTCAAGTCGCAAGTCCCACATCTTGAAGCTTCCCATTGTTGGTGTTAGAAACAAGTGCAATTTTAACCATCAACAATTTTTTGCATGCCCGATGGGATAATTTCTTGAAGTTTCTTTCAAGACCATATGAACTAGAGAGCTATAAGGAGTCAAAGCTATAGACCAGTAACCAGATCTTAGTCTACTATAAATCCAAGTATTCTTTTGCCACTTTTGGTAACTATTCCAAGAAGAAGAGTCAACCAGTTTATACCAATACCAAGAGCAAATATGAGAGCCCCTATAGCCCTAAGAAATTATGCAAGTTGTTACACTGGTAGTCCTTTAATTCTCCCAATACCACCAACCACTTGGGAACCTATCCCAGTGAATGCCCTAAAAGCTCTACCAAAATTTAGTGGGAAAGACTTCAAAACACCTAAAGAACATCTGCAAGATGTATCAGATGTTTGTGTTATACCTATTGTCACACAAAAAAATGTGGCCATAAGATTATTAGTAGCTTCTTTTAAAGGGAAAGATCTAGAATGGTATTAGTCCTTGACCCCAAATACCATATCTACATGGGATAAGCTCAGAGATATTTTCTTTGAAAGATTTGAAGAGAAGGGTGATAAGTCTTCTTTATTACAGCAATTGATTACCATCCAAAGGGCACCACAAGAAGCGATGACTAACTTCAATTCTAGATTTCAAAAGACTTGGGAAAGAATCCCTACTATGGCTAGACCATTACCGGGTATGGCTATAGTGTTTTATCTTAAGGCTTTAAATTCAGACATATCTATTATGATTTAGTCACTTAGAGATCAAACTCTGCCAGATGCTTATGAGTATGTAGTCGGAGCTGAAAATAATTTGATAGATGTTGGAAAGTTGCCTCTAAGGCCTCCCATGCCCATGTTTCATGAGATTTCCTTGCCATTACCTCAAAAAGGACCTAAATATATAGCCCCACCTATGTCTATGTACACATATTCTCAACCACCTGCTAAAGAAATTGTCCCTACTTAGTCGTCTGAGCTGGATGATATTAAGAATATATTAAGGACATTTTCTAATGAGATGATTAATATGAAAAGACAAAAAAATACTTATACTAAACCCAAATATCAAGGCTATCAAGGAAATATATTTCCATCATAGCCAAACTAATATTAGGTTCCTCTAAGGCAAAATAACCCTCAGCTAGTAAACCAATTAGTTGCAGTCCCTACACCCTCACAAACTATTCCTCCCAATTCAAATAGAGAGATTGTTCCAGGGCAAAATAATTATGTAGATGGTACCAATGCCTAGTGTTTCTATTGCAATAATGCTCATACACCTAGAGATTGTCCCATGGGCAATATAAAACAAAAGGTAGCAGAGCAAAGAAGAATGGGTGGATAATTTGCAAGTTCTAGTGACAATAAAGTCTACCAATCTTTTGGTATGCAAAATTCAATCTTAATGGCTCAGATGCAAGGGATGTCTTTGCAACAAGATGAAGAAATAGCCCTAGAACATGCTTTGTTCTCATGGGTTGACGATGAAGAATTAGTTTTCTTGAACAAAGCTTCCACTTCCAAGAAACCAGTGGTCTAATCAGACTATTATATTAGATCAAAGAGAAGAATGATGGAACAGCCTGAAGTTGCAAATAGTCAAGTCATGAAGAATCATCCATTTAAAGGACAAAGAAACATAGCTATCAGACAAGAAATGCCTCAGCGAGTGTAGAACCAAGTGATTCCTTCACAAATTCAAGAAAATAAAATATCCTTATTTTCAAAGAACTCAGACCTTGGGACCAATAAATGTGGTGGATCAATTGAAGAAGACTACATCACAAGTATCAATATGGGATATATTGGCTATTCCTAAATAGAAGACACTACTACAAGAAGCTATACAAGGCAAAGCAATGCCCAAATATACTATTATCAAAGAAGGACCTACTGAAAAAGAAAAGCTCAAAGACACAGTTCATCTACAGACAACCCTAGTGAAAAATGCACTAGAGGTAAGCAAATCCAAACCAAATCCCTTCTATTTAACTTTGATAGTTGGCAAGAAAATGCTACATAATGCAATTATTGATTCAGGAGCTAGTACTATAGTAATGCCTAAGTAGATATTTGATGCTTTAAAAATAAAGTATGAACCACTCATTAAAGCAGTCATGCAGCTAGATGGCAAAGTAGTACAAACAATAGGGAGAATTAAAAAACTTCCATTACAATTATATACTTGTCCCAATATAATTGTAAATCAAGATGTAGTAGTCATAGATATACCTCCTGTATTTGGCCTATTCTTATCTAGAGACTTTATAGCCAAGATAGGAGGATATATGTCCCTTGATTGGTCTCACCTCATCCTAAGAACCAAATACGGTTCAAAGATGAAGATATTATCTGAGCCACTATATAAGGATCACATCACCAATGAACCAATCACAATGTTAGAGGTAGCTCATGCTATGATGAATAAAGAAGAAAGGGTATTTGTTGAGGAGTTAGGTGAATGGACTGAACATGATCAAGAAGAGGAAAATGATCATTTATTAGCTATGATGCAAAGTGACCCATATGGAAATTATGACTCCATTGGTCTAGGCACTTATGTCATATTTGAGGAAGATCATGAAATCCCAAATGTTTTAAGGGAAGAAAAGTCAAAATATACCTTTTCTATCAATCCTTGGGTTCCTCAACATGAATTTCATATTCCAAGTGAGAAGTCACAAGCGTATGTCTTAATCTCTAATGAAGAAGAGATAATTTCTGACTTTCTTCTTACTTTGCAAGATGATGTGAAGGAGCATGGACATTTCCTTGATCATGATTTGAATGATTTGTTTGAAATCATTGGGTCAAGTTATACTATTTTTCAAGGAGGCTGTAAGCTAGTTGCAGATGAACAAGACAACATTGAGACTTAATTACATATGCAAAATTACTGCAAACTTTTAGAATTATCATCTCAAGAGGTTGGTAATTTTGAAGTCATTAAAGAGGATGATCATGCAATAAAACCTGAGTTTGAGGTAGAAGGAGATAAGTCAATAAATGATATATGTCAAAGGGCTTCTGTTGATGAGCAAATAGTCATTAATTTCTTGATAAAACATGCCAATATCAAGAGCCAGCATTCGACAAGCTTCCAAGAACAAGAAGAGTTTATATATGTTGGAATCATGTTTGACTCAGACTCACTCAAATGCAAGCCAATCAATATGGCATACAAAGAAATCAAGTCACCAAAGCTACATCCAATTCAACCACTTGTCCAACAAGATAAGTCATCTTGTCATGAAGGAGACTTTAGAAATTCTTCTTTTGATCTAGGAAGGAGACAAAGATACTTGGTTAATGTATTATAGTTAGATAGTTTCCCCTTTCCATATTGCTTTGTTTTCCCACTTTTCTTTTAAATAAGTGTTCTTTGAAAATGTAGCAACAACTCAGAGTTTTTCAAAATTTACAAAATTTCTCAATACATTGAATATCTCCCAAATCTTTAGAAATCCCCAAGGTACCTTACATTGCCACTTGCATAATGGGTCTATCTCACTGTCCCATAAAGATTGAGTAATATTTACTAATGGTTATCTAAGTTTAAGGCCATTTTGAGACTTGATAGGTCAATAAATACCTCTTAGAAAGAGTTAAAGCTTATAATTTCTCAAACATTCCTGCATCTGTGAGAATATATCCTGCTACTTGCATTTTTAGTTCCTAGTAAACTTGCTTCAACGAAAGTGTTTCTATTTTGCAAAAGTTCATACTAGTTATCACATAATAGATATAGAGATGGCGGGAGCATAGTCCTCACACTAAAGAGCTAGGATGTATGAATCCCTTTATAAGTTTCTTATGAGTAAGTCATATGCTTTAGCTCTTGTGCAACTATTGAAGACCTATCCATGGGCCAGAATCCTTGAAGTTGGTTAAGCAAGTGACCCAATAAAGATAAAAGATTATGTAGATGGAGTCATGGACCCAATTCTTCAAAGAGCTAGTAGTAAAAATCTTAGAGAAGGGGCACATCAAAGGTGTCTTTAGAGGGCTAGAGTGGGGCAATATGAGACATTTTCCATGAGGATATGGACTTCACAACTAGCACAATTCATTGTCCCAGCTGTACATTCATGCCTTGACTTGGTCGAACTATTCATAGGATTATTCCATGCACCCTCAAGCACCATTCAATAGGGTCCATTCACAGAGAAAATCACACTGCAGGCTATCAAAGACATGTTAGCCATATATCATGATAAGACAGCTACATTTCCCACTATTGCTAAAATACAAAGAACGTGGGTAAACATCAATACTCAATTGAGGTTCTTAAGATTTGAATTGCAAATGGGAAATGATGATACTACTATGCCTACACTCCTTATAACAAGATCCCAATTCACACAAGATAGCCAAGATGCATTATCTATGATGGCTTTCATCTTTGGCATGAAAGATGATATGGCAGTCTATGGAGAACAAATGGCTATCCTCTTCAGACTAAAAACTGTCGACAAGACTCAGGAGTATCAGCTTGATTTTTTTGAGTAGATTACATAATCCATGGTGGAAAATTGGCCTAGTTCAAATCAAAAGGAATTTTCAAGTACTCTTCTTATTTGTTTCACCTCATGCTATATCAAAACTCTGACATCTTTACGCAACATATGCATCTTGATATGTATGACCCATGTTTCAATTTACAAAGGACCATTCTTGTGTCTGCATGGACACATATTTTGTCGAGAACTAGTGACCCATATGTTTTGGGAACTATTTGTTACCCCTAATTTTTATCACCTCAGCCCTGAACTAATTATGAATAGACTATTTCCAAGTGTTTTAAACCTTTTGGCCAGTTACCCAATTCCTTGTGATTTCTATTTTAGATCTCACCATACAATTATTAGAGTCCATGGTTTTTGTGGGGAACCAATGTTTCTACCCAAGATTTTGACTCTTAGGTTAGCATTCTTAGAGGTCACTAGGTAGGTATCTATAGTAGATAATGAATATGGCTTTGGGAAAAGGAAGTGAAAAATGTATGACCTCCCATGGCTGACAAATAACATGGTATTAGAAGGCAGAGATGCTGAGATTATGTTGCTTAAAAAGTTGGCCTTCCTCGGTTTCCTACTAGTCAAAGACAAATGGGTATATGACCAAAATGGTTTCATAGACTCCTAGATAAGGACTAATAGGGTTGAGACTAGAATTGCACATGAAGGCCACCCTTTTTGGGAAAATAGGAAAAATCCTAGAGAAGATACTCCTAGATTTTATGTTGAACTAACAGATTTGCCCCTTCCCCAAAATAGACCATGGGAAACTTTTTATGCTAAACAAAGGGATTTTGATCCTAAATTCAAAATGACTTCTGGCTTAAGAAGGGTATTAAAGAATAAAGATTGGGATGCTGAGAAAATAAAAGCCTATTGGAAATATAGACAAGAAATTTGTCAGCCAACTCATTCTTTTGGGAATGTGGACACAAATGAGAGATGAGAAGAATTATGGGATGAGTGCCATCTATCCCCTATATCTAGCCCTAACATAGGCAATTTGTTGACACAAGGTGTAGAGACATAAGCTCGAGCAGGATCAAGCTAAGAGTCACAGGCCTTAGGGCAAACTGTAGCCATAGTAATTGTATCAGTTTGGCCCCAATCTCTCAGCGTCATGGAAAAATAAAAGAGTGTGGTGCCTTCACCACTAAAAGCTTCCCCATTAGCATCAGTTATTAAAGTTCCTAGTTCTCCACAAGCATCACTGATGATAGTTGTAGATGTGGAAGGAAAAGAAACACAGCCAGAAGAAGAGACACCTAAGAAGTGAAAGAGGATGCAATTTCAGTTTGATTCGAAAGAGGAGGCAGACCCCCCATAATGCCAATTATAGAGTACTGTAATTTCTCCTCAGGTAAGTATTATTCCTCCTTCTCCTTCTCAATCTCTTTCTTCTCTTATTGGTATGGTGATTCCATCTAGTCAGATGACATCCCCTGCCACCTTTGTTGTTCCCATTTCTCACTTTGCCCCATCTATCCCTACTCAAGATTTAACATTACCTCACTTTTTCCCCTCTATTCCCAAGAAACTTGCCCCTCAGATTGCCCATAGCCAACAATTGGCTATTCAATATGGTTTTCCATAAGGACATCCTTTTGTGAGTGGGCACATTACCTCTCCTTCTACCTTCCAAACCCAAGCAGATGCTGTTAGGAAGGCAAGGGAAGATGAAAGAGAGAAAAAGAAGATCAAGGAAAATAAAGCCTTGGCTACACCACATCTATGGTCACAATTTGACCCAATTCAGCAATAATTGACAGTGACTCATTTGTCACCAAATGTAATCAAGCCAAGTGAGTAGATGTAGTCGAAAGACTACACAATGAATGCAGTGGCCATAGACATGTCCATGTTCAAGCCACAAGACAAAATTTAGCCACAAACTAAATCTACTTCTACAGTTGCTGAAGACTACTTGAAGACATCAAGGATGCTATAGAAGATGGAGGCCGATTTAGCCAAGGAAAAGGCAAACTATAATAGTTTGACCATAAAAATTGTTAGAAAAGACAATGGAATGTTGTCAGTAGCAAGAATTGAGAATAGAATGGTTGCTGCTAAACAAGTGAATGAGGTTCTCAATTACAATTCCACAGCCATCAATTACAGAGAGCTTCTTGGCATAATGAAAGAAGGAATCAGTGAAATGAAATAGCACATTGAAGACCTAGTGCAATTAGGTCTTCCTTCTCCATTTCCCAATGACAATACTATGCTCATGGTTGATGAAATTGAACCTTTGCTATTGGCCAAGTAGAATGATCAAATAGTTTTTCAAGATTTAAGGGATTATTCATTAGTCCCTAAAGTAGAATCTATTTTGACTCCTATTTCCCAGCTCAAACTCAAATTAAAGGCTACAGTTTAGATTTTGTAGAATTTTTCATATAAGGATATTATTAACTTTGATTTAGCCTTCAATGAATTTCAGAATAAGAAGGGGTTATCTGATGATGAGTAGTCTACCTATCAAAGAACATTGCTAAAGTTGTAATTTTAAAATTTTGATCTAGCGGGAGTTGTGGTTTCTTTTTGAGCAAGCTCAAAAGTCCTTCAGGTCACTGATAACTATAGAGTAAAAAATACTCTACGTTTCATTCTAATTTTTAGTTGTGCACTACAAAATTTTCTCCCCACACACTGGTTCGAGATGGCAAAGTTTTGAAATAGATCTCGAGCTTGATTTTCTTTTTGCCTCATTTTTCTCTAAGTGTCAAAGTCAAGTGAAAGTTGCCAAGTGTCATCAGCTGAGGCACCTTTCATAATTTCTATAAGTTGGTCAGGATGTGCCACATATCTCATAGTAACTTAGTAGAATGTGACAAATGTCAGCATCCATGTTTCATATCGGCATCCACATTTCAAATCTCTTTTAAGTGAAAGGATTCAACAAGCTAAGTATCAAGATCAGGTGGAGGGTGCCAAGTGGAAATCATAGAAGGTTTCAATTTGGTTTTCTAAAAGCAATGGAAGATGCCACATATCTCAGCTAAAGAGAGTGGAAGCCACCATGTGTCAACCTCCAAATTTTCTTCATTTTATTTCACTGATATATTAAAGATTGTGGTGGGTCTCAGGTTTTGTTTTTGAAGCAAACGGAAGCCGCCAAGTGTCACCGTCCATGTAAATATGAAATGAGGCCTGATTGTTTCTATAATATAAATAGAGCAGTGTAGATACCAGCATGTGTCACCTTTTGTAGGTTTCTCAAAAGGTGGCTAAAAGCAGTAGAGATTGCCACATATCCCTAGTTAAGTAAAGTAGAGATTGCCAGGTGTCCTTTGTTGAGGCAAGTGTAAATCGCCACCTATCCCTATGCCCTTTTTAAAGTTTATTGGGTGAAAAATTATGTGGGTCTTATTTTCTATAAGTTGGTAATGTTTTGAAGAAGCAGATTATGATAGGTGTCAAAGGCATAACACTCTTGAGCAAAGATACAAAAAGAGTATAAGTTATGCGGAAAGTGTCATGTGTCTTTGGTAAGTGCTGCAAAACATGCCAAGTGTCATTTTATGGTGCATCCTAAATAAAGAGAAGGTTTTCAAGAGGAAGAGGGGAATCAGCTAAGTGTCCTCTCCTATTTGAAAGTGGGAAGAGTCTTGAGTATTTACTTTGGCCAATGAACTTGCAGAGAAATAGAATGTTTCAAAATCTAAGAAATATCTTCTATTAGACACTTCCAGTTTAGTTAGTTTTTAGTTGGGCCATTAGATTGATAACATGTGAATATTCTGGAAGGAATCCAAGGCTATAAATAGGGGTGCAGAGATCACCAAAAATCATCATCAAATACTAAGAGAGAATTTTTTGATAGAATTATTGTTAAGAGTTTTAGACTTTCTAGAGCTGTGATTAGGAATATCGTTTGCCTTTGTTCTATTTTCTTAAGTTGGAAAGTTTATGTAACTATGCATGTTTCTGTGCCTCTTATGTGACTATAGAATTAATAATAAGATTGAATCCTATGCCTTTGTTGGTATTTTTTGTGTCATTGCAAAAGTAGTCTAAGCTATGTTGTCAAGAGTTTTAGACTTTTTAGAGCTGTGATTAGGAATATTATTTGCCTTTGTTCTATTTTCTTGAGTTGGAAAGTATATGTAACTGTGCATATTTCTATGCCTCTTATGTGACTAGAGAATTAATAACAAGATCGAATCCTATGCCTTTTTTAATATTTTCTATGTCACTGTAAAATTAGTCTAAGCTGTGAGCCTCTATTTCTATTATTTTCATCTTTTACATTAATCATGCCTTGTTTGCTCTTAAATTTAATTGAATCTTACATATAGTTTCACTATGCTCAGAATTAAGGGTTGAATTATATTCAGGCCCATTTCCATAGTTAGATTTTCTTTCTTACATTTGTGTTTCTATTAAAATTCCTATCCCTTTTCCTAGTATATGCTTGATATAAAGAAGAGACTACCTTCTTGAAAATCTGGAGGTTGTTTCAAGTTGCAAGTCCCACATCTTGAAACTTCCCATTGTTGGTGTTAGAAACAACCACAATTTTAACCATCAACAACTACAAGAAATTACTTCTCTATTATATTGTAGTTAAGCTCAACTATTTGAATATTCTTGATGATAAAATAGATTGCATATCACAAAGATTCATCTTTTTGGCCAAGGACAACTCCTAAGGTAGTATTAGATGCATCTTTTTGGATGTGAAAAGGCCTTTTCCAATTGGGCCTTCTTAGAATAGGATTTTTTATTAGATGGTCTTTGAATTACTAAAAGGTACTTTGAAAATCATTAGTTTAGGTAAATTCAACATCATTAGTAAGCAATTCAAATAATGGGGTAGCAATTTTACTAAAATCCTTGATGAATCATATATACTAACCATCACGTCCTAAAAATATTCTAACACTTTTTTTCTTCTTTGGTGTGGGTAGATCCTTAATGATACGTATCTTTTCTAGATCAACTTAAATTCTAGTAGGGGAAATGTGATTTCCTAATAAAATCTCTCTAGTCATAAGCATATAACATTTTGTATTGCTTAAAAATAATTGGTAGTCTTGGTAGCATTAAATAATTTTCTCTAGGTTGGTAAGATATTTTTAAAATGTCTTTCCATATATGGTGAAATCATCCAAGTAGATTTCAACATAGTCATGGGAAAGATAAAAATATATGCTTAAAATAACCCTTTAAAATGTGGCTAGGGCATTGCAAACACCAAATGGTAAGATGACATAGGCATAAGTTCCCTAAGGGCAAGTAAATGTTGTTTTGTCTTGGTATTGTGGAGCTATTCATATATGGTTATAACCATGATAGACATATAAGAAGGAAAATACTTATTCCCTACTAATATACCCAATACATTATTAGTAAATGGTAGGGGAAAGTGGTCCTTCTTGGTAGAAACACTCAATTCTAAGTATTCAACACAAATACACCATTTTCCACTATCATAAGTATAATAACCAAGGGAGAGATCCAATATCTATCCAGAATGGGGTAAACAAATCCTGCATCCAAGATTTTTTACAACTCAATTTTGACAATGTCTTTGACTATAGGATTCATTCATCTTTGGGTTTGGTGAATAGGTTTGTATTCTTATTTAATGTAGATCTGATGTGTACATAAATTTGGGGTATTCCTCTCATATCATGGTAGTCTTAAGAAAATGTTATTATGTTCTTTCTCAACATTATAAGTAACTAGCTTTGTTACTAAGATGTTAAAGAGGTGTTGATGTTAAGAGGTTTATTTGGTGGAATGTCCACTTGATTTGTTAAAGAGAGCATGGTTTCCATATTGGAAATTAAAGGAGCATAGCTATTATTATAGGCTTAATTTATACCCTTTGAGAGGGTTATTCATACTCTTTCTAATTGATATACAAATGGGAATAACCCTAGGTTATGGATCACCTATGGTGGGGTTCAACCTCTGGATAAGGTTGGATTCCTCTTGATGCTCACTTAAAACTAATGGTAAACTAATGTTTCATAGGGAAAAAGGTTAAGAATAGGACAAGTAATTCTAAGAAGGCTAAAAGGGTGATGTACCAATTTTAAATGGACACTCATACAAGATTGAACATACACTAGATAAAAAAAGGACATATATGGCTCACTCAATCTCATAATATCACTAGTTTAATAATGTTTCATAGAGGAGGTTCCAAGTAGAGCACTAATCTAGATCTATAAGTTAGCTTGAAAACACCTTCAAAGAGGCAAGTTGAATGATAGTAAATTAGGAAGAATCTCCATTAGAAATTCACCATACAAAAGCATATTATTTACTTATTAAAGACAAGAGATAGGCAAAGAGTTGATCCTATTAATTTAAAAGGTAGTTCTTAAAATATTTTGATAGGGTTTAACCATATCAAATGAGGCAAAATTTTCAAGAGTCTCAATGAGTATCATTGTCTTATAAAAGAATGATAAATTTTAAAAGTTGAGAACCCATTTAATGGGAATGAGACTAGGATATATAAGAGAAGAAAGAGAATGTAGAAGCATACCATCTAAGAAGGAACACATCTTCTCAAGTTATTAATTAAAACTGAGGTACCACCTTTTGCTCCTTACCCAATGAAAACCTTACCACTTTTTTGATCAATCAGGACATTAGTCATGGATTATTGAGTGAGAAAGTCCCTAAATGTTCTAAGGACATATTGAATGTCCCTAGATATAGTTCCCAACATTATACCTTTTTTTAATCCTTCATACCATCTCTCACTTAAAGACAAAACTTCATGCTCATGGATATTATAGACGCATGGCTTTATTCATTTTAGGTGGTTGCTTGTCAAAAATAAGGCCATGTTGTAGGATGAGGACCCTTTGCATTAATCATATGTCTACTTTATATCTATGTTGGATCATACATCCATTCTATAGATAAAAGCCAATCTAATATTATGAGTTTTCCTATAGCTATCATATTAATATGGACCTATAGACTATATAATCTCTTTCTAGATCTAAATAGGTCTAACAAAACCCAATCTACCTATGCAAGAACCAAAAGTTCACCATATACATGGATCCTTTTTAAAAGGTGAACATGGTTGTAGAAATAACCTTTCTCAATACAAATATGTTTACCAAAGGTCCATATTTAGCTCTAATGGTAGTCCATTTATGTTTTTTTTATGTCTTAATACATTAGTGTTTCCCTTTAATGGTGTTAGATTGAGCTTAAATGGTGGAAAAAATGATCCCAAAAGACCTACTTGCTTCTACTTAAAAATGGTCTCTCAACTTATATCAAAATTATTGGGCTCATCTTTGTTCTAATTAGTTGTCAACATCTGACTCAGCTCATTGACATGTTGACCCATCTCACTTTTTTAGATCTTATTTGTCCATATGAACACTGATCATTAATCCTCTACCAATTGAACACATTATTAAAACTCATCATGTGTGTACTTAATTTTGAGATTTTTTGACCCCTTTGACTTTTGCTCATCATTAGATCTTATTTGTATGATCAAACTTATGCCATTAGATCTACCTAGGGCTCATTGTTTGAATATAAATGGCTATTTACTAAGTCTTAAATTTGACATCTACATGACTATCATTTAATGTTCATGTGGATGTATTTGACATCCTATAGGTCATTAAATATAAGCTCCAATAGATTTTTGATTGAGCTCTAATTTGACAACTAAATGAAATTCAATTACCTTTTGATCAACTTTAAAGGCTTGGATTTGGAAGGAAAGAGGTCATGGAGGCACCAAATTTTTAGGAGATGTTCTTGATACTAAAATAGATGAACCCACTTGATCTGATGGATCTAGGAGATTTATAAGCATGTTCAAAAAATATTCAAGTGATATAACCTATATGTTTTTTCATGACGTCCACATGCCTATCATAGTTAAAAATTACTATGGAAACTTGGTGAATTCTATCTAAGGAGCAAACTTTGAATATGCATAATTTTTATCACACTTCATAGAATGGCCTAAAATATAGCATGTAGAAACTAAGGACTAAGATCAACAAAAATATATGATAATTTTATCTATAAAATACCATACATGTGAAATATATCATTATCAAACTACCCATTTGGATTTATTTGAGCTTCTTTGTAAATTAGCTAAGTATCAAAACTTAGCAAATTTTGTCTGAGTAGCCAACTTTGAGTCTTCATATATTCTAATTCACTTAGTTGGATGACCTAAAACTTCATGCGTACATTCCTAAGACTAATATTAATAGATCCATATGACCAATTATTCTTGACTCATCCACCCATGGTAATGATGGCATCAACAAAATATCTACATAGAAAATCTACCACTAGACCCAAAATGTCTAGATGAACACAATGAAGAACTAAATGAATGATATGAACTTCCATACTCATTCCAATCACTCTTGACATCCCATAAGGTATCTACAACACCTTATACCTATATTTCAAGAATTGGTAAATTAAAATTTAAGTGAACTTAAAGTGTTTCATAAGCTTTATGAGAAAAATGAGATACATGGACCACTCATTCCATCCAAAAATTTTGTTCACCTACTCATCCATTAGCAACCTGGTCTATCTAGGTATAAGCTCAGTATGTGTGTCAAAATTGGCAATTTTTTTGGGAAACTTGTAGGGAAACATGCTTACTATGCTTTGAGAACCTAGACCATTTACCCTGTCTAGTACATTGGGCATGGAGTCATTAAACTTTAAAACTAAGTTAGTCCTCTCTTGAAGAAACAAGGACCAAAAGAAACAAAACAAAATATAATTACCAAGGCACTTTAGAAAGGAAAATAATAGATAATAAAATAAATGTGCATGAGGCACTTAAAAGAAATCATAAAATCTACACTAATATGTATACTATGTTATAATGGATGCAATGCTTCTAATAACATAAATTTAAATGAATTCGATTGACCAGGATGGGTAATACCTCTCCATCTAGTTGGGTAAGCTAAAAATCATTATGTTCTTTGCATCCATAGATTATATAAGTACCACTCCCTAAGATATCAAACTTGGTATGGTTGCCTGGTTTGGCCTTATTTGAGTCCCATTTGAGGATTAAGTTCTCTTCCTTAAAAATCCTTTCTATATCTCTCTTATCAAAGGACTTTTTAACCTGATCTTGATGTGACTCTAGTGTTTTCATAACAAGGTCCCTAGTTTCTTCTAGATCCATGAGCTCTATCATCCTCACATTCATGGGTTTATCCTCCATCAACTCAAGTTGATGGGCTAACTTTAATGTAGGTAGCTCAAGAGAGATAGGAATTTGGCTTCCCTTACATACACCATAAAATATGGAGAGTTTATAATGGTAATTTTATGAGTCACCCTATCAACCCATAAGGTTATCCTTCACTTTGTGTGCAAATTTATCTTATTCTCTTCCATGGTCCTAATGATCCTTAACAAATTCTTATTTGTGGACTCTTCCAGTCCATTTTCTTGACGATAGTAGTTGGAAGAGGTGATGAGTTAGATTCTTAGTTTAAGAGCCCACTCACTTGTCTTCATACCAAGGAATACCAATGCATTATAAAAAATTATGGTGGTTGGGATACAAGACCTAGTCATAAGGCTATCATAGAAGTCCAAAATTGCACCTTCACTAGCCTCCTTCAAAGCAATGGATTATACTCACCTAGTGAAGTAGTTAGTTGTCTTGGTCACCCATTTATTCCCTACACTTGATGGTGGATTGATCATCCCTATGAAGTCTAACCCCCATTGCATGAAGGGTTACTCCACCTAAATTAGATTGAGTGGAAGGGCTACTAGTTTCTACTTTCCTACAAAAAGGGCTTACTTATGGTATTTTATAACCCATGCATGTGCATCTTAGAACATATTAGGCCAATAATAACTATCCCTCATTATCTTTGTTACTATGGTCTTAAGTGTAAAATTTCCTCATACAGATCCATCATGGAACTGCTCTAAGAGTTTGGTCACTTGGTCATCATCTATGCACCTATAGAGTAACCCATTGAGGTCTTTTCTAGAAATAACACCATCAACTAATGCATAAATTATAGATTGAAGCTTGAAATACCTTATTTTATCTCTAATCAAACCATGGGGGCATTCTCATATTATCAATAAGTGAGTCATGTCTTGAATTTATCTATTTTGAAGTAGAGGTTCACCTACTTGTGAGTTATCTTGGGTCACCAAAAAAATTTATTTATCTTCTTTGAGGTCATTTACCTGTGCTCACACAATTCCTTACCTCTGACCAAATTGGTGACCTTGATCTCTACATCATATTCCATGACCTTTGTGATCCATCCTACTCTCTTCTTATTCAATTTTTTGTTAATGAGGAAGTCCCTAACTCTAGAATGAGATACCATAATATGGATCCTACTATTAGATAGCATGGGACTAAACTTCTTAAGGCTCCTCAAGGCTACAATAACTTGATTCTCAATGAAAGTGTGCCTCACCTCATATCCTTCTATCCCTTGACTAAAAAATGAAATTGGTTATTTTGTTCTTTTACTATTCTTCTACATCAACATAGATGATATGTTGTCAACATTAGCAAAGGTGTACAATATGAAGTCCTTAGAGAAGTCATGATTCAAGAGTGAGTGTGTTTAGGTAATGGCCTACTTGATGAATTCAAAATTTTCCTTATCTTCATTAGACCAAGAAAACACTTGGATATTATTTATCATGGTGGTTATAGGTTTGACCAAGTTTACAGAACTAGGTATGAACCTTCTCACAAATTTAGTCTTCTTGAGGAAGCTTTGAATCCCTTTCTTATGCTTTAGCAAGGATAAGTCTAATTTTATCAAGGTCAATGTAAAATCCATAGTTTAAAATAATGTGACCCAATAAATTACCTTCATTCATAGAGAACACACATTTATTTGGATTTAAATAGATCCCATACTATTTGCATCTCTAAAATATCAACCTCAGATGTCCCATGTGCTCACTGGCTTTCTTGGAAAAGACTATGATGTCATCCAAGTAGACCAGTACTATTTAATTTAGTAGTCCTTAGAAAGTGATGTCCATTTCTATTTGAAAGGTTTCCATAGCATTGGACAATCCAAAAGGCATATTTTGATAAGCAAATGTGCGCCAATTGGTGGTGAATATAGTCTTTTACTGGTCTTCCTCTCTCTCTAACACCTAGGTGTAACCTAAATATCCATATAAGAGAGAATCATTTTGAACTAGCAATTACTTGAATATGTTGCTCCATGGATGGTAGAGGCTAGTGATCCTTCAAAGAAACTCTATTAAGATCCCTGAAGTCCAAAAACAACATGATTTCCCCATTATTTTTCTTGGCAAGTACTAGATTCGCTAGCCATGAGGGGTGCTTAATTGGGAAGATGATCCTAGATTCAATAAGCCTAGTCAATTCCTTTATCATGAAATCTTCAATCTTGGGTTTTATGGGCCTCTACTTCTACATGAGGGGCTTGTAATTAGCCTCTAGCTCTATTGTTTATTGGGACAATTTAGGATCAAATCCCCTTAGGTCAATATATTGCCAAGCAAAGTTATATATGTATTCCTTACAAATCTCTATGAAAGCATGCATTTTAACTTAAGTGCTTACCTTCCCAAGATTGAGGAGCTTGTCTTAAAAGATAAGAACTCTCTCATAGTTATATTCATCAATTGACATCACTACTTTATCCTTCCTCATATAGTCCCATTCATGAAAGAGTCCTTCTAGGATGACAAACACTTCAAGAAGATTATTGGACCTTAATTAAACAATCTTCTCTTCATATTGATGCTAAATATTTTCTTTATTGATGGAGGATAACTTTGCTTCTTATTACAAGAAACGTGCAATCTATTTATCATTTTCAAAGACCTAACAATGAACTTCATTATCTTATATTGATGGTATTATTACCACTTTAACATATGGTTACACTTTGGTCCTTTTAAATTAATTTTGGATGTCAAAGTGAGCCACCAAGATACTACCCTATCATCATGTTGATTTTGGCCTCTTGGGACTAATTAGATGTTTAAAGACTCAAAGTCCTCAATTAGGTCCCACAATCTATGTTTGTAAGACTTAATTAAGGGGTTCTTAGTGGCATTTTAGCCCTTGACTCGGTATACAACCAATTCACTATCCCCATAGACTTGCAACTACTTGATCCTTCTCTTACTACTGCATTAAAGGCCATGGATGAGACCCTCATATTCTAATGCATTATAGGAGTAGTTAAATTAGAACCTATATGAAGATAAGTAATTATCATTTAAATGGGATATTAGCATAACACTTGCACCCACCCCATGATTTATCCTTGAGCCATTAAAGAACAACTTTTGTAAACCACTAGGGTCTTTTTGAGGCCTCATGAGGGACGACATAGGATGGATTTCTTTATGCAAATAGTAGACACCCAAGTCCCTTTATTCAACACCTTCTAAGTGATCTACTAACTAGTTATCATTCTATAGATCATCCAAGAACATGTTTGGCACCTCTTCTAGATGATTATCCATCTCTTTCCCCATTACAAATTCATCATCATCAATGATGGTGCAATTGATGTTGACATTATCTAGTCCATAGGGCTTTATGTTGAATTGTGTAATATTCTCAACATTGATTGACACTTTGGCCCCATACCTTATTCTGAATGCCATATATGACCAATTTAATTCAGGATAACCTCATATAATTGTTATGAACTCTCTAGATAAGCATAGTGTAAAGTGAGAAGGCATATCTAAGATCAATACATCTTGAGCCATTGAGACACTAGGATAAGCATGTAGGGTCATATTGAGGTCTCTTATTATTCTAGATGGTTTGGTAGAAGAAAAATCAAGTTACAACACTCCTTTGAACTATGGTTCATATTTCAGACCAATCTAATTAGCTATGGACTTTAGCATTATCAAGGTACTATCCCCACTATTCACTAAGAAATTGTACACTAGAGAGTTGTCAATGATCACTAAAATATAGAAAAGAGGAGGCTTGACTACTTTACCTAATTGACCTTCATTTATCCCTTTGACTACATTGGTAAGGATCACATTTTCCTTATTTGGTGTATTTTCTACAATATTAATCTTTAACCGTCCTTCTTGAAGTATGTATAATTGACCAGGCATAGAGAGCATGTCCCACATAGACACACTCACATTGGATTTATTCCTTTGTTCAACAATGTTGATAGGTGAACCATCAACCTTTACTTTTTAATTTGGGAGCCACCGTATTTTTTTGTTAAACTTATGAGCCTTAGGGCACAAAAAGGGTCCCTTGATTCTGATTCTTTGGAGGAACTAGAACCTTTGGACTGACAATAAGTTCATTTGGATTTATTAGTGAAGGATTAATGGTCTTAAACTCTTTGATTGCTTCCTAATCACCATCCACATTCTTTCTTTTAAATCTTGTACCTGTTTCCATTAGTATGTAGGCTTGGATAGAACTAGCTTGTTAGTTAGATGCATAACACCCTTTTTACTCACATTTTGTCATTATATCTTCTAGCTAGTTTGGTAACTAATTAGACCCTTGACTTGTGAAGGATCTTATGGGTTGGTCATAATAAGTAAAATTTCATTTTGGGCCATGAAATATTGGTTGTATCCAAGATTAGTATCTTGCTAAAATTGATCATTGAAGGCTTGGTTGAGATCAATATTTAGGATAATTTGTTGACCAAAAGACTGATTCCAAGGCATGGTACCCTCTACTTCCTAATACACCATTATTTTGAATTGGTACCAAGGTCTTATAAGTGATAGAAATATTAGGATTGTAGTTATTCTACCTATTTTTTCCATTCTACCCTTGTCCTTGGTTTTGACCTTGGCCTTGACTTTGGTAGTTCCACTTATATGGTGACTTATTTTCTTGAAAGGCTTATTTTTGAGGTTGATATGAACCTTGATAAGGCTTGTTCAAATTGTGTTTCCTCTTAACATTTGCTAGTTAATTTACCAAATACTAAAACATGTTCTTAATCTCTTGGAAGTTCTTTTACTCTAGTGAATTACTATATCCACTAGAGGAATCTTTTTCTTGTTTTATTGCAGGTATTTTAATAGTCATTGGTGTATGAGGAATGATATCCAATCAAGGGATAGAAATAGGAGGTGGTCTAATTTTAGGAATAAGGGCATTGGTGATCTGGGCATAAGCTTACCAACTTGAACTAGATAATTATTTGCTTTGATGACCACCTCAAAAGCATATGGAAGTATATTCCCCCCATAGATTAGATCATCACTACTATATCACTATTTAAAGCCTTTAAATAATATAGGAAGGCTAAGTTAGGGGTTTTTCTAACTAAGAGAGGAATACTATCCCAAGGTTTTTAGAAACTTATATTAAAGCCTTGCATGATTTCATGAGGAGCTCTTTTAATGGCAATTAATTTATCTACAAGTAACAAATGGTTAATTTTTTCCTCAAATATTTTACACAAGGCCTCTCCTAATTGGTCCCATGTTTGAATGAAAATTACCAACAAAGCCTCTATACCAATATAGGGCCTTTCCTTTAAAATAATTATCTAATAACCTAATAGCTATATTTTCCTTAGTGAAATTATGGGTATTGAAAAAAAAAATTATGTCCATGACCTACTCAAAAGGTGTTGTAGCTTGGTCACCAGCATAATAAGTGACACTTTTAAAGGCTATAACTTGGATAAGATCATAGTGGGAAAGGTCTAGAGGACTTTGGCCATTAAAATCCATAAAATATCTATGGTTTTCCATGGCTATGCAAGGGGTTAAAAAGGTCTTCTTACATGGGTAGGCCTTGAAAATGACCTAAGAGAAAAGGTTCCTTGATATGGATGTGTATTCATAAACCTTAATCTTTTTTTCTGAATTTAAAGGTGGTTTAACAAATTCAAAGGGAATACCTTTTGAATCTGACCTTATTGTCACCTTTGGCATCAGAGATATCTACCACTCTATACCAGAGTGTTGATTCTTCCTTTTGGAGTCACCAGATGTTTCTTGGGAGCTTAACTACTAAAACCTTGATCAAATCAACATCAACTTTGATCAACCTCTTCCTTTTAGATTGTTTCCCCATTTGGCATGCCATAAACTATTGTAGGCTAAATTTACACCATTGGAGAGGGTTATTTAGGCTCCTTCTAATTGAGATACATAATGGGAATAACCACAGGTTATGGTTCACCTATGGTGTGATTTAGCCTTTGAAGAAGGTTGGCTTCCTCTTGATGCTCACCTAAAACTAATGATAAACTAATTATTCATAGGAAAAAAGGGTTAGAAAGAGGATAAATACTCCTCATAAGGACAAAAGGGTGGTTAAGTCATATAATATCAAAGACACATTGGATTAGTAAAACACAACTATGGCTTACTCAATCTCACTAGTTGTATAATGTTTCA
>JARHVA010003107.1:2140000-2163279 GCA_037957365.1 Torreya grandis | reverse complement strand
CCCTTCTAAGACAAAAACACAATCTGTTATAGATGATTGTGATGTAACAGTGAGCAAATTTGATGATTTTAAAGTTTTTGTATTTCTTAAAAATAAAATTAATGGGTCAAAAATAATTCTAAATTTTACTAAGGGAATAATATTAGGTTATTTACATTGTCTTTGAGGTCAAACCATGCATTATTACCTATAGGAATTAGCCTTTGGTAAAAACATAAAAAATATAGTCAACTGCTTATGAGTAGTTTTAGGATCAATCCACTTCAAAGTATGAGATGGAATAGAGAATTTATGAAATGAGTTTTAAATTTTAAATTAAGGATAAAAAAATTGATACCATGGTCTTAATCACATAAACATGACCTATAGGATCCTTTTTCTTGAGTAAACAAGGTCAACTTACCCATCAGGCCCAACCAAGTAAGTGTATGTTCCAAGGTGAAAGCCTAAGTTATAAAGGTCTATGAATATTATGAATTATATAATAATGGTGTAATTTATATCTCATATGCCTATTATTAAAGAAAAAATAGATTAAAAACATTTCAAAAGCAGGTCCCTAGTCTATTCCTTAAACACTGCACATAATCCTTTCTCCAAAAAGTTTGTCTTGGAACTTAAGGCTTTTGAAAGGTAAAATGACCTATTAAAGGGTTAAATATTGTTACAAATCACTTATAAAACCTATATAATCCCCTAAATAACCATTTTACTCTATGTAAATAGGATGTGTTCCCTCTATTTTATCTTAGATAGAGGGCACTCCCCTTAAGTGAAATTGGTAGGTTTTGGGGAAAAGGTGACAAAAAGGTGAACTAGGAACTATTTTAAACTTGAAATGAGGCATAGGAATATATAAAAAAACTAGGTAAATAATGTAAACATGTCATAGAGTGGATATTCCTTATAGGATGGCCTATACCCTTAAAGTTGTAGTCAAGCCTACTTGGGTAGGGTTAGGCCTGAAAGCCAAAAGGAGAATCATTGTCACTTCCAACTTGAGATGATCATTATAAACTATTGAAACATGTTTATTGGGTCACTAAAGATGTATTAAATATTTTTTAATGCATATAAACCCAATAGGATGGCCTATACCATAGGGTTTACAATAGACCTATTAGGCAAGGTTCAAGCCTAGTGACCAAATGAGATGTCATTTTCATTTCTAGATGTAGATGGGAATTTCATCTTATTGGATCATGTATATAAGGTAATTTAATATGTTTAAACATATAAAAAATTTATATAAATCACAAATAATTCATTTTTGGACTCAAAACTAACTCAAGCCTATGTAAATTGGAGGAAAACTCAACAGGCCAAGTTGAAATGGTCATATCTCTCTTGGTTCTTTACATGGGGACCTAATAAGATGGAGAAGTTGATAAGGGTCCTATAAATTAATATTGTGGGATTTTTTTTCAAATTTAATGTCCCATATTTATGAATGAACCTAAAGAGTGTAAAATAGCCCTAAACCCTCATAAGCCCTTGCTAGTGACTAGTTTGAAGAAATGGAGATGCAAAGATACTCTAATGGCATATTTTTCCTAAGGTGATGATTTGAGGTTGTATATGAATCTCTAATTATACTCCACATGAGATGTATGTAATTGTATATATAGGGTATAAAATAGGGTATTTTTTATTATTTTGTGTGTTTTATAGACTCTAGAAGGAATATGAAGATATAGTCAAGTTTGGGAGGAAGATATAGACTTTTAATAACTCAATATGGACATATAATGATTTTTAAAAACTCTTAAGTTTTCAAGTACTTTCTCTCATCTTATCCAATCAAAACTAGCATGGTGGATAGGTCTTGATTCTTAAAACCTATTTTATAGGTTTGGAACATTCCTCCACTCTTCAATTTATCCATTTTATGGATCATAACAACTTTTAGAGGTCTTAAGTCACCACTTAGGTTTGATTACATGACTGCTTGCTTACTTGCTTGTACCAACCCACCTCCAAGGTTTCTATCATGAATTTGAGTTTTAGACCTTATGATGGATTTTAGAGGCCCTTAAACATCATTATATCTTGGAACCAGACCTTTCATAGATCCAAATTTGATTAGAGACCTCTTATAGCATGGATGTGCCATTAACCCCACTATTTGCCTAGATAGACTAGCATTGGTCTGAGACAAATATTAAGTATGTCCACTATTTGTCTCAATTAAGTGAGAATATGGGGGTTTTCCTTAGGTCATTACCACTTTATGTATTAAATTTGGGAACTTGGTTGTTTCTGGAAGGGGTCCATATCCTCATTTTTGCTCAAAATAGCCGCAAACTACCTATCAAAAATGTATTAAAGCTTGCAAGTCTTAAAGATGGCTTGTAGTCTTACTTCTAAGGGTCTTAGTGATTATAGGGAGTGTTTTCTAAATTTTTTTAATGATTACCATGGCTAGGTGATGGTCCTTCAACACTACCTTCCTTTAGGACCCTTCTATTCATTCAAACCCATCATATGCTTACATTTACCTATAGTTTTATGATTATGGTGACATCATCATACCCTCATAGGGGTAATGGCCATCATATCTATACTCTAAATAGCATATAAATTATCTCCCTTTTTAATTAACTCTATTTATTTAGGATTATATTAGGTGTAAACCCCAATCCATACCGATAATGTTAACTATTATCTTTCTTTACCTTTGACTATTTGGGGTGTTGGCCACTAGGCCTGTGTATGGAGGGATACATCCTATAGGATGTTTGATGACTATAGCTTAAATAGAATATATCACCTCTAATCTCCCTTTGGGATGCTCAATCCATTGTGCTCATAATAACCCTTACATCTTAAACAACTCAAATAGCTCTTCTTGAAACCTTTCTACATTGGCTTTCATGGCTGACTATAGGTGTCTTCCCTTGCATTCCTAGGTTTTCATATGACCATACAAGTCTGATGTATAATGATCTCAATGGTATGGATGGTTATAGTGAAATGTGGGGACTAATTTGGGATATCCAATCCTTGGGGAAGATTAAGTGAATGAGGAGGGTAATAGTGTAGACATATTGGAGTGGAATGGGCATGACACATAATGGTAACACAACATAATGGTAGTGTGCTACACCCTTAACATTTGGCATGTCTTGGGATATGTGTGGCCAATTTATGGCTTACATACTTCTTTTATATTCTTTTTACATTTGTCTATGTTCTTATTTAGATTGGCCTATGGAATAACCATGTGCTATGTACCTAGGGATATACTATATTATTGTATATGGGTTGATGGAGATGTTGACATGTGGCACACATCCCCCTTAGTAGTTATAAAGGTCTAATATATCAATAATAAAGTAACTTTTGGAATTAGTACATTGGGTAATGGTCAGCCTACATTAGGATTACGAGGTTACCCATACATTATAGGTCTATATAAAGGAGATGATTATCATTTAAAATATATCAAGCAAGCATTGAGTCTTATATTATAAGAGGATATTGGAGGTTATCCCCTCAAAGAGACATTATGGAGTTTCCACATGTCAACATCTCCATCAACCCATATATAATAATATATCATATCCCTAGGTGCATAGCACCATGGCTAAGTAAAATATATATAGGAGGTAATGGTTAGTATTTGATCATCATGTTAATTATTTTTCTCTTATTACATTATTGTGGAGGTTACCCCCTCAAAATGGCTTCACTATATTATCTAATATTCTACTCTACTATCAATTATTGTTGTGTGATCTATCATATTTGCTTATTTTTTGCATGATATAATCATTTTGTGTGAACATCTAAGTAATTTAATTACAAGTGGTATTAGATCTTTGATTTGGGTAAGTTTCTTATGGCATTTTTTTGGATCTAGCGAGGTGTGACTTCTGTGAGTGGAAGGAGTGAAAATACATAACTTGAAATTCAAGAAGAATTTATTTTTGAAAAAGAAAATTGGAATTTTTTTTCACCTTGCATAATTTCAGTCATTGGATTCATCTTAGAAAGATGATCACAATGGTATATTATACCAATACACTTTTTTCTGCCAAAATGTTTTACTCTAGTGTGCAAAGGTAGTAGTTGGATTCATCTTAGTGAGGTGATCATAATGGTACTATCTCTTGGTACACTTTTTTGGGTAAAAAACCCTCTTAGGGTTTGTTTATGGTTGGCCCTTCTACAAGGGGATGAAAAAGGTGGTAATAAAATATTAAGACTCCTTCAATTGGTGACATAGAATTTGGAACTTTAGATCCATTGATTTCTCAACTCTAGGCTAACATAAATGGCTTGGTGCAGCATAATTACTTTGTTATAAATCAAAATGATGTTTCAAGTATGCATGGAGAGATTAATGGGGTTCATAATCAATTGAATCAGATCACTAATTCATTAGATACTATTTCATCTCAGCTACAGTCAAATAAACCTCCACTTCATCATTTGGAATCTCCTCCTCTCAACACTAACAAATCCAATTTTGGTGTGAAACCAATGTTTCCCAAAGTGGACATGCATAAGTTTGATGGTAATGATCCTCTCACTTGGATTACCTAAATTGAAATTTTTTTTAATCTACATCAAACTCCTAGTTCTCAAAAGGTGATAGTGGCATCTCTGTATCTAAAACCTGGGTAGTTTATTTGGTATCACTAGTTATGTGCTCAAAATAAAAATAATGGTGCTCATATTACATGGTATATTTCAACTGATGAGTTATTAGCTCATTATCAAAATAATGTCTCTAAGAACTACATTATCTAGTTAGCCAAACTATGGTAAATGGGTACTATGAAGGATTATATTCATCAATTTTAGAATCTATCCTTATGAGTGGAAGCCATTACTAAGGAAAATTTGACAGATCTATTTTTGGGTGGCCTCAAAGGTAACATCTAATTGAAGGTTTGAATGTTTAACCCAACATCTGTATCAAAAGATATACCTTGAGCATGCATGGTAGAGGAAAAAGAGATGGTCAAATGAAAAACCTTCATTTCTAGTTATGATCATACCTTTCCAACAATGTCATATCCTCAACCCACTAGACTGGACACCTTGACAAATTGAGGAGAAGAAATCAAAGGGTTTTGTTATGGTTACAATAGCAAATGGATCAAAGACCATCATTATGCTAAAAATATGTTATTTTATATTGAAGGTACCAATGAGGATGACAATGATGAGGAGGCATTTGGTGAGGATGAATAAGGTCCTAAGGAAGAATCTAAAGACTCTCAACCTACTATTTCCTTGCATGCTCTTTTAGGTATTAGTACTCCCCAAACTATTATGGTGGTGGGTTTCTTAAAGAAATAGGTCACTATTCTAATTTATTTTGGGAGCACACATAACTTCCTCAACAATAATTTGGATGTTCACTTGAAATATTTCATTTATCCTACTTTAGAGTTTTAGGTCTTGATTGCAAATGGTGGTACTATCAACTATTCAGTAAAATGCCATAGTATTAAGCTAGCCATGGGAGACTACTTGTTAGATTCTCCTATATTTTAGGAATACAATGGCTCACCACTTTTGACACTATCGAGATGAATTTCCAATAATTATTCATGCATTTTCATTCTGAGGGAAGAACATTTGAGCTAAGGGGATTAAGGGATAAATATCCACAACTTGTTAGCTCCCATCAAATGACAAAGATTCTCTGTAAAAGGTGCTAAAATATTTGTATCTCACTTATTTTCCATGGAATTTCATCTAACTTAGCCATCTACACCTCCTAATCTACAACAGATGATTAATACCCATTTAATTATTTTTGGTGACATGCCAAAAGGACTTCCACCTAGTCACATGTATGATCATGCTTTTAAACTTATTCCTAGTAGTACACCACACAACATCAGGTGATACAGGTATCCCTATGGCTAGCAAAGTGAATTGTAAAGATGGTATAAGAAATATTAGATGCATGAATCATTCACCTTAGCTAAAGTGAATATTCTTCACCAAATGTCATGGTGTGAAAGAAAGATGACACTTAGAAGATGTACCCTAACTATAGGTAACTCAACAAATACATTATCAAAGATAAGTTTCCTATTCCTATCATTGATGATTTGATAGATGAATTAAATGGTGCTCTTTATTTTACCAAGTTAGATTTGTGATCTCGATATCATCAAATCTAGATCTGTGATGAAGACATACCCAAAACTACTTTTAGGACTCATGAGGGCCATTATAAGTTTTTGGTTATTCCTTTTGGGCTAACAAATTCACCATCTACCTTTCAAAGTTTGATGATTTTTTTTTAGGCCATTTTTGAGGAATTTTGTTCTAGTATTTTTTGATGATATCCTCATTTACAGTAAAACTTGGGAAGACCATTTGCACTATGTGAAATAGGTAATCTCAATTTTAGAACAACATTAGTTATATTCCAAACCTTCCAAATGTAATTTTGAAGCTTATGAGGTCAATTATTTGGGTCATCTAGTTTCACATATAGGAGTAAAAGTGGATCCTAAAAAAATCCAAGTAATGGTGGACTAACTAATTCCTAAGACACTCAAGCAACTAAGGGGATTTATGGGGTTAACTAGATACTATTGCAAGTTTTTCAAAAATTATGGTAGCATTGTGCCCCACTCACATATTTGTTGAAAAAGGACTTCTTTTAATGGACTTATATAGCTACCAAGGAATTTGAACAATTGAAATTAGCTATGTGCACTAATCTAGTGCTGACCACTCCTGATTTTTCCAATACTTTTTTGGTTAAGTGTGATGCATCTGGATATGGTCTAGGTGTTGTACTCATGCAAGAAGGCAAACCAATTGCATTTGAAAGTTGTCAACTAAAAGGTAAAAATTAGCATAAGCCCATTTATGAGAAGGAAATGATGGCCATTTTACATGTATTCAAACAATGGAGGACTTATTTGATGGGTCATCACTTTTAGGTAAAAATTGATCATGATAGTCTCAAATATTTTTTAGAACAATGGTTGTCATTTGAAGAGTAATAAAAGTGGGTAAATAAGATGTTAGTCTTTGATTTTGAAATAGTTTAAAAGAAAGGTAAGGGTAATGTAGTGGTAGATTCACTATCTAAGAAGGATGAATCTATTGAGGCATTGCTATATGTTATGACCATTCTATAGGTAGATTGGCTAGAGGAAACATGATTAGAATGGGATAATGATATTTCTATCCATGCTTTGATTTAGAATATTCAGTAAGGTTTGGGTAGAGTTTAAAAATTCACATGGAAGGGTGATGCATTATGGTATAAAGATAGATTATACCTATGTAAGAATTATCTTCTTAAACAAAAAAGTCCTTCAGGAACTTCATGCAACTCTAATTGGTGGTCATTCAATATTTTTGAAAACCTATCATTGAATCGAGCAAAACAAATTTGGGAAGGAATAAAGGGGGATGCCCAAACATATGCGGATAAATGTATGATCCATCAACAAAATATATGAGAACCCATCAAAACCCTAGGTCTTTTGTAACCTTTATCAATCCCTAACAAGCATTGGGAAAAGGTGTCTATGGATTTCATTATAAGGTTACCAAGATATGGTGGTCAAAATATTATCATGTTTGTGGTATACCATCTTAGTAAGTATGATCATTTTTGTTCTTTATCAAAACCATTTGTTGCTAGTACAGTAGATTCTGCTTTTCTCAATATAGTTCAAAAATTGCATGGTACCCTAAGATCATTATCAATGATAGAGATCCAATCTTCACTAGCAATTTTTGGATTGAGTTATTTGCATGTTTGAGCACCCAATTGGCTCATAGTTCATCATATCATCCTAAATCAGATGGATCAATTGAAGTAGTCAACAAATGTCTTGAAAGATATCTCCATTGTTTTGTTTCTGATAAATAGGATAAATGGGTTCATTGGTTGCCACTTGTTGAATGGTGGTATGATACTTCTATTCATAGTTCTTTAAAAATGTCTCCTTTTATATCACTAAATAGATACCACCCTCCATCCATCACTTCAACCTTGAAGGTCCATCCTAAGATTCATACAGTTGAAGAACATATTCACCATCAATAGGAGGTTCTTACTAGTTTGTATGAAAATTTAGCCATGGCCCAAAATTGCATGAAGTAGCAAGTAGATAAACATAAGAGTGACAGGCATTTTGACATTGGTGATTGGTTCTTTTTTTGCTTACAACCATATAATTAAATGTCCTTGAAGCAAAAAAAAGGATAACTATATGTCCCCTAAGTATTATGGGCCTTATCAGATCTTACAAAAAATTGGTAGTGTGGCCTAAAAGTTAGAGTTTCCTTCCTCCACTCACATATATCTAGTATGTCATGTATCATGCTTAAATAAAGTCATTGGACACAAATTTTTTACTCAAACTAAGTTACCAGAATTAGATGAGGAAGGAATATTTATTCTTAATCTTGAGGTGATCCTTCAAATGTGCACTAATCAGCTATAGTCTAGAGTGATTATGGACTACCTCATCAAATGGAAGAAGTTGCCTTTTAAAGATGCCACTTGGGAGGATTAATCCTTTGTGCAACAACATCTAGATTTGACTCAACATTGAGGAAAATATTTTTTGAAGGGGAGGGACATGCTACACCTTTAAACTTTGGCATGTCTTGGGATATGTGTGGCTGTCTTGTGGCTTACATACCTCTTTTAGATTCTTGTTACATTTATCTATGTTTTTATTTAGGTCATCCTATGGAATAATCATGGTTAAGTATACTATATATAGGAGGTAGTGGTTAGTTTATGATCATCATGTTAAGTATTCTACTCTTATTGCATTTTTTTGGAGGTTTCCCCCTCAAAGTGGCTTTGTTATATTATCTAATATTCTACTCTGTTGTTAATTATTGTTCTATGATCTCTCATATTTTCTTATTTTGTGTGTGATATAATAATTTTGTGCAAACATCTAAGTAAT
Organism: Torreya grandis; assembly: GCA_037957365.1. Taxonomy (NCBI): domain Eukaryota; kingdom Viridiplantae; phylum Streptophyta; class Pinopsida; order Cupressales; family Taxaceae; genus Torreya; species Torreya grandis. Next base: position 2,154,361 of record JARHVA010003107.1, on the reverse strand, counting down.
TTTATTACATAATGAAACTATAGTGGGATAATATGAATATGAAATGGGTATGGAGTGAACATAAGACCTCCCCTAAGACCAACCTAAGTAGACACTACAAACACCATAAGGCATATGCACATAGACATAAAGTCTTTGAGGCAAAACCAAGTGTTTAAGGTCTCATAATTAAACAGAAGATTCTCAAAATTACCTTAAAAGTTATGAAGAAATTTTTTTTTTTTTTTAAATGTGACTGAGTTGTCTAAAGGCATGGAAAGAGGTCCTATAAGGGTTGTGACAACACATGGAGTATTGAGAAGATGCTCTAAAATCATTAAGGTGACTCATCACCATATCACCACCCCTTTCACATCCCTTGAGGCATATTGGAATCCTATAGGTGATCTTAGATCATAGACACAATCCATTATGAAGTGTTCTCCAACCATACATAGATGGGTCTCCATGAAATATTTTTAGGAAAAAGTACGACTAAGAGACTTTGAATCTAGGTGAGAAGGTGTTGAGAACCATGACACATCTCTGTAGCCATGCAACTTTACTTATGATCTTTGATAGAGGAACTTAAACATTATCCTTTATTCAGATTGATCTATAAACCATGCATAGAAACCAATCAAGGACATTGTCCTACTATCTAATCTCACATGAGTAGATTACATCTAAAATCAATATAAAATGATGCCACATGACTTAATAAAATAGGACAACTGATTGGTTTTAGAAAATGAGTCAAAATCCTTAGAAAATAGTTGGTCTCAAAATTATTTGTGTATATGAGAAATATTTAGAAGTTCCTTAAATTCTTAACAAATATTCATAGAGAATATATATTTATCTCCCAGACAAATGCCATGGATGGTTATCACCTTTAGTGTACTTTCTATGGTTAAAATCTTGGACCCCCATCCTACTCCTATTGTATAAAATAACCATGAACCTAAGGGGTCCTTTGAGCTCACCAATGAGCTTGAAGTTGAGTAATGGTTTTGAGCCCATAACAAGATGAAACACTATGATTCTTACACCATTAAATGTCTCTAAACTCACCCTACAAAAATATGCCCCTGATTGAGTGGATCTATATAGTATGGATTTGTACTACTGATAAAACATCTACAAAGTGCCCATTTTCCTATAAATATTCCTATTTTAGCCTTAAAATGTATATTATTAGTTTTTTTATGGTAAATAGGAGGGAAACATAGTATTTGACTTAGTTTTATGACTTGGGGGAGGTGAAAGGTCACAAATTTGCACATGTGGGCCCATTTTAGAAGATGTAGTCATTGACTTGGGAAATAATAAACCCAATTGAGGTATAAAACCATTATATGATGGTTTATTGAGACTCATGAGGTCTTTTATAGGTGTATGGGGTGATTTAGTGGTTAATTAAGGACAAAATAACATATTAATGTGGTCAAAACCATTAACTAGGTGCAAGTATATGGTCTTAAAAGGGGTTTATCAACTAGATCACCATGTTAATGTATATGGAACACCTCCAAATCAATGAAACATTAATTATATCACAAACCTTCTCTAAAATGACTCTTGAAATCTCCAAAATAGGCATACCTCTAAAAATTATGCATGACTGATGTGATTTTATGTTTTTATGAAGTTATCTCCTTCATTTGTCTTCATTACTACATATCCATTAGGTTGAAGATTATTCAATATTTATAGGGTTAAATTAAGAAATTTAGACACCATGAAACTACTTGAATCAATATTGATAGGAGGTAAAAAGATTTTTAAAGATGATTAAGTCAACTTTGAAATTTGACTAGACAAAGGACTGGCTAGACATCCCTTTAGAGTCCACAACATGAATAACAAACAAGTGTCAAAGATGGAATATGAATCCAAGGTATAGGGTTGGCCAATTTCTAGGTATAAGACTATAAATTGACCAATAGTTACTTGAGGTATCATATAATTTTCATAGGGGCATCAATATCTCATTCACCATACTCTCCTAAATCACACTCTTCTATGATGGAGTCATCCTAGGATGTTCCTTTTAAATAACCATTGGTTACTCATCATATTATCCCTATGAATTATAGGATACCTATTTATGAACAATAATTTAAACCATAATTTTATAATCAATGGAAACTAGTTCATAGAGATTAAAACACAACTCTAGTATATACACTAATCAAGGTATATGGAAATAACCACAAAGATTAGAATGCAACTCCAGTGCATACACCAATCAAGATATATGGGAATAATTACAAAACCAAGGGCATAGTTTTAGTTTAAAAACCAATAAATATATATTGAAATAATTATAGAGATCATAATGCATCTCAAATTCATACACCAATCAAGATATTTTATAGAGAGCATAGAACTCAAAGTGAAGTTTTAGAAAGTCAACCAATCAAGCTTTTTTCACCAGAGTTTACACATCTGCACACTAGCATTGCATCACATGTAGGTCTAGTTTTAGATTATCCTTCTACACTAACATAACATGATTATTATGGTCATTAGTTCCCCATGCCATTTGGGTTTAGATAGGGCCTACCACCAACACATGATATACATACAAAAATCTTATGGAACAAATATATATATATATATATATATATATATATATATATATATATAACCTTATACCAATAAATATAAAATCATAATCCACTACACATGTGTCTAAACATTTATAAATAAAAATATCATCATTTCAAATAATCAAACCAATTAAATGCATACAATCTAACAAGATCAAGTTACCAACACACATAGTGCCAACTTAAACAACAAACATCCATATATATAACTCAAAATAAAGTTTCAATATAAATATATTCCATCACTCAATGATGTAGACATGACTATTGAGACCAACTTCCTCACTCTCACTCTTAGATATATCAAATCTACAAATATAAGCCACACTATCTCTATGTGACCTATATCGATGACTCTTTCTACTCTATCTCATAATACATTCCCAACATAGCCATACACTTAGTATGTTCTCACTAAAGTTTTATGTAGTCATCTACTGTTCAACTACTATCCCCACCTAGATCATTAGGTACAAGCATAGTAAGCCTATGAAACTCAACATGTGCATCATATGAATTATTTTCCACTCACTTATATACCATGGTATTTATCATATCTCTACCAAATTAATGGGTGTGTACCCTAGCCACATTGGTGGTCCTTTCCACCAATACATCATGACATCATTAGGAATATTTTGTGTTAACTCATAAAACATCAAATAAATGGTGATATCTTACTACTTAGCATCCCCTAAACCTACATATGCCCACATAGTTCATAAGATTCCTTATCACATAAATACATAATAAAATTTACACATAGTATACAAACATATTATATTAACTTACCATCAATATCCCTCAAGGGATATACATCCTCTATAATCATCCCACCTCTCAAATAAAGAGGTGCCCATCTATGGTCACTCCACCAAGTTGTTAGGACTTAATCACTCCCATATCATCTATATATAGTATATAAATATTAGGGCCCCACTTTGTCAATATAATAGGATATAACTCAATAATAGGCAACTTCAACATACTGCCTAGCCTCACATGAGCCCTATAACTCCTTAACTAGATTACGGGTACTAGGGACACATCCTACACCACACTAAATTATTATGTAATACATTCATACTTAAATTACTCATATAAATTGAACCAATATTCATGTAGCTAAAAACTCACCCAATTTTTCCTCAACTAAGTATTATCCTCTAGCCACCCCTTATAGTCCTTGTAGGGTCTATAGATAATATCCCCTACTATCAAACTATCTAACAACTTCCAACAGTGCATAGTGTTCCTCTTAGGCATATGACCTATAAATGTATATCTCTTTACAAATAATTGTGGATGAGCCCATCCATCCTATGCCAATGCCATTGGCCTACTCACATTTATATACTCATATACCTAATAATGTAACAATGTTTATGCTTTGATACCTCTACTGCACATCTCCTATATAAAATGATATAGATTCCTATATAGGTGAGATAACATCATACAACCCCAATAATACATATTATTATTCTCTTCAATATCATACACTATCTCATTCATATGAAATAAAAACACCACTCCCATCTACAACCATAAATGAGGATTAGAAAATTGCATGGAACTACAATCATGGAACCTCATAAGTCACAATTAAGGTCAACAATATGTCACCAAGACTCCCTACATGATGGGTCCCATACACCATGGTAGATAAATATCTAGAATCCCTTTGTATGGCCTAAGGACCTATGTCCTCCTATATTATATCACACTACCTACATATTAGTGATTTCATAATCTGGTACATGTCCTCTAGTGTCATAGTCATCTCCCTAGTTGGTAACCAAAACATGCATGTATCCATATCCTATCTCTCACATAGTGCATTCATTATATGTGTATCTAGGGAATATGCTCCAAGAGTGAAACATATTTCAAACCTAATCTCTTGAGCACATCCATCTTAGCATCCTCTAAGGGCAAACCCCACAAGGTCTCAATCATCTATCTAGTGTAGAACTCCCTCATGAGAGCATCAACCTGAAAGAGTAAAACCAAATCATACATCAACAAATCAAAATTAAAATAAATATAAAATAACATACATCAAGAATTAATTAACTATAATCAGCATCGCATCTTAGGACTGATGGGCACTAGAGCTAAGTACTGGATAATAACACCCAAAATTGGAAACTAGTACCTTTTTTGCAAAAAAGGCCTTAAATTAGTCCATTTTTAATAAAAATAGTAAACAAGTTAGCATACATAACAAAAATAGGATATAGTTTGGGTTCCTTACCAAGTGAACCTCCTCTTTGGCTTGAATTTATACCTCAATCTCCTCATAGTGCATCAAGCTAGCTCCTCATTTCCTCAACATATTTCTCACTCAGACACATAATTGCTTTTAACTCAAATGCTCTAAATAATTTTTTTAATTAATCAAAGGGCCTATTTAAGTCATACTTACCCAAGGCCACCTTATTAAGGTTAACCTTACACATTAATTTCATTAACTAATAAAAGTCCCTTACTATCACCATATCTTGAGAATGGTATCTCTAATTTATAAATGATTTCTTGCACATAGGACGTGACATCGATATTTAATGTCCCATATTGGTGAAAATAATCTTATATTAATTTTCAAATCTAAATAATAATAATAATATCACTAAAGTAAAAATCACCATAGAAAAAACATCTATCTAATTACACATTTAATTATCATATATGTCAAAATAAATACACTATCTAAACTTAAAACAACATTACACCTACTAATTCACACTAGTATAGTCACTCATTACCACTTTTGGTTACACACCCTCACCAACATATCTACTCTCTCACCAAAAAGTGGGAACATATATAGACTACTTTAGATATACATAGGTTCATATAGATTTGGACACACAATTCTACTCAATTACAACTATTTATATATATCTAGATATTTAGATTCATAAGTTCACACAAACATATAAGTCTACATAGATACACAAGTTTACATAGATGTTTTGCTATATAGACACACAGGTTTACATAAGTATTCAAATACATAGATACACAGGTTTACATAGATATTCATATATATAAACACAAGTTTACATAGGAATTTAAATACATAGATACATAGGTTTACATGGATAATTAGATATATAGACACACATGTTTACATAGATATTTATATATATATATATATAGACATATAGGTTTACATAAGTATTTAGATATATAGATATTTAGATCCATAGGTTCTCATATATAGATATTCATATATGTAGACACATGTTTACACAAATATTCAGATTCATAGATGTACACAAACATATAGTCTATATAGATACAATTATTTAGATATATAGTTTTGACTCATATATACTAGTTTACTTAGATATTCTGATATATAATTATATTATTTAGATAATAGGATTGAGAATCATGATGTAGAGAACATATCCTTGATCCTCAATTTTATATTATCAGGTTGCACTCAGTATCATCACCAAATTTTCACCAGTTTGGGTCATATGGCCATCTATAGTATTTGATCCATAGTATTCCACCAAACCTAGTTCACATACTCAGATTTAGACTAGATGTCAGAGTGGGGGAAATTGAGCCTTATTTCTCCACACATTTATTTTACATGTTTAGATTTAGTCAAGATATCAAAGTGGGGGAAGTACACCATTTTTTTCCACACATTTAGTTCCCATACTTAGATTTATTACAAGGGGAATCTATTCCATGTGTCTCCCCTTCACATATTTCACTCCAATTCTTATCCACTTCTCTATCTAAGAAGTGGACCAAATCTAGATTACATTCACATAGATAAGTATAGGTAGGCATTACTATTTTTCTTTTACTCTAGTAATTTCATTTCATTTCATTACTACAATAAAAGGGAGGGATTTAAACACACTAATTTGGTCAAGCAACCACAAGTATTATGTATTTTATTGCTCTTTCACATAAAGGTATTGTGATGATTATAGTCCTTGTTCACATGGTCATTTTGAGTCTTTTGATCTTTATAATGTCTTACTTTCCTTATTCATGATACTCCCAGTAGTCGCAAGTCACCTTTTCCCAATCATAGGGGCCCCTAGCCTATCTTGCCTAAATTTGTCTCTATTTTAGGCCTTAAGACACTAGATCCACTTTCAAGATAGTATCACCACATGATGCTAGTGTCCACTTATGGATCTAGTCTTCAATAGGCCCTTTCTCTCATTTTTGAGTCTTAACCCTTATGCGACCCTTCTCTTATGTTTCTATCCTTCTCTTATGACTTGTTATATAATGAAAAAGTTCTTATATTCTTAAAAAATGTCCTTCTACATAGAGAGCCTCAAAATTCATTTTACATTTAGCACTTACTATTTTGGCACATATTTACATAAAATTAATAAATAGTGCAACTCAATACTCTGCATACTACTCAATCATCACACCTAAACTTTTCATGCTTTATCAAATAAGAGTATAATTGAATATCATTCTATCATACCATACAAGTTGATAGTGCACGTTTCTTAAGGGATAATTACATGCAATCTAAGACCCCTAACATTAGGGTTAATATAGGCATTGGCTAGGAAAATAAGGGTTATACTATGTGTGATTGTAACATCCCATAACCTATATTTTCATTTCTTTTTTAAATTTTATATGTTTATTGTTTCATGTATGTAGGTATTCTTTGGGGTTTTGGAATAGATACAACTAAAATAGTGACATAGGCAAGCCCTTGAATGACACAGAACCACATATAGGACCTATAAAACCTCCCATAACTTCCTTAAAATTTTTATATAGTCTCCTTAGTAAGGACATTAGTGTCATAATTGGACACTATAACCACATGAAATTACTATCTTGATAGGGGTGCTATTGTCCTAAGCTAAAGTTTAAAAAATAATTAGAAGACAAAAGGTTCTTGCATGTCTATTCAGTCATTTACAATACCCTAATCCACATAATAATCTATTTATCTCCAAATAAATTCCTTTTCTCCTTTCACTTAATATTTTATGAAAGTTCAATTAAATCAATAGTCTTTATTTTTATCCCATATTAGCAACATACTCAGTTGTTTAACTACATAGAATTTACATGAGTAAAACCCTAAAAAGTTAAAAAATATTCCTATAATTTGAAGGTAATCTTCCTCTTAAAAATAATATTGATGACTTCATTTAAAATCTTCCTAAAAATGATGGACATCAATCCATGCTTATGATTTTTTAACTTTTTCTATTGTTCTCCATAGTCTAATTTTGGTTGCAAGGATGAAGAGGTTTCAAATAAAAAAAGAGTATCCAAAATAAAAGAGATATATGTTTAAAATGAGATCAAATTAGGTTCTGATTAGGTTTATGAAAATGATGATTCAATAAAAAATTATTTTTCTCTTAATATTGGCCTTCAAAGAAGATCCAATCCATGAATTTTTGGATGTTAATAAAGATATTTAGGTTTTTAAAAAACTTCTATAGAGCCGTACAATTAAAAAGGAAAAAAATACAAATTTAAAATTCAGCTCAAGTGGAATAATGTATTGAAAAGGAAAATTCAACTCAAGCAATAGAATGCATGGAAAATGAAAACTAAACCTCCTTTCAAGAGAATGAGATGAGTAATGAAGGTAGTGGATATAATATTGGTAAATATATGGTGTGTAATGATGTTGAACATGAGAACATAATAGGTTTTTAAAAATAAACAAGAATTAATCTATAAGAAATTTCCAGCCATTTGGAGTACCAAGAGGTTTTAGCCCCAAGTTCACATTTGAAAGTGCTTGTGGGAGATTCATTTCATCCATTCATGATTGAATAGTCATAAGAGTATATAATATATAAATTTTTTGGAGGTATGTATCATGTTTTTTATGTTTCATGTTTCAATTCAAATAAAACCTCTTGCATTGATAAGTAAAACGTGAATCATTTTTACACTCTGATTGTGCAAGGTCAAGTGTTTAAAATCTATGTGTATCTTTCCTCCCATAACTCATGCCTATCATAGGGAACAATTAAAAACATGTCATTTTACTTAATCTTATATTTCTAAATGATTTCAAAATCATACCAAATTTTTCCTCATAAATGATTATACTTTGCCCAACTCATAAATGGATTTCTTTAGTCTTCTTGTGTTTTCCTTCCCTTTATAAATAGTTTCCCTTTCTTCACATTTTAGATTTTATTGTTTTTCATTCCATTTTTTGTTTTATGTGTGTGTTTTCAATAAATTTATCTTGTGCACTATGGTTTTATCTTGATCCCCACATTTTTCTCTTGAGCCCACAAGGTGTTTGGGTGGTTGTGCTCTTTGCTAGAGGATGTGTTGTTTTGAAAAAATTATAGAAATAATCTGGTATAGATTAATTTTGGAGAGGTATGGTTGGTGTTAAATTTATCCATGATCATCACATGTGTTCTAAAGCTCAATATAATGAGGAGATAAATTCATATAAAATAATGCATAACACATGTTTTAGGAAATTCAATTTAGACATCTTGTGGTTTGAGATTTTGAAGAATAATCCATTCTTTTTGCATCAAGGAATTGAAAATATTTGGATTTTTAGGTTGAAGGTTATAATGAGAAAATAATCACTCTTATGTTTGAGGCTAATGATACACTTTTATTTATAATCTATCCATCATGTTATGAATGATTATTTTTATTGATGCAAGACCTAAAGCATATGTAGTTATTATCCTTTGGAAAAGGATAATAATAAGTGGTTCTTCAAATTTAATATCTATATTTTTCCAAAGTATGGAACATTTTTTTTGGAATGGAGTTGATATAAATTCATGGGATAGGATCTTATTACATTATTCTAAGCCTACATTGCATGCAAATGTGGATTTCACACCACCTAATGTTATCATAAACCATTTTTGTTTCTATGTTATATTTACTATAATGATAAGGAATTTCTCTGGATAAATTCAATAATGAATGTTATTTTAAAATTTATTCATTATATAAATATATATTTCAATTACCTTGTGAATAAATTGAATCCTTTGTAGGGTTATTTGTTTTCAAAATAGTCAATTGATAGTCCCTCTCTAAAGAATCAGATTATTCCACCTCTCACTCATCTCTTAAAAGATGAAAAACTTAAGAAGTAATTGAATAAATCATCCACTCCTTAAAAATATATCAAGGTTTAGTATTCATTTGATTAACACCCAACACCTTTGAAATCAAAGTCCATCTCATAGTTTGAAGGAATGGCTAATCTGGGTGAAAAATTAAAAAATATCAATAAAAGGAGAGAGGCTAAAGTAAATATGAATATTAATGAAGGAAAATTGGATATTTATTAGGATGGGATATTATAGGCATCTTTAGCTAGATTTTTTTATGATTCCTAAATTAGAAAAGATTTCAATGGTAGTATTTCACAAGATGAGAAGAGGAATAAAGTTGAGTTTACTTCCATTCTATAATCTCTTTTATTTTGTTGATAAATGTGACTAGTTTCTCATGTTTGTCAGGTTAGTGGGGTTACTCATTCATGGCCCTACCATGCCCATATTATTCTTACTCTTTAGATATTTTATTAATGGGTTTGGTAAAAATTAGTTAATTATACTAAAATGTCTGATTTAGCTCCCAAGAATGCATTAAATTTTGTCTATCGAGGGAATACTATTTTGACACCACTAAGAGCATGAAATTTTTCATTAATTCAAAGAGAATATTACATATCTATCACTATACTATGAACAAGATCTCAAGATAACAAAATAGAAAAAATCTAATGAGAAGGGTTATGAGCTTCTTGAAGAGCAGGGTATAACAATTGGTCATGGAGATTACTATACTAGCTCCCAAAAGTAAGAAAATTAAAGTAATTACACCTCTTTATAGGAAATATACTACTTATATTGGTAGTAATGTTTTGGAATCATTTATCTCATTCAATCAGATGTTGATATCAAAATTAGAGTATGAGGAGTCTATTTCATCAACTATTCATAGAAAGTGTTTCTAAATGTGGGGGTGGTGATCACCTCTAGAGAGGATTACCTAATTTGATATATTTAATGTATATATTTTAAGAGAATTTAATTTAAGCTTAGATTAAACATGATTTATTGTATGAGACATGGATACTTTTATCCTCAAAGGTTTTTGAAATGTATGACAAAAAAGCTAGAGATCTCAAGAAAAGATTCTAAAACTTCATCAGATAAACTTCAAAAAAAATAGATGAAAGGCCAACAGTCAAATGCATCTCATCCATATAATTTCTTTAATATATTTTGGAAAATAGTTCATGTTTCACTTGATAATATTCATCAAATAAATTTCAATTAATAGGTGTGAGTAAAATTCCATAACCTTACCAAACATCCTCTTAAGCCAATGGCTAGAAATATGGGTGAAAGTTTTCATTCAGTCATATTTTCAAATAGTTATTATGTTTCTTATAGATGGCATGAATGGATAGAAACAAGTTGGAAAAATTGTGTCATAATATTGATCCATTAGTAACAATTTTAAGAGGAGAGATATTATGTGACATGTAACCATGCTAGTTTGACTGCTTGAAATTTAAATGCAAGCGATGGGTGTAAAAGTAAACTCAATGACTAGTTCAAGCACTCTCCTAACTTATGCTTGATGGAGTAGGTCAACTTCCTATATGCACTTTCAGGAATTTTTTCAATAATTTTTAGGTCTTATTCTAATCATGAGGTGGAATATTTATCAATACAAAGAATACATTACGGGAATACCATTGGTGTTTTGCTTGTGTTGAAAATATTTTTTATGAAGGATGAAGAGGATTGTTTGAAATAACTACTACATAGAATACAAAATGAGTCATTTTGGGGGAGTTTTTAAATATCTTAAATTAAAATTTGAGCATGCATTACAATATGATATAATGAATTTAATATGTTTATTCCATCAAGAATCTATTTATAGAGTTGGAGAAGATTATATCTGGGAAAAACATAGAAACCCAAGCTCATGCCTTTGGATCTCATTACTAAAGTCTGAAACTAAAAAATTTACTTCAATAATTGAATAAAGCATAAAAGGGATATTAATTTAACAAATCAAAGGTCATCTTGTATTGCTTGAGAAAATATTTATAACTAAATATGAATATTAATGTATGTAACTACTTTATGACAATTATTCAAATGAAATGTTTTATTCTTGTATGATAATCAATGAAATATTAGACACTGGTCAAGAGGATATGTGCAACATTATTGATTCTAGCTATCACTCTCAATGATCTAACTTATGGTAACCTAGTTTTTTATTTGGCTAATCATCAAGGCTAGGAGAGACACTTAACTATAGAGGATGTAAAATAGATAAATGAATAAAATTTTCACAAATGGATTTAGTCCAATAGCTCATGTTCATTTCCATATGATTGGGATAGGAAACCTGGTTGCTAGTTGGCCAAATAAAATCATGAGAGTAGTGGTAGTTTGACAAGGTTGAATGAAGCACAAGTCATGAGTGTTTATTGGAGTTATCTTGCATTCCACTAGCAAATATAGTTTTGTAGTTGGATCCATATATTGTAGTGAAATTTTACCATCCAAATTTTACTACATTTTTATAATTTTCCCATCATTTTTGCATATTAACTTATTTTCTAAAATATATCATAGGACCACATAGCCCAATAGACAAGGCAACCTTTTCAACTAATGCACATGGAATAATATATATATATATATATATATATATATATATATATATATATATATATATATATGTATGTATGTATATATATGATGTTGTGGGATTGATGAGAAATTAGTTGGCTTAATTACATTATTATTTATTTTATAATTAATTAATAGTAATTAAAGTCATTAAATGACTATACATTTTTGGGTCATTTGATAGATTCATTCTTTTTATAATTAGTATTGTGTACAAATGTAAATTAAAAAGTCCAGTTTAATATTGTGAATTTGCCTAAATAAAAAAATCAAAATAGAGGCAAAGGAATGTCTTTTCATCTTCCAAGTGAAGGAAAATATTGTAAAAAAAGGAAAAATTCCATATTTTTAGAGGTTATTACTTCTTACAAGCTCTTGGAGAGATATTTTACAACCAAGTGTGGAGCTATGTAATTTTCAGATAAGACTCCATTAAAATTCAAAATCTTCTTGACTATTTGCAACCTATGGTGTTTCCAAACTTTGTGTTGGAAACCCCATGTATGAGATTTATTGATGTATACAAGTTTCTATGTATTTGATTTCAAGGAAACGTTTTACTAAGTGTGTGTAATTTGTTTTGTGAGGAGACTTTGTGCTTCCATGGATCCCCTTTTATTCTCAAAACCCTTATTGCTCCTATGTTAATTTTTGTGTGAGAAGAAGGATTTCCATCTATATTATTTATATCATGTTATGGGTTTATCTTTTTTTTCCCATTTTATATTTTATTTTGTTGCCTTCTGTGATTTTGGGTAACACAAAACCCCTAAATTATTCATATCCTACAAGGGAACCACCCCTCTCAAATGTAAAGGAGAATCACCAATCTCTATTTTGATTTATCTAATTATTGATGAGTTTTTTAACCTCTTATTGTGTTATAAACAATTAGTACTAACTAAAATAGTACTATTTTTTTGAAAATATTACTAATAAGATTAAATACATCCATTTATTTAAAATTGACAACTAAATTAAATTTAAATAAAATATGTATACAACACATCTTCCCACTGGTGTAATGAACCTCACTTATTAATCAACATTAAATAATCCTTAAGCAATAAGTTATACCAAGTATTGTAATGTCAATATAATCCATTAAACACTCAAAATTATAATTAGGGCCACTATTGTTTATAATTAAAAAATATTTTGTAAAAGCACATATCTATTATTATTTTAATTTTACATCCAAAATTAAGGTAAAATAAGATACAATATTAAATATACATAATGATAGTTAAAAAGTATAATATGATCTATAATATTGGATCTATGATCCATCACATCACCTAAGTGTAATTCCATCTAATTAAATTAGCTGAAGAGGGAGAGCATCATTTGAGTGCTTCACCTCTAACCATAGACCAATAATCTCCTACACACATCCCTTTAGAGAATGTCCTTACCTTCATGGAGGGGTAAATAAAAATAGTGTGGATATCAAGAAACAACCAAAATATGTGTGTGTTCTAAAAATATTACATGTATAAATAATTAGACCATGGAATCCACTCTATGTAAATGATAAAAACAAGCATGTAAACTAGTAGTACTGTGAAATGACAACATCTCAGCTATAACATTACTTTGGCAAAAGTTTTCATTATAGAATTCAGATATAACAATCTGAGTCATTTTCACTCCCATAAAACTCTATGCTAATAAATCATATAAAATGATATTAATGAGTACGTATATGAGTCACCAAATACTGTACTCATTTAATTACTTCTTATTATCCAACATAGCATGTAAGTGAATATTTAAAAGTACATAAATAATTACTATGTAATAGTGAAAATGTAAAAATTCATAGTCATGTACCCATTTATCCTTATATAGATATGTTAATAATATAGAACAAGAATCAAGTTTTTCTAATATTTTTATCACAACATATCTTTCTACCATAATTTCATACATACATAAATGTATAATCAACCCTAATAATACTCTTATTAACATCCACATACAGTACTATGTGAACAAGGTCAACTCTCATCCTATATTCTAGTTATAATATACTTTAAATAAAACTCGTATTATTTAAGGTATATTTGTTATTT